>VZSE01000381.1:0-12102 GCA_013398275.1 Promerops cafer
TACAGGTTGCAACTCCCACTGTGTGGGCCATTTGGTGGTGGGAATGACCGTCGCATCTGCCTCCATGTCCAGTATACCTTCTAATGATATGTAGTCCCCACCCCCGACAAAGCCCACAGCTGATCATGGGCTTGTCATCTCCTACCACTTCTGCCCAGTAGATGCAAGGTGGTGAGTCATCTACAGGCAGCTCGTTGGGCACTGGAATAGACTGGGCGATGACATGGCCCTGTGGTGGAAAAAGGAGTGGGTGGACACAGCACGCCATGAGAAAGAGTCCCTCCGGATTAGTGGTGGTAATCTCCGGAAAGATCTCTATCTTGGGGGGTGTGCACTTAGTGTCCCCGATGACGAGGAATCTGCAGTCCAGTCCAGTTAATTGGTCTTTGTTTAATGGGTCAACTGGCACTACAGTCCAGTGTTTTGTTTCAAAAAGCATACTCTTTACTGTTATAAGTTCAATGGGCCGGTGTGGCCTCCACACCTTTTTTGGATCTCTAATATCTTGGTCTGCCCCATTTATATCTTCGCGCGGAGCAGACCCGCGCTTTTCCCTTTAGTTTTTTGATTGTGTTTCCCCTTTCTCGCCCTGTGCAGCATCGTTGCCCTCATTAGGATTCCCCCTCCCAGGTGGAAATGATCTCTTTGGTTATGGGCAGAACCTTGCCAAGTGCCCCTCCTGCCCACAATTAAAACAACAACCTGGTCGCACTGTCAGAGCGACGATCTTATCTGTCCCTTCTCTGAACTCTCTTCTCTGGCTGCTGAACTCCAGAACGGTGATGGGTCACTTGGTACATGCCTCAGTGATCAGGTCAAGAGTTGGCGGCAGGTCAAATGGCAGGCCCAGGATCACTCTCTTGCAGACTTCATTAGCATTCGCCTGGGCCAGTTCGGTGATTATTTCAAGCTGGACTTGTCGACTCTTGACCTGCTTTTCTACTTCTATCCGGAGTCTCTCGGTGAAATCTATAAAAGGCTCAGAGGGGGACTGTTTGATGGTAGTGTAACTACATTTGGGATCTTTTGTGGGAATTATCATAAATGCCTTCTCGGCAGCTCCTTTGACTCGGTCAAGAACAGGCCGCGGTATTTTTTCTGCCTGTTTTTTCCCTTGAGCCCAATCCCCTTTGCCGCATAAGTGGTCCATTGTTATATTGTCATTATCTGTGTCAATGGAAGTCTTCACTTTGCAGAAGCTCAGGAAGGAGGTCCCGCAGCAACCTCTTCCATGTCCTCTCCCCATAGGAGATATTCTGTAGGCGAGAGGAGGCATGAAAATAAATCCCTGAGGTCACTAGGAACTAACACGTTGGACTAAAAAGTAGCCTTTAAAAGGCCCTTAAAATATTCACTTTTTCATCCAAACTCTTTCTGAGTCTTGCAAAGTTCTTTTTTGTTTTCATATGAAAAGGGCTTCCACGTGGGAGTCCCCCTCACCTGGCTATAAGTAACCAGGGCGGTGAAAGGTTGGGCCTCCTATTCCGGGTTCTGGTTCCCAGGCTCATCACATCCGGTCCCAATAGCGTGGGAACCGGAAGGAGGAGCGTGGGAACAGGAAGTCGGAAGAGGGTGGGTGGAGCTGCACGAGAAGGAGGAGGGGCTATGAGTGGGGTCACAATTGGAAGGGGAGTCAACTGGAGGTGACATCATAAAGGGAGGAGCTGACGTTGGGGAAAAGGAGGAACTCAAAGGGTAGGGAGAGTTAAAGGGGTTAAGGGGGGAAAGGGAGGGACCGAGAAAGGGATTTTGGGAAGAAGAAGCACAAGTGGGGGTCCACGCCATGTGGCCACCGCCATCTTGTGCCCTTCAGGGGCCATCTTGGGACAAGGGGAACCAACTGCTTTGAAAGCCATTCTGGGCAACCGGGGGGTTATTAACTGGGAGTGAGGGAACAGGTTGGGGGTTTAGGGAAGGTTCTCCAACAGCAGGCACCTTGCTGCTGGAGCAAGGGTGCTGCGGAGGCTGCGGGGAGCCAGGGAGTTGGTAGCAACCATGCAGATCGTGCTGTTCTGCTCTGCACAGTCCTCCCAGTATAGAGGATGATATTTTAGGGACGAGGGATGGGGAAAGAGGGACTTGGGGATTAACTAGGGACAACAACTCCGGTTGTTACTCCATTTTCCCCTGACTTAAAAGTGAAGACCAAATCATAATGAATAAAGAAAAGAATTTAGAAGCTGAGGTGTCCCCCTTATCTGCTAATTCAGTTAATTTAGTACCGACCCGGTTCCAAAAGGGAACTCTCGGGGTATCCTCAAGAGAGACACCTTGGGAAAGTGGAGGAACAGCCATCTTATAAACCTCTTTAACAAACCCTTTGAGAACTTCTTCCCACCTCCCTCCAGGGTACCCACAACGTGGACGTAAATCTCCCGCTGNGCCCACAACTTGGATGTAAATCTCCCTCTGTTGTGTAGACAAACGTGCACCCATCCTTGTCTAACACAACAAAATCCGCCCTACCCTGTGGTAAAATGTAAAACTTAAAGAAAAGGGTCCAGAGACTGGTTGGGAGCACTTTTGCCCTCTGCCTTAGGGAAGTCAGCCCCACTGTTCTTGTGAGCGCCCCTCCCCAAAGGACAACTCACCCTCTATTGGTCTCCGGAANGTTGAGCTTCGAGGGCAGGAGCAAGGAATGAGGGAGAGGTCTTTTGTATGAGTTCCAAAGGGGTTTATTCCAGTGAAGAGTCCAGGGACCAAAGACAGCAAACAAAGGTGTGCAGGGGGTTTTATACAGGGGAGGTTTCAGGGGAGGGCATACATTTCCAGCCAGTTGGGTACACCTGGGGGAGGATCATTAGGTGGAGCTTGCAGTACATAAACCAATAGGAAACACAAGGGGTGGGGAACAGTTTGAACAAGCCAATGGGGCTTCGAGTATTAGGGGATTTCCAGAGCAGTGGGCGGGTACAAGGAGAGATTGACAGGGAATGTTCAGGAATAAGGGGCAGGATTCAGGGAAGATCAACAACTAGGAAGGAGGGTACAACTTAGGACTGAACCAACAACATGGGGGGAAAGGGGAGCATACCATTAGGAAATAGAACACACTGCAACAATGGACTTCACCAGCATTGCCCGGGGACCCTCACCTGAGGGTGTCCAGACCCAGGGACCCTGTCTCACTGGGTGTCTAGGCTAGGGACCCTCCATCTAGGGGTGTCCAGCCCTGAGGACTGACCCCTGCTGTGTGTCCAGCCTAGGGATTCCTGTCCTAGGGATGTTCTGCCCTGGGGACCTTGCCCCACTGGGTGTCTAGACTGCAGATCCCAGCTCTAGGGGTGCCCATCCCTTGCAATCTCACCCCACTGGGTGGCTGTACCTGGGGACTTTACTCTGCTGGTTGCCTATCCCCAGGGACCAGCGCTCCAGCATGTTACCCCTGACTACTCACGTCAGTTTCCCCCAAAATATGACATGTTTCAGTGAGACACCACAGTGCCACCTGTGTATCCCTTTGCCAGGGAGATCCCTGGGGACAGCATACTCCCACGCCAGCCACAGAGATGGGAACCTTCTCTGTGCCCCCTGGAGCTGTTCCCCCTAGTCAGGACCTTTCCAGTCCCTTGCACAGGGAGGGAACTCACCACCCCCTTACCCCTGCCAGGCTCAAGGATGCTGAGGGCTGCTCTGGCTCTGGGAACCAAGGGCTCCCTGAGGATGTGTAACCCCAAAGTTGACAGAACAAGCGTGTCTGCATGATCCTGCTATGCCCTCAGCCTTGGCCACCCCAGGAGGAGGATGGCCATCCCCTCCCCAGTCTTGTGGGCACTACCAACCTCCTGACCTTTACCCTCTGTCCCTTCTCTAGCTGGAGGAGGAACAGCAGGGCCTGCAGAAGAAGCTGAAGGGCATAGAGGATGAGGTGGAGAAGTACTCCGAGTCTCAAGGAGGCCCAGGAAAAGCTAGAGCAAGTGGAGAAGAAAGCTACAGACATATGTAGGCATGCCAGCAACTCCTCCCATTCGCAGGTCCCAGACATGGGGGGGGCTTATATGGAAAGTGTCCATGGAGAAGACTGTCAGGATCCCATTCCTGGGATGTTGGCACTGAACCCAGCTGAGAAGCAGGGCAGGGACTGGCTGTGGCAGGACATCTACCCCACCCTCCTCCCTACCACAGATAGTTGGTACATAAAGAGATAACTGAGCTTGAAAGGCCCAGCAAAGGGCTCAGGCCTCAGCTAAGAATCGACATCTTAGTCTGGAAAGCAAATGTGGGAAGAGATAAAAGAAATATTCTTGACTGAGAGACACTGTTTTACCAACTATAAAAGACACGAGTTATCACAGAGGTAGAAGCCTTCTACACACACACCCTGAAAGTATGGGAGACCTCTCCCTGGAGTTTGGACTTAAATTCCATGGTTACTTTCCTGGGGATTGAGGGAAAGGATCTCGATATGTGCCCCACCAAAAACTGGATGGTAAGATACATTGAATCCTAAGCTTATACTATTTCTTTGCTAGCTGTAACATTATTAGGTACCTTTAACCCCACGCTGTATATACCTACTAGTAGTTTCTCTTTTTATCCTTGTTCCTGTGTAGTATTAGTTTGTCCAAAGACTTATGTCTGTTAGTTTTGTGTCTATTAAATAAATAATTCATTCTATAATAGACCGAATCAGCCATTATTAAAGAAATTGTGAATGAGAGGGGGGTTTGGGGTGCTGGCCGCCTCAACAAAGCTACTGCCTGCTGCCGGAGGCCTGGGCAAAGGGCAGGGACTTATCTAACCCCCCCTCTCCATTCGCAACACTGGCCAGATCCTTCTCAGGGTGCAGGGGCCAGTCAGGCTGCAGCAGATACTGCTCAGTCAGCTCTGGAGATTTGTGGGCAGCTGCCTGCATGGCTCCCCAAAGCTAATGGGGATGAGCTGTGTCACCAGTCCCTGAGCACACTCCTCTGTGATGCTTATAGAAAAAAGTCTGCGGTGCTTGCTAAACTGGCAGTGTTAGAGATGAGTAATGCAATGGTTGGCTTTCACAGTTAAGGGGTAAATATTATGTATACGTTAAGAGAAGTTTTGTAAATGATAATTATGTTTCCCCTCCCCCATACATTGTTATCACAGGATGGTCTTAGTAACTGGGACATTTGGTAGGGCCAGCTTGTTACTTTGGCAAATCCAGACCTCCAATCAAGATGTAAGAAAGTGATCTCCACCGCTAGGCAGCGAAGAAGGAGTCGATTGACAAGACTTTGGGAGGGGCTGAAGATATAAAAAGGCGGAACATCCATTTTGTAGTTGAGCACATGGCTGGTAGTCACGGAGGCTCCCAGCACTGCTACTTTTCCTTATTCAGTCCTTTGCTGTATTTTTCTTAAGGTTTAATAAACCTTTAAAATTTTAAAAGTGACCATCGTTTCTCACAGAAGGAAAACAAATAAGAGCAGAGAAATGGAAAAATCTTTTGCCTGTGGCCAAATGCCAAGATCTGACTGTGAGGAAGGATGTTTGGGGTCTGGGGGAGTGGGCTCAGTCATTTTGGGATCCAGTTTGCCACCCTGTACCCTAGGGTGACTTTATAATGCTTGTATATCCCCAATCGTCTGTTCTGCTTATGCTAGATATTGAGTTCTGTGCTTTTAAAACTAGATCTGAGAGCAAAGTGGGGGAGAAGGAGAAGCAGTGGAATGTCTGAAGCAGCTGTATTCAAAAACATAAAGATAAGAGCTTCAGCTCTCTCTCACACAGACTGTGTTGTCTGCAGCATGGACAGCAGACAGAGAGCCACCTGGCTGGCTTGCCAAAAATGATTCACGGAAAGACTCCACAACTCGTAGAAGTTGTAAAGTAGGTATGTATTTATTCAGAGCCGGGCACATGCGGGATCTATCTACAAAGACATGCGCAATTCCAGCAGCAGCTATCTTTCTATTTATTTTCTAAAGTCTTACATATGCATAGAGTTACACAATGCGCTTAATACATATTCATTTCTTAACCCCACCTAGCTTCGCTTCGTATTATAATGAGCTTAAAGTCCTTCTGCGCCTGCGCAGTCTTTTTGCGCCTGCATAGTACCCTCTGGTAGTTGTTCCGGGGTCTCCTGGTGGTCGTGGGGATGAAGTCAGACCAAACTCTCCGCCACTGAACTGTTCACCTCGCCTCCTTGTGCATGCTCCCTGGTCTCTTGATCTCAGTCTAAGCTTCAAGGCTGTTTTTTGTCTGGTTTAAGGGTCGAGGAGCTCTCCTTATCTCAATAGCTCTGCAAGTCTTGCATTCTCTCACCCTGTCTCTGTGCGTAATCTTTTTCTTATCCCGGCATCCTTGCATTCCTTCATCCTGCTTTTGCAAGCACAGTTAAATTAAGCAATACACTGTCTAGCCCACTACCCTTTAATCAATCCGTTTTAATTCTTAATTTCTACAATTTAGGCCCCCTTTTGTATAAGATTAGTAAATTCTTTTACTTACTACAAAAATTCTTTGTCTCAATATCTACAATATGTATCTCTTAATGCTCTACTATGTACTTTTGATAATGAGGTTAATATCGCCACTCGTAACATCTTCTAATTCTAAAATATTGCAAAAGATGACACTAAACTTATACTAACTAAAATTAATAATACAACAATGGGGTGACAATAATGTATTTAATATCCCAGTTGGAGTTGGCGACTATCTAAAGAGTGCATCCCACCAGTGATGACTGGCATCTTGTTTCACCCTCTGCAAATCTCTGCTTATCTCTTTGGTATCATGATGCGCAGTAATTAGGGTTTTCTCCCCATTTTTCTGAATTTCTCTCAAAATTTCAATCAGGTCTTGGTGTTTTACTAATTGTCTTACTAATGTAAGGTTCATCCCAATAGGTGTAGGTGATAAGTTACGATACATTGTATTGTTGGATCTTATCAACTGGTGGGATATAACTTGTGCTAAATATGAAAAGTCATACCCAACAACCTTAACAAATTTGCAAATACAAAAATTAGAGCGATTCTTAACAGGAAAAGCTACATTATCATCACCTACTTCTACAAAAATGCATGCAGTTCTTAAACATACACAGTCCTGACTAATATATACAAGCACAGTCTTTTGACTGGTATTTGGATGAATCTCAAAGTGGCAAACACCTTGTTCAGTGTCAAGACATATGTCTTGAGCATCAATTGTATTACCCTCACAGATAAACTCTTGTTGTTCCTGCGTAACACAAGATTCTAAATTTACAATTTGCCATTTCTCATTCACTATCTGGGCCCATACTCTATGCTCTGAGGGATAGAGCACTGTTTTTTCTCATGATTTAATCTTAGTGCAATAATGGGGTGGATAACATAAACTGTAGCATTACGTATGGTAAGCACAAAGGCAGTAGCCATATTAGCAATGGGATCATAGGTAAAGTTTACTAGGGTCCACTAGGATTGGAATTTTCTTTCAAAATTTGCAGCATTGTCCCAAACAGCTTTTCAGATTTCGATCAGAAAAGCGCCTTCACTTCTTTCCCTTATAATCAGGGCAGCTGTTGACTGCATCTATAACTGTGCTTGTATACAACTGAAAGCTAAAGACACTATCATGAGCCATACTAAGTGCATCTATTATTAATCTGTGGTCTTGGTCCCTAGGTTTTTCTCATCTTGGTAACACTTTTAAAACTTGCGAGTGACTAGTTCCTAATGCTAATAGGGATCACTGTAGGGGTTGTTTTAGTTCTGTCAGCTTACTAGTTGCAGTGGCTAGCTTGTTCATCAGTATTTCTGAATCAATTCTATTTAACGCTCTCAATCTTGTAGCTAATATTCTAGTTAAATCTCTTTGCATTCTGCCCCTGAAGTGTTCTTGCTTTTGTAACCATGTTATCTAGCCCCCAAAGGATGTTTTTAGGAAAGAAGAACAGGCTGGCTGAACTTCTGAGATGTTGATTTGCATTAGCAATTCAACACGTTTGAGAGACCACTCTGGATTAAACAACAGTTGTTGCTGGCTCATATTCTTTATTACATATGGGCCAGTTTCATAAATTTTAGATTCAAGCATAAATTGCATGATTTGGTTTTGGGCTTGAGTGCTGGTTTAAGTTGTAATGTGCCCAGTTACGGCATTTATTTTAAATTCGAATGAGAGCCCAATAGTATCATGGGTCCAAAGACAAACCACTTCAACAGTCTGCACTAATGTAAAATTATACTGACAGTCTAATTCACTTGGACAATGACAAACTTCTCGGTGCTCGTCTATAGGAGAAGTTGAAACACTGATTTGAATTGCTTTCTTATGGGTAGTCTTATTAATCATCTGGCATCCTATTTTGATTACCTCTCTTATAGTCCCTTGAAGTGACCACAACCTTTTTTTTTGCCATTCTTGCCTTTCATACACTTGGTTTTCATGCATGACTACAGTTGATAGGTTTAAATCTTTTATATCAGAATACTTTCTCATGGATCTAGTGTACTGAATAAAAGCTTGGGACTAAGGCCATTCAGCATTGTTCTGGCTAGAGACACTTTCTAATTTTTGAGTTATGATTATGATTACGAACAAAACAATTTGATCTAATTTCTGCAAGCTAAATTACTAAATATTCTTGATGGCAATATACTCATTTTGCTCTGGTAAGCTTCAGTTTTAGTTCATTATCACCTGGTGTCACTTTCTAAGGAGCCTCTGGAGCCTTCTTCACTCGAGTATGGTGGATCTAAGCACTCTGTTCTTTAATCTTAATTGTGGTGAAGGTGGTGAGAAGCACCTGAAACAGTCCTTCTCACTGTGGTTCTAAAGTTTTTTCTGCAAGAGACTTAACATATACATAATCTCTAGGTTGTATGTTATGCACTGGTGCATCTAGTTCCCTGCTCTGGGTTCTAGCTACATATTTTTCAGTTTTTCTGAGCTGTTTACTCAGGGCTACCATGTAGGTAGGTAGTGTTTCTTCCCCAACTTGGGTAGACATCCCCTTTTGCACCCCATACAGTCTCCTATAAAGCATCTCAAAGGGGCTTACCTTTTCTTTGTCTCTGGGTTTAGTCTGAATTCGCAGCAATGCTAGTGGGAGAGATTGAGGCCAGGGTAAATTAACTTCTTGCCCTAGCCTCACAATTTGCTGCTTAATCAAATGGTTCATTTTCTCCACTTGGCCACTTGACTGAGGATGGTATGGAGTGTGGAGTTCCCAGTCTATGCCCAAGTAACGACTGATCTGCTGCACTATCTTTGAAATAAAATGTGGTCCTCTGTGTGAGGATATTGTGGCTGGAACTCCAAAGTGTGGTATTATTTCTTGTAACAACACTATGGTTACTTCCCGGGCTTTGGCAGTCTTGGTGGGGAAAGCTTCTGGCCACCCTGAAAAGGTATCTGTTAACACAAGCAAATATCTATATCCACCTTTTCTTGGGAGTTCTGAAGAGTCAATTTGCCACTGTTGTCTAGGCCCATGGCCCTTTTTAATTTGACCAAGTTTTGGTTTGGGGGTATTCTTGGGGTTAGTCTGGAGGCAAAGATCACATTGCCGGGTCACCTGAGTGATGGTAGTGTATAGATTCCTGGCAATAATCTTTTAATTAGATAGTTATGCAGGGCATCTGTTCTCCAGTGTGTCTTCTGATGNATGCAGGGCATCTGTTCTCCAGTGTGTCTTCTGATGTTCTTCCATTACTAGTGACCATAATAGATGGGAGGGGATGACCAGCTTCCCTTCTGCAGTAACAGCTCACCCCTCTTGGTTATATGTTCCCTTTTGGTCTCTAATTAACTTTCTGTCTTTCTTATTGTATTCTGGCTTACCTTCAAGGGAAATTTGCCCATCTGGAACTAGGGCTCCCTCAGTTGTGACCTCACTTTTTGCTGCCTCTTTTGTCTCTCTGTCTGCTAGCTAGTTTTCTTCCTCTAATTCTGAGCTCACCTTCTGGCGTGCCTTAATGTGCATAATTGCTACCTTCTCAGGCAGTTGGACTGCTTCCAGTAGTCACAGTATCTCTTGTGCATGTTTGATGTTCTTCCCTTGCGAGTTCAATAGTCCTCTCTCTTTCCAAATGGCTCCATGTGCACGCACAACCCTAAATGCATATCTTGAATCTGTATAAATATTTAATTTCTTTCTTTTTGCTGTTTCTAAGGTACGGGTTAGAGCAATTATCTTAGCCTTTTGTGCAGAGGTATCTTTTGGCAAAGGTCCTGATTCTATTACCTCTCTGCAGGTGGTAACTGCATACCCAGCATGTCGTTTTCTACTGATGACGTAGCTGCTTTCGTCAGTGAACTAGGTTTCCGCATCATCCAAAGGGGTGTCTTTCAGGTCGGGATGGCTGGAGTAGGTAGCTTTGATAGTCTCTAGGCAGTCGTGATATACTGGCTCTCCTTGATTTCCACTGAGAAAAGAAGCTGGGTTGACAATGTTAGTTATCACAATTTCTACCTCATCTTGTTCTACCATAATGACTTGGTATTTCAGGAACCTTTGTGGGGAAAGCCAGTGTCTGCCTTTCACTTCTAGTACTGCGGACACTGTGTGAGACTCTAGTACAGTCATTTTCTGCCCCAAGGTGAATTTGCTTGCTTCTTGGATGTTTAGCACAACTGCTGCCATGGCTCTGAAACACCCCGGCCATCTCTTGGCCACTGCATCTAGCTGTTTAGAAAAGTAAGCAACTGCCCTTCGATATGGGCCCAGGTCCTGGGCTAGTATCTCTAGGGCAATCCCCTGTTTTTCATGGGAAAACAGAAAGAATGGTCTACTCATGTCTGGAAGTCCTAGAGCTGGAGCTGACATGAGAGCATTCTTTAGTTGATGAAAGGCCTGTGTGGCCTCCTTTGTCCACTAAAGGTCTCTGTTCCCATTTGTAATGAGCACATACAGAGGCTTCACTAATAAATCATAGTTATATATCTAAAGCCTGCACTACCCCACCATCCCCAAAAAGGTTCGTAGTTCCTTTACTGTCTGAGGTTTCGGGGTTTGGCATAACACTTCTTTACGATCTTGCCCTAAAGTCCGTTTTCTAGCACTGACCTCATAACCCAGGTAGATCACTTTCTGCTTTACCACCTGGGCCGCCTTCTTCAATACCCTGTCCCCCTGGAGCTCTAGAAAGTTTAAGAGGCTTACTGTCCAGTTCACGCATGCCTCTTCTGTTCAGGTGGCTATTAGAAGGTCATCCACGTATTGCAGCAACTTGCCTTCTTCTGGTGGAGCTTCTCAGGACTCTAAGTCTTTTGCAAGTTGTTCTCTAAACAAAGTGGGCGAGTTTTTAAAACTTTGAGGTAGCACTGTCCATGTGAGCTGAGTTTTGCGCCCACTCTTAGGGCTTTCCCACTCATATGCAAAGATTTTCTGGCTGGCTTCATGGAGAGGGAGGCAAAAGAAGACATCTTTCAAATCTAAAATGGCAAACCAGGTTAGCTGTGGTGTTAGGCACATTAACAAAGTGTATGGGTTTGCTACTACAGGGTAAAGATCCTCAGTTATCTTGTTGACAGCCCGTAGATCCTGCACTACCCGATATGACCCATCAGGTTTTTGAACAGGTAAAATGGGGGTGTTAAATTAGGACTGACATTCTTTTAACAATCTTAATTGTAGAAAGTTCTCAATTACTGGGCTAATCCCTTCCCTATCTTCCTTTCTCGAAGGGTACTGTTTAATTCTAACTGGTTGTTTTCCCTCCTTAAGTTTGATTAGTACGGGGGGTGCATTCTTTGCCCTCCCTGGTACATTTAGAACCCCGTACTCCAGGAAACACTTGGTTTATTATTTCTTCACTAATTCCTTCTTCAGTCTCAATAGCTGTTAACATTAAACTTAATACTTCTACATACTGTTGATCATTTACCTCCAGAGTAATTTCCCCATTTTTAAATGAAATGGTTGCCTGTAATTGTTCCAATAGGTCTCTCCCTAGAAGTGCCTTTGGAGAATTGGGCATATATAGGAACTTATGAATGCCCCATTGCTTTCCAAGCTTATACTTTAGTGGTCTACAAAAATATGCCTTTTCAGATTGACTAGTTGCCCCTTGCACCACAACGTAATAATTCTCCACAGGCACTAAAGCTTTATTTAAAATTGAATAGGTTGCTCCCGTGTCAATCAAAAATTCCACCTTCTTTCCTTTCTCCCTGTGGTGGTTTTTGCCC
>VZSE01000383.1:0-67304 GCA_013398275.1 Promerops cafer
GGAGCCGTGCGAGGGCTCGGCCCGCGGCCCCGCCGCCCGCTCCGCGAGTGGCACCGCCGGCCCCGGCACTGCCAGTGCACCCCGCTCACAGCCCAGCCACGGAAACTCAACTCGCTGTGCTTTTCACCGACCTGTTTGTGACAAAAGCCAAACAAAAACAACCCCGGGAAGTCCCCGAGTGCGGGCGGGAATCCACAGCAGTTTCCGAAAGACACAACGGAGCTCTAGCTACGCACATCCTTTCGAAGTTAACGGGGGGGAAACAGCAAAATCATGGAAAATTACTTTGAAAAGACACAGAATGTCAACCCCTTGCAAACCGGCAAGAACCACCACAAGATGGGATGAACTACTTGTTAGTAAGCCGAATATACCAATTTTGCTTCTGTCAAAGACCCAAAGAATGAGCGAGTGCCTCGCATGAAACACAAGCTGGAGGCTCTTTGTGTAACCCAGGAGAAAACATTAAGCACCGCGGGACAGATGTTTGCACCTCTGTGTACCCCGCACCTTCCCGCAAAAGGGATGTTGACTGCTCATAAACAACGCCCTGTACCGCACTGGGTGCCCCTGCGAGCTGCCTGCGAGGCATCCCCGTCCCGGGCTCCCGGGAAGCGCCTTGGCAGGGCACAATTATACCTCCCAAACCACACCATCTCCGGCAAGATCAGAACTTCCCAGTCTCTGTCAGGGCTTAAAGAGGCGTGGCTTTGTGGTTTAGGACCCTTGTTTGCAACACACTTGCTAGTACACATGTCATTTAGAAATCCAAGGTTGAGTTCGTTTTGTTGGGATTTTTTCCTGACACATATCACACAGTGAACTCACTTTCCATTTAAAAACACATTATATTCTCGATGTCCCTTAACTCCAGGTTTGTTTTTGGAACTCTCCATTATATCAGCCAGCAAAAAAGAGCTTCTACTACGGCTGGAGTTTATTTAGTGCTACTGAAGAGCACAGATGCTGCCCAGAGACCAGCAGTTTAAAATTCTGTGTCAGAATCAGACTGGGACTTTCTCAACAACCCTCAGCGAACTTGGCAGGTCCCAGCCGTGGGGGAGGATAGTGGTGCCTCATGTTATAGTGACAAAATAAACTGCACTGTTGCCGTGCAGCCTCCCCGGCTGCTCCCTGCCACCCCAGCAATGCGGGTACAAGCTGTGTGTCTAACAAGGGCCCGCCAGCAGGTTCAGGAACGGACACAAAACAGAAAACAGAGAAATGTGATCCCATTGTGTCCACACAGCACAGCAGCATGGGGAGTTCAGACCTGCAGAAGCATTTTATACTCTTTAGATATGCACCGGCGGGATGCAGTGAATTCTCTGCGAGTCCATGAAGAGCTCTATGAATGAGAGCTGAGGAGCCGCCTCCACAATCCCATGTAATGCCACCTAAAAGCTTTGCCTCGCATGACTTATTACAGGCTCGAGCAGATTAGAGGCATCGATCGCTGCCTGGAGAAGGTTCTGGCTGTGAGGAGGGAAGGCAGAGGACACAGACAGCCTGGCCATCGATCAGCCGCAGTGGGGGCCACGCAAGATGAAGGGCAGAGCTGCCAGCGCCTGCCCACGCAGCCCCGGCCCCCCTTGGGTCTGGGCACCCCTGGGCAAGGGCAGCGAGTGGGGCCTGCTGCTCCCCACAGACAGTGGCCACTGACGGGCACTCGTGCCAGCCAGGGCCAGCCGCTCGGCAGAAAACCGTCAGGTGCCACGTCACATAAATTGTCACAGCTCCTGTGACTCTTGCTTTAGAATTTCATAGCCATTTCTATCAGCATCAATATAGCTGGAGGGCACCACTTCTTGGGATGAAATAAAGGGGACAAACTGTGAACCCTCTCTGAAAGGAGTAATAGGCTTTCCATCTCATTTCCCCGGCACGATCAAACATGGCCTCGTACCCACAGCAGAGCTCCAAATGCCAGTGCCACAAAATACACACTGAGAGGGACACAAAACATGTCCAACACCACACAAGCCTCCAGAATATCTGACAGCCATTCACACAATTAAGTCCATCATAGCAAATACCTTTCTTTCACAGATAAAGCAGGTAAGCAGATCAGGCACTCTCTATTAGGTTAATCAGAAATTGGCTTAAGCCAAGAAAGGGATTTAATTCAGAATTTGAAGCTGATGTTCTTGGCTTAATCTTCTTGGTTCCAGATATTAACACATCTAGGATATGTTAGTATGTCAATATCTGGATGAGATGTAATGAATTAAAGTTATGGATGTCTTTTTTGTTATGTGCTTAGATGGAGTTTTGGCTTTACCCCCCCCAAGCTGCTGGCTGGCACAGGTCAGCAGGCACACCACTGCCATTACAGTGGAGAAAACAGCGAGAGAGTTACTCATGTATCAAATTACTTCTCCAGGGTAAAGGCTGTGTTTTCCTCAGGCCCACAGAAAGGAGTGCAAACTGTGAGCTGGGAAATGGTGACATCCAGTGCTCAGATATTACATGAGGAGCTCCCATCCCCACCGTGCTCGTTTGTGCTTGTTCCGATGCACTGACACCTCCGGCATCCGATGTCACAGCAAAGTAGAGCGCAGGAGTCAACAGGCAGCACGAGATCAAACCCCTCTGCTGCCCCTAAGAACAAACCAACTCATGCCCCCAAAAGTGAGATTTTATAATCAGTGTGTTAATAAACCCCAACAAGAACTAGCTCCCTATTTACTCATTCACAGGAAGTACATGTAGTAGTTTGAATTGCTAAGAACATAATTTAAAGACTATCAGAGATCACTGAAAAACACAGGGAAGAAGTCCACTGGTACTGGCACATGGGACATGTTCCAGCCTCCCCAAGGCAGATTACAAAGAGCTCCTCAAAGCTGAAGTAATGTTTCAGACACACTGGGTTATTTCCTACTTTTCTCTAAATTCAGTTAGCATCCCAGTCAGGAAGGACTGAGAGTACAAGAGTTATTTGCAATGGTAGAGGAATAAAAAACCCAAAGTGGTAAGATACTCGAAATAACACTGAAACAGTTTTTAAATTAAGCCAATTCAATCCAAGGAAAAAAGAAATGGCTCCATTTGGAAAGATAACCTGGGCAGTGAGAATTGCATTTCCCTGGGCATTCTAAGAGAAGCTTTTTGCTCGGACATCACTTTCTCCAAATCCCAGTGTCTTTTTGGAGACCGGGACTGAATTCTGGGCCAACCAAAGTGCCTGACACCTGCCAAACTAGCTACATTTTCATGTCTGAAGGCTGACTAGCACCTGAGCTTAGGAACTCTCAGCTTAGACAGCAGCTGCCAATCATATCGGTAATACTTCAATCCAAACCCTGGTTTCCCCCAGTATTTACCTTCAGACAGGAGCAGCTCCCAGAGAGGAGCTCTGCTGCAGCTTAGTGCCATGTCACTCCAGATCACACAAGTGTTCAGAAATCCTTCCCAGCACACAGCTCGCTTCGCACAAGCTGGAAAAGCATTCAGAGATGTACTTTTACAGCCCCACTCCCACCAGTTCTTGAAAAATTCAGCATTGCTGGAACCATAACAGACCCTTCCTTAGTTATGACTTGTAATTAATAGTTTGCAAGAGAGGTTCTTTCCTTTCCCCAGCACATACAAAGGAGGCTCAGGTGCGCTCAAAAACATGCATAAATATATTCCTTTCAATAAACAATTGTAGTAAGCTTAAATATTATTTCGTGTTCTTGTAAAATTTAAGTCATCTTATTACTTATGATTTCTGTAAGTCCCAGTCACATTTGAAGTCAGATATTGCCTGAAAAAGCAGCCTGGAGAGGCTGCTGGAGCACATTGCCTCATGCTCAGCAGTTACTCAAGGATGGCAAGAGTCCCAATTAGCAGGGGCTGCAGCCACTCAGCCTCACTGCTCCATGGCACCAAGGAGGAATAAAATGGGAATTTGGAACATAAACTGATGCACAATCATCCCCGCCCATGGAAGCACTGCAGCAGCGGCACAGACAGCACTGTTCCAAAGACAACTGAGCTGTGCATGCACCACCTTTGGAGTGCCCTCATGTGCCCTTTGATGGACACAAAAAACCTGTAGCCAGAACGGCTCTAAACTGCAGTTCAAATATCGTTAATTTCTCTTTAACGAATCTCTTGCCCTAATGAATTCCTTGAAACCGAAAGTGTTACATAAATATAAAAAAAGAGATTAAAGAAAGTCTGATGTGGTCTGCCGCAGACCTTCTTAATTTTCAAAGAGGTTTCCAACAGCAGTCTGTATTTGGGCACGGCAGTGGAATTTGTGTCATCACGACCAAGCGGCTGCGGGCAGCGAGATGCTCCCGCGGCTCTGCAGTCCCGGTCCCCATGGAAACCAGACTCGGATATTGTCCTCCGCTCGACGGAGCACCAAGTCGGGAGCCTTTTGTGCCTGATGAGATTTCTTCCACAACCTTCCAGCAACAGACCCTACAGCTTCCTCCTGACTCTTTCCTAATTGAGATGCAAATTAATCTCTGTGGCTGATTACACTTCCCTTACAGCCCCTGACAAGTGCAGCTGTAGCCGGAGTTTACAGACTTTCCAACAAGTGACTTCAGCTGTCACTGCTGGCAAGACGCTGCCCCAGCTTCCCAGCACCACGCAGGGCCGAACAGGGATGAGTCCCTGCAGGTACTCCACACCCTGCCACTGCTCCAGCACGAGCACCATGGATGCAGCACCTCATCCCCACTGAACCACTAATGCCAGATGAAGTGTTTGATCTGTTTGTAACCACACCGGAGCCCAAACGCCTTCAGCTACTAGCCACTAGCAAGGATGCTGCCTTTTAACATGACCCATGTGCCAAAGAAAAGCTGCAGATCCTCCTCAGCTCTGCCTCACTCCAGCCTGCAGCCCTCATCCCAACTACAGTTATGACTGGTGTGTGCCAAACATCATCCCTCACTTTGCCAGGAATTTTGCTTTCTATTTCTCCCTCTCACTGACATTTTTTGAGCTATTTCCATCTCCAGTCTGACAAGGGCACTTCCATTTACTGTTTGCACTGCTGGGGCCTCCTTGCCTCCAGTCCTGCTCACAGCAGCCGGCACAGCAAACACTGGAGCTGAGTCACTCAACCTTTGGGAGCTGCATTGGACAGGCCCAAACATCACCTTTACACATCTACACACGTTCCAGCTGCTGGCGTTAGAGTATCTCAGAGTCTGCATTATCTACAGAATGAATTACAGATAGCTTTCTCTCCTGCTCTAGTATTGCCCCAAAGGGATCTGCCCACCACATCCCCTTTGTGCCATTTCTGGAGTTTCTCAGTCCACTTTCATTTATCAGACAGACAAGTGGCAGTTGATTCACTATGGACAGCACAGGTGCAAAAGCAGATGCAAAAAAAGGCAGAAAAGAACGTGGGGACAGATGCTGCCTCAGACCTGTGCAGAGCAGTGCCCTGCGCTGCGGTGTCTGTGCAGCTCTGTCACCCCAGGGACACACAGGGACCCTCAGGGAGACCCCCTTGGACAGCAGGAGCACGGCCAGCTGGTGAGTGCTGCTCACTCAAAATGCTCAATGCCAAAACATGGGAGGACTCCAGCTGGGAGTGAGGGGCTGGGACAGCTTTGTTCTTATAACTGCTGCTACTTATGTCCATTTTACTACACTGTTACTTTAGTATTAAACACTGAGAAACAGACAGATGAAGCTAAATTTTGCACAGCACAGTTTCAGGAATTCGTTAGATTTCTTTCAAGAAACAGAAGAAAACACAGCAAGCCTTGACTCACCTGTTTTGCACAGTTTGCACAACCACCACCATTCACTTTACAATGAGTAAACAATTAGTTATTAACACAAATCTATTTAACCACAATGCTAATTTTAATTTCTGATGACTTTTGCAAAGTATACTGGATAAAATTTATTTAGTTTAGGTTTTTTTAGAAAAACCCTAATGAGTACTTTGAGGATATTCCATGTTTTAAAAATGTGCATCTTAAAACTAATTCCTCAATGTTCTTTCAAAGATCAAAACATTTCACAAACTTTCTCAAAGTCATGTGATCAGAAAAATACTCCAATCAAATGCACCCCAGAGAAAGCAAAGTGCAGTGAGTGTTTGTCCTGAGGTCAGTGATGTGATTAGCAAAACAAGCTATGAAATGTATGATGGGATTATGAGAAGACCCCAGCATGGGTGGAAACCAGTGCTAACACTGTAGGTCTGTGCAGCACCCAAGAACCACAGTCTGTGTCACGACTCCTGTCCCAGAGAAGCACATCCTCCAGCTACCTTCCAGCCAAACAAGTTCTGGAAATGCCCAAACACAGGCGTGGCTGGAATAAAACTGGAATTTGGGACCTGAAACATCTGTATCTGAGGACAAATGCCATCTGTCTTATTAATGTAGTGAGTCCAAGTAAAGTTAATTGGACAGGATAAGAGCATGGCTGAGCTCTGGCTACCAGCCTGACACACACAGTCCACAAGTTCTATCAGTGTGAAAGAAAGCTGGGAGCTACCTTTTCTCACAGATCAAAGCACCAGTGCTAAGCCCAAGCCCAGCAGCAGCGAGATGGAAGCTGCTGGTGAGAGACTCCAGCGGCGTTACCATTCCAAACACCGGATGGCAGCCGGGTGTGAACCACTGAGAACGTCGAGCTGGACGCGAAGGAAGCTCTGACCTTTGCCAATGAAATCAAACAGGAAGGATTTTCATCTCAGCCTACCTCTCTGCAGGACGGTGCTCCAGGTGAGAGCCCTACCAGGGGGAGCCTTGTCCCATGGAGAAAGGATACAAGCTCTGGTAGAGTGGGATGAGGGACTTGACGGCTCTGCTGGCGTTGATGCACGTGGCACAGATCAGGCTCGGCAGCAGCTTTGCAGTCACGATGGCGCCGTTGAAGAGGGGACCGAAAAACGGCACCTGGGTGCCCCAAAACAGAAAAGCTTCAGAAAGGCTTCAGAACCACTGCAGGAGACTGGTACAGCATTTTGCCATGAAACAGTGTGACCACATTGTTTTCCACACTGGGAAGTGCAGTGTGACATTCATCCCCCAAGCTGGTGGGTGTTTAAATCCCCCACGACTGCCCGCAGCACACCACACAGACACACACACGTCTCAGAACATTCTGCTGGCTGAGCACGAGCTTGGTACAAGTAGAAACAGAGGCCATCTATGAATTTGCAATCAATATGCCTTTGGCAGTGGATATTAAGAGCTGTTTTCTGTCTGGGATCCCAACAGGAGACCTTGATTCACTGGCTGACTCCAACATTGGCAGGAGGCTTTGCAAAGACGTATTTACTTCAGATAATCCTCTATAAACTCCTTCCATGGACTTCGTAGAAGAGAAAAAAACCCTTGAGCTGGTCCAAGGTAAGGAGGTGTGTGGAAGGCAGAGGAGATGGCAGAGTAGGGGCTCTCTCAGGGGCAGGACACAGGGTTGGGACAGGCACAAGCGGGCCCAGCCCAGTGGGTCAAGGTGCCCAAATGCTGCTCCTTCAGGGCCACCTCCACAGGAAAACCCTGTGTGACATCCTCTGGTGACCTAAGGCTCTGCAGATAAAGACCACACTACATACAAGAGATGCTTTCTAAAAGTAAACCGTGTCCAGAATTGCAGACACAAAACGGACCTGAGCCTGCCAAACCCAGAAAATTTTGATGTTTAAATACATAACTTTCAGTACTTGCAAGTATTCAAACTCATTTCCCTCTCACAGACTCAAAATGAAAAAACCAACCCCCCAACTAAAGCCCTAGACAGAAGCCAGCAGCAATTATCAATATTTAAGCTACGGATTTTTTCCATCTGTACAGAGGCTTATCACATAAATAAATACCCTCTATTATTCTTCTCCAACTGCTTGTGGGTGACTGTGACAGTCATTCAATAAATGGACAAAGGGAATAATATAAATCCCCTGCATCTAGGGAATTCCTCTAATTAGAAGTGGCAATGAATTACAGAAGAAATTTGGGTTTAATGTAACATCTGCAAATGACAGCTGTCTCTGCACACACTTACTCTGTCATTCCTTCACTTAAAATAATTACCCACCCCCCAATAAAACAGAAAAGTGTAGAATGTTTCCATAGTGGTTTTGCCATCTTTTCAATTTTTTTTTAATTTACTGCTGGCATTACTATCCAGACAGTTGGAAGAGAAGGGGACAGAGGAAAATCTATGCTACCAAAATAATAACGTTATGTAGTATAAAGCTTTGCCTCTTTAGGCAGTAACATTTTTAAGTGAAATTTTTATCCCATGCACTGTCTAGAAGCATTGACAGCAAGAGAAAAGAATGCAAAAGTACAGATAAGGAGGTTAAGTACATACTAGTATTAAAGTGCTACCACCACACAAATACGAGGTATGTAAAGTCAGACCAGCAGATGCTACTGGGGCAGGGAAATTCCCTGCCGGGCTTTTTGGACAAGTAGGTTTTGCTTACAGCACTTGCATTCATGGTTTCACACCCACCAGGAGCTGGGGAGCGGGGCAGACATTCTCACCACTGCACTACAGAGTTTACAGATGTGACCCAGGGACAGGGTGCACGTATCCTAGCCAGGGAGAGCAGCAGCGTAGCCGAGGGCTCCGGAACCCGCTGCGATCCGAGCACTGCACAGCTGGACCGCACGCACCCAGGGCTCGGAATTATTCATTCCTGAGCACATAGGGCGGCCTCGCCGAGGGTCATTAAAGCCACTGGAGCTGCATCTCGTCAGCTTCCATCTGCACGGGGGTCTGCCCTGACAAGGGCCGGGGGGGAGGCCAGCGGATTGCTCGGGGCGCGCTCCCCGCTCGGCTCTGCTCCGAACTTGGCACCCAACACCCAGCCCGGGAAAACGGGGCTTCGGTGGCCACCACAAGCAAACAGCCTGCTTTGACAGGAATCAATAAAAAAAATGGAGGGAAAGATCCCCTTCCGCGAGTACTCCAAATGTCACTGCAAGTTATCAGTGAAGCAAAAATTAATATTCAGCCCACTGCAAACACCTGCTTCTTTCCGATTTCCAACAGCAAAATCATTATTTCTGTTGCCTGCAGTAAAAGTAGGCAAGGTTAAATAAACCTTCCAAGCACAAAGACTTCCCCTCTACAGCGAGCAGCACTAGTTAAAAGAGTGGGGAATGGGTAAATTATTGTACCAAATGGCTGAGAATTAATCTCTGATGACGAGCTGCAATCTAACGAGGCATCTGTGTCCCAGGGAACCCGCAGCATGTCCCTGGCGGTATGTGCAGTGTGGAGCTTGCCTGGCATGCTTTGTCCCCTCTCGCAGGCAGCTTTTCCTCTCATTGTTCCCAATACCCTCGTGCATCTGTGACGCGTGGAATGCATTCACACTAACAGACTTACTATTGTCTTCCCTCCGAAGCTTTGTCGGGCAAAGACTGCAGCACGGTTCCTGATAATTATATTGCTTAATTAATCAAGATAAAAAAAAATTTGCAAATCATTGCCCGGTTGCCAAGCAGGGAGATCAAAAATGAAAACAATACAAGCTGAAGCAATATAACAAAAGTAACAGCTATCTGATCAGAAATTCTTCTATAATGAAGCTATTAATGCTAAAGCGGTTAATGTTAACATTGCTCCAGGTGTCTCTACTTGGCTGCAAACAAAAAGGCTAACATTATGGATATAAAAGGCCAAATGTTGCCATGGATTCTGTAACCTGATAGAGAGGACAGCCTTTTCATTCGATTAGGGAATGCAATTTAAATGCCAGGGACTGAAGCCAAACAACAGACATTTCTCTCTGCAAGGCTCGTTCATTCACCCTGGGGTCAGTAGCTGGTGAACAAAAGGTCAGCCACACTTGCCCTGGAAATGTCTGGATTAATTTTATTACATTGTAATGGTTTGTACTTTAAATGTAGGGATAACACTAAATTTCCAGTTAGCTCTTACTCTGGCTGCCCGTCGGGTGGTTTTGACTAATATGTAAGATGACACAGCTTTTCTCCATCGCTCCAGAGAAATCTCAAGCGTGTTCCTAACGCTAAATTCTCATTTCCCTGATGGAATATTAAAAGCTAAAATGCTCAAAAACTAAACTGCACAGCTCAACACCAAGTGTAAAAAAACCCCACCAACCCACTCTGAGAAAATTTCCAGGTTTGAAACGTCTACTGACAAAGCACTGATTGTCAATATCCAACAACTCCATCATTCACAACTCAAAAAACAGAGTCTACACCTGGTCAATATGGGATATGATGGATGCATTTACCACAGCTGGCTACTCCTTTGGACAAATACTGTCCCTCGTATAAGGCAAAGGGTATTTATCACACTGACTACTTTCACAAAGTATATTTTACGCATATTTTTGCATCCATAATGTACCAGACGAACATTTACTGAAGCAGCTTTTTCACACACATGGACAGATGTACATACACGCACCTCTGACACTGTGCAAAAAAATGCATTTTTTCAAAAAAATGTCTCAATTGTGAACCTCCCATACTTTGATGACAGGACGTCCAATGCCTGCATCATCCCACCCAGTCAGGTGACAATGAGAGTCACACAGATGTGTGAGGTTCTGCTTGGTGCCATGTGTACAGCAGTGACCTAACACCACATGAGGAACTCAAATCACGAGTGGTTTGATTTCACTGCCCCAGAGGACGTTCACAACGGTTTAAATACTGCTCTTTGCCCAGTAACTTCTGTAGGCTGAGAATTCTGAAGTGTTTCACTCAGCGCTAAGTATGGCTGTAAAATGAATGAGCAGTCACTCCAATCACCGTAAGTCCAGTTTTAAAGTTAGCTCATTGCTCAGCTTATCTTTCACCTGACATGGACAGACTGATTTCATACGTGCTGGGGAAAAAACAACCCCCAAACCCCAAACCACCGAGCCCCGCTTAAAGCGACAGAACTGCTGCTCACTGGCACAGCACAACAGAGCCAGTGAAGCACCCAGGACATACCTCGGGCTTCTTCATGATCTCAATGAAGAACATGTGGTTCTTCATGGGGTAGATGACGATGAGGACGTCCCCGAAGTCGGTGGGGATGATGCCCCTGCGGTAGTTGCGGGTGTGCTCAGACCACACGATGTGAACCTCGTCGTTTCCCAAGTGACGGAGCTGCAACAGCAAATTGGCTCTTTATTAATCCGAGTGATAACCACGCTGCACGAGGGGTCATGGCTCACAAATTGAATTACAATGCTCGATAGCAGGAATATTTCATTACAGAAAAGTTAAAATATTGTTTTTCTCCAGTTGCTCATGAAAGCATCAGCTCAATAATTTGCTTCATTTAGAACTCATTGTTGTCTGATGGCTTAATTAAGTAATTATCAAACTAGCCATTAGCATGATATGTAAATGTACATTACCTACAGTGATTTAAGATGGAAAACTGAATTACTGGAACAAAGCATTAACCAACGGAGCATTGTATTCCAGCTAAAATAAGGCAGCTGTCACAGAAATATGAAATGCCTTGACTCAGAATGTCAAGAAACTGCCTGTCATGAACCACTATAACTGAATTTATTATCCATAAACATCTCCTCACTGACTATGTCTGGAGGGGGCTCCTGCCTGAAACGTCAGCAAAATATCTGGGCAGTGCGAAGTACAGAAGAATGGGAAATACTGTGGGAGTTACACCTTTTCATTTGGAGCAGAGCTGCATGAAATACGGATAAAATTTAAACATGACATACACAGAAAGCATCTGAGAGCCTGTGTGTGTGTGTGTGTTTGCTCTGCTGCTGGAGGAGCTGGAGGTGATCTAACAGATGGCAAAAACTATTTGGCAATCACGTACAAGCCTCACACAATGGTTTCAACTGTAAGCTTTAAAGTTAAAATGTAATCCACACGCACAATGCCAGCTCCAAGCATAAAGAGAATTTAAGTCCCACTTAAGGCTCAAAAGACACCCCCCCCCCCTCCAATTTGGTGCTACCCCTGGAACAATGTGCACAATAGACCAAACAAAGAAGCCAAAACGAAGCTCTGCTACTTCACTCTGTGTGGGGGGAGAAAAAAAAGGGAAAAGAAGGTGGTGATTTTCACTGGTAAATAACAACTAACCCCAACAGGCTTTGGATCAGCCCACACTGTGCTGATGAGACTTCCCTATTCAGAACCAGGCAGTGCCTTTGGAAGAAAAAACTTCCACTCCTACGTATTGGTGGCAAACTGGACCTCTCAGTCACGAGAGAAACATGGGAAAACCAACACACTGTGAAAAATAAAAAAAAGTTACAACTGTGAACTTGGCTTACAGCTCATGTTTCAGCAGAATGAAGTAAAGCTCAGATCCCAGAAGGACTGAGATTCTCAGTTTATTTTAAATTAAACAGAAGATAATAATTGTGCTTTATTTACGCCCATGAATAAAAGGTAATTTTAGCTCCGTTTGAAAAAAACATGAACCATTTTTGTCTTGGAAAAACATGGGAACATTAACAATACTATTACTAGAGCTTTTTACATGTACAAAGCAAGTAGAAATTGCTGTTCTTTTGGTCACCTTGAAATCTGTGCAGAAGCTCAGTAAAAACAAAGCAACACACAGGAAAACACTCAGGTTGGTAATGTCACAAGCTGACATGTACCAAAGGCAGCAGGAATTTACACATAGGACAAAACCCTGATCTCACTCTCGGTGACCAGGTGCAGCCAGATCACCTCCAAAGTGATTAGAAGCGAGATGTCAAGTTTAGTCATACACACCCCTAAAATCCATCTGATGAGCAGACTTTGTGCACAGCAGGTCCCAGATGCTGAGGGTGCCTGGCCAGGCTGTCCCACTCCAGGACGGGCCCAGCTCAGCCCAGCTGAGCTCAGGGAACCCCCGCCAGGGATTTGGAAGTGCCCACGTTTGCCAGGCTGAGCCCAAGCCAGCTCTGGCACTGGCTTCCCTGCACAGAGAGCCCACAATGGTGGCACCCAGCAACCTCTGCTGAGGGAAGCCCAACAAATAAATGTGGACATGAAATTCTATAAGGCAGCGCCGTTGCCCAGGTGCAAAGGGCAATTCACAAACCCAGTTCAGCTCTTCTGAAGAAAAGGCTCTGTACTGCCATGCCTCCTATGGCTTCTGGGCTGAGAAATAGCACATAATACTATAAAAACAGTCATCAAAATATGTCCAAATACTGCTTGAGAGACCCTTTTTAAAATCCTAAGGAACTGTTCTGATAATAATCAAACACTTTGTACCGATATTGCACCCTTCAGAACAAAATTCAGGGAAGAAGGGAACTTAGCTGAACCAACACTTGCTGTGCTTATGAGTCTGCCACAATACCCAGCATGTGCCAGTAGCTTGTTTTAGAGCTTGAGTTACTGCCCTTGTTTTGAAGCCACACATCCTTAAGCCACACAGTTACAAGGTATAATATTACAAAGAAAAAATTGGCATTAATCAAAAGTATTTGTTATTGAGAGGTAACTCCACAGATAAAAAGCTGTTACAATAATCTCATCAGTGACAATAAGCCAGCTGCTATTTTCCTGTGTTGTTTATTCAAAACAGCAGCTGTGGGGCAAACTCAGTGCCCTGAAGGACTTCAACAAGTTGTGCTGAAATGTCCAAAGCCCCACGGCTGATGCGTGCAGAGCCAGAGCTCCAGGCTGTGCTCTCCACCCAGTTTAGGGGTGAGGGGAATAAAGAAAAAAAGCTACATTAAAAAAATCCCAAAGCAGCCAGGAAATCAGATTGGTTTTAAAAGCAAACCCCAACACCAGTCTGGAGCCATGGCTCTGCGCACGCCGAGGGAGGGCAGCTCTGGCACTGGCAGCGTGTCCTCCGCGGTGCACAGGAATTTTCAGTGGGCACAGGCATTGGTCCTGGTTTGGCTAACGGGGTGCTGGGGCACAGCCCCNTTTCAGTGGGCACAGGAATTGGCCCCGGTTTGGCTAACGGGGTGCTGGGGGACGGCCCCAGCCCCAGCCCCAGGCCCGGGTCAGTCCTGCTGTCCCTGCCCGAGGCTGCACGCTCCAGCCCTGGGCACGCAGCTCCAGCTCCAGCCCTGGGCACGCAGCTCCAGCTCCAGCCCTGGGCACGCAGCTCCAGCTCCAGCCCTGGGCACGCAGCTCCAGCTCCAGCTCCAGCTCCGAGCGGGCGGCTCTGGCCCCGGGCTCTGCGGGTGCCCGGGCCGGCAGGCAGCGCTGACACTGGTCACGGTGCACACCTCCGGCATGACCTCCTTTCCCTGCTAATTGCATTACACAGCCAGCTGGCTCCAGAGAGGAGTCGTCTGTTTGACTGAAGAATTCCTGCTTTTGGGGAGGCATGGCTGCTACTTTTGCTAAGTAACAGTGGGGCCTGACATCCCCATTGTCTGGCTGACTGTGTGCCCATCCTAAAATCTAAGTTTTATTTGTAAATTAACCAAGAAACTTCCTGCCAGAGCAGGGCTGCCTGGAGACTGATAATGTGTGCCTTTCATTCCCTTTCACTCTCACTGTACCACTGCCAATTTGTTTTTCTGCTGCTCGCCAGCCCGAGGCCATAAAAGCCTTGTAAGACATAAGTGCAATTATAGTCCTGGAGTCAAATGAATTGGACAAATCCAATAGCACAGCTCTGTCCCCACTCTGCAAACCCCTACAGCAGTCAGATTAGCTGCTAAAAATCTAATCTAGCCCCAGCTAACAAATTTCTGCAGCAAAGGAGCAAGAGTTCAGTATGGGGTTGCAACCAGATTTCTGAATTGAAAAAGTTCTGCTCTGGCAATGGAGAAGATGGAATAAATCACTGAGAAATTCAGCAGCACATCTTTAAACCGTTAAGCACAATTTGAGCAGAACAAGACAGGGATGGTAGGATGCCATTCCTGGGATTGATTTTCACTCTTGCCACAAGACAGGCAGATAAAGTTTGGAACCAATGATGCTGAACCCTACAGCATCAAAAGAGATCAGCTGAATTTTGTTTACTCCACTAGGATAGATTTCTGTCAGGGCCAAGACTTATTTGGAGAGGGGTTTTTCTTTCTTTTTTCCTTTCTTTTTTTTTCTTTTTTCCCTCCTGAATTAGCAATATAATGTCAGCATATACCTCAAATTTAAAAAGTAGACTGCAAATGACAGCTCTACTTCACAAAAACAAGGGGCCAAGCTCATCCCCCGTGGAAATGCACTTCTTCTGGGAAATTCGTACCAGAACTTAATTTATCCTTGCATTCAGTAAAAATAAAGAACCACAATAACATATTTAAGTAAAATTACTACATCTGCTGAATTCCCCAGCCCCCAGAATTTATGGCCTTGCTATGGCTCCCCAGGGCAGCAGGTGGTCAGTCCTTCTGTTCAGCTGGGAGTGTGCTGACAGGGATGAAGCCTCTCTTGGTCTGAGGCTAAATAAGCAGAGAAGAAACCCCAGCAATCACAAAGATTTCAGAGATTAGAAGGACCTTAGATCCCAGAGGGAGGGCAAAAAAAAAGAAGCTGCGGCCCCCATTGTATCCTGATGAAGTTTTCTCCTCCCAGCACCACTGTCCTCTATCACCAGGTATGGTTCAGCTGCAGGAGCAGGAACTGAATGAATGCCATGGGCTTCCATCTTTCTCTCCCACACTCCCAGAAAACAAAAGCATTGATGGCAAGAAGTAATAAATATGAAACAATTTTTTTAACCTGGACATCCTGCCCCAACAATGTGAGGTAAGGACCTAAGCCCAGAGAGTTGTCCACCTTCTAGAAAGTGCAGTGCTTCTGAAATGCACCTTTTCTCCACTCACAGCTGCAGTTCTGTAAAATCTGTCAACAATCCATGCTGATCTGCACAGAATTGCATGTTTACTCACAACAGAAGCTGTGACAAACTGAATGAAACTGTTGTGTGTGGAAACATGGATGAGTACACACTGAAAAGCCCTCTGGAAGTCACCTGGTCTGAGCCACTGCTTGCAGTTCCTTGGGCCCACGAGCCTGCTCAGAGATTTCTCCTTCACTGGAATTCCCAGTTTGATCCCTGCAGGGTTCCATTCCTAGAGCAGATCTCAGGTTTTTATGAAAAGGTCCCAGAGCAATTCCTTTGCAGTTATTTTCTGTAGACAGCATGTGCTGGAGCTAGCCTGGTTTCCTGGCACTACAAAACTTGGAGACTGACAGCTACTAAATGCTTTTGGTTTCTGTTTCTCACAGAGAAGGAATTCTTTTAGAGCAAACACAGGGAAGACAAATAGAATAACTAGACCCTCAGTATCTGTGATAACCCATAACACAGAGGAAAATTAGGAGAATAAGTGGACTGTTTACAGCTAAACCCCATTTTTCCCCTTGTGGTAGCTCTGCCACACTCTGCTCTCCTCTCCCAGGTGATGAATTACTCAACAGCCAGACCATATCCCAGTGTCTTTGCCAGGCTTCCACAAAACCCAGGACTTACAAGGGAAGGTTAGACTAAACAAATGGCCACAGTTTGTGTAGGAAAACTAAGTCTGGGAAAGACATGGCAGCAGTTCTCAGACATGCATAAATGCGCTGCAAAATAATCTGCCCTTCATATCCATGTGAAACAGGGTAAGAATCAATGGGCTTAAATTGAAGCAAAGTAGGCACTACCAGAGATTTCTTTCATGGTACAAGAAGTGGAGCATAGGAATATGGAATATGTTGCCTAGGGCAACTGTAAATCATTCATCACTGAAGTTTTGGTCTAGCAGCTGGACAAATACTGGTCAGGAACAACAAAACTACAGACAGTCCTACACTGGTAAGGTCACAGAGACTCTACAAGCCCTGTCCACACCACCACCCCACTGCTCCATCCTGAAGCACTCAGAGTACTTTTTTCCATAGCCTCACATCCATGAAGGTAGTGAGTTACATATAGAGAAACATGTCATTTTCCTGACTTTCCTGTTTGTTTTTTTTTTTAAATTACAGACATCACAATAAAAAGACAAGATCCGACTTTAGTACAAAACACTGGGCAATTTTTCAGAACCAGTAATCAGAGATTCCACCTTTACGTTTCAAAGAAAAGCACACATCATTCTGAAACCAATTGGGTGGCTGCTGCAGCATTACTGATGCATGCTAACAACCTCTGCAGGACAAGTTGCCCATCCTAATTAAAAACACAGAGATTTTGTATGCCCCAAAAATCTTCTTTGAGTCTAAGCAGCAGCTGGCAAACAGCATAATCTGATATCGCTCCTTGCTAGGAAAGACAAAAAATTAAGTACTGATACCAACAGAACTTTGGGCTGGGTTCTGGCTGTCTGAAGCAGGGGCTGCCTGTCAGACTTGTGCCTAACTGGCTACTGGCTTGAACTCTGAGCTGGCTGCTTGGGTTCCTGAGGCTGTCAGCCCCCTTTTGCTTTGCTGTTCCACACGGGACGAGCCGTCTGGAAGGTTTGATAACGCTGCATTTGGTTGCTTTGTTCTACCAACCCACAGAAGTTTTGGCAGACAGACAACGTACAAATGAAATTATTGCTAATATTATTACTCATGGTGGCATTTGACGCTACCATGGAAATGTTAATTGTGTTTCAGAACCCAGAATTTAGATGCCATTTAATTCAGCTAACCCAGCTGCAGAGCACCACGTGGCACCGCAGGGACAGCCTGCCAGGGCCAGTCAGCAAAGGCTGCTTTCAGTTCAGGCTTTCACGGAAGCACTTGGTGACTGCAGTGGGGTGAAACACACTGCAAAGCCTTTACCTTTTTGGTCAGCGAGTCGTCCGAGTCGGAGGGCATCCTTGTGGACACGTGGAAGATGATCTCCACGGTGGAGGTGGCGTAGTAGGGCGCGGTCTGCCCCGTGCTGCCGTTGCGCTGCAGGCCGCCCATGAACCCGCCGTGCGTGGACAGGTCAACCTGAGGGAGCCAAAGGCACAAACAGCAGCCATCTGAAAGCACTGATGCATCATCAGGATTTGCTTCTGTATCAGGATTAATGAAATCGCCACCCTAGGTTTCTGTAGCCATCCCAGACAAAAAGAAGTCTTCCCCTACAGCTCTGCGATCTTCCCATTAGATTTGTCTTTCCTGTGCCTGTATTTGACATTTACTGAAAGTAAATCTCTGTACTAGGTCCTGAGTCATTATCTATCCAGCAAACAGCAGCAAGATGACAACAGCATTCTGCCACACACTGCTGGCCACAGGGCTCTGAGCTCCCACTGCTAGGAGCATCACAAAAGGCAGAGAGGAAAAGAACCAGAAAAACTGCAGAAGAAACTGAAGATTTGTACAGAAGAAAAACCCTTAGAATAAATTATTCCAGAAGTTATTCAGAAGAAACACCGCTCTGAAGTCAAGCCTGAGTCCAAAGGCTTGTTTGTTTGCCCAACAGCACCAGCCTGAGGATGCTGCATCTCCTTGTGGTACTTGGATCCTTAAATGTGATATGCAGCTACTCTGGATTTCCCAAACACCAAAATGTTCATGGCCTTTAGATTACGACACACCATTGGGACAAAGCAAATTAAACCCACACATCATAAAGAACTCCTGTGCTGAGAGTGTGCTCTGACCACGGCAAGAGCTAAAAGCAGCTAAGCATCAGTGTGTAACAACTGGGTTTTTTTGGTGAATTAAAAACTGTGCAGTGCCACCAGCAACAAGGTAGCTTGTCTAAATTATGGCTGTTACCTCCCAGCCCAGCCCAGCAACAAAATCTTCATAGGCCTGGCTTCCCCTGGCATTGGCCAGGATGGAACACTTGTCCTCCTGTCCCTCAGCGATGTAGAACACGGCGATCTTGTGAGTCTCACGACTGCCATAGGACAGAAAAAGAAATCAAAGTTAAACAAGCTTCAACTCAAAGTTATTTTTCATATCCCCCTGCACTCCAAACAGATGACCAGGTGCCCACATTTAGCTCTGTATGTCCATTACTTCTATGCACACAAATACATCACTCACTTTCAGATTTCGCCCTGTTTTTTTGCCACCAAAACCTCACTGCAGAGACACCCCAGTTCCAAGAGCAGAGTCAAGCCTGGTCCTCCTGTACATCAGCCACAGAACTGGTGGCCAAATTCCAATTACAGGGTTAATGACTCAGATCTGTTCAGCACTGCACAGACAGCAAGGTGGCACAGGTGTTAATGGGAGCATAATTTGACCTACAGAATTTTAATTACAGGGTGATGACATACAAGGCAGAAGAAGCATTATTGACTTTCAGACCCTGGGCAGAGTTTTTTACAAGGCTGACAGGGACAGCTGGCTTCTCTGAAAACACAAAGTGCATTTGATGTGGAAATTATTGGGATAGAAGAAACTCAGAACTCTGCAATGCTGCAGATGTTTTTCAAACAGCTTTATGTCAAGTAATGAAAAACAAAACGTAACATTCAGAACTCCATTCTACCACTTCCTGGCTGGGAAGCAGTTCTGAGTAGATCACCCCTCAAAGTACTGCTCCTGTCACAGGGATCACTCTGTAGAAAATGCTGTTTTGTATCAGCTGAACCCAGGTCACAATCAGTTTGATTCCCTCCCCTCTCAGCTAAAGCAAACTTGAAAAAAATCTGTCTTATTATTTGCCACTGATTTAGAGTTCTCTGTACACAGAGAATGTGCCAGCACAGGTGGCTTCTCCATTCAGGCTACAGAACTCTGGAGAACAAACAGTCCAATTTTCATACCAATATTTGGATTCAACAGGAATTAAGTTTTGGTTCTGGTGACTCATTCTTCCTTGGGAAACACAAACCTTATCAGTGGTGCGTTCAGTACACATCACCTACCATTGGCGGGAATCCAGATTTTTCAGTTCTCGTAGCAACTTTGAATTTTTCTTCAGCAGATGAAAGCTTTTTCTGAAAATAAATAGAAAAGGTTTGAACGCAGATGCAACACAGTGCAGACAGTATTTCATCATCCAAATAGCTAAGAGAATTAACATGATATGATTTCTTAGAATTATTGTTATACATAATCTATTGGTGTCCATTTCAGATGATCACTGAAGTTCAAAACTCTGCTCTTACCCCCAGCTATATGATCCTCACTTTCTTAAGCGTGTCCACATTTGGGGGTAAAAAGCAAGAAGAGTACCCTAAGCACGTTCTGGATCCTCTCTTCCTACCTTCTATCCCAGGAGTTCATTCCCAAGTCATTCAGCAGCAGCCGACAGAAGTAAAAGGAGGCTTGGGGCTGCGCAGGAGGCGGTGGCTCCTGGCGGGCCACGCTCATGCTGCAGTCCGAGCTGCATTTCAGAATGAACTCCCTTTCCTGGGCGCTCTGCCGCAGCAGGGCCTCGGTGATGGCGCGCTCCTGCTCGGAGCTCATCCCACAGGGCGGCGGCGCCGGCTCGTTCAGCTTGCGCTGCGGGTGCAGGAGGCACTCGGGGCTGCTGCTCCCGATCCTCTCCAGCAGCTGGTCCAGGGCGTCCTCTCCCTCCTCCAGCTGGGAGACGTCGTTCTGGGAAAGGAGGTGCTGCTGCGGGTCGCCGGAGATGGCGAAGGCGCTGGCCGCGCTGCACTGCGGCAGGCAGCCCTCCAGAGGCCCGTACAGGATCCGGCCATCCCAGGAGTACTTCCCTGAGATGTCCCGGACGATCACCCGCACATCTGAGGGCGCTGCTGCTGGCTCGGCACCCGCCTTCTTCTCAGCGGGGATTTGGAGGTAGGAGATGAGAGTGCTGTCGTTGAACACGAACAGCTGCAGGTTGGGGCTGCGGAACACTTCCGAGCACAGCTCAGAGGACTCCACGTAGGAGTTGTCGTGGTTCTCACTCAGGAGGCTGTGGATAATGGCGGGGCCCCCGCTGAGCGGGTAGTGGCTCAGGTGATTCACCAGGTGAGTCATGACCATCCGTGCGGTGAGAGGGATCAGTTCCAGATTCCTCCTCTTCTTCTCTGAAACCATCAAGGAAAACACAATGGATCAGTAAGAGCAGCAAGAGGCAGTATAGAAGGAGCACCTGTAGATTTCTGCCACAACGCAGCAGCTTGCCCTATGTGACCTGTTGATCCTTCCTGTTCAAGGAAATATTTCTAACAGCTTTCCAAGAAATCCTACCCATCCTATCCCAGTTTTATTTTATTTCACCACATCCCCACAACCATCGGAGCAGGAGGGTGACACAGCAGAAAAGCGAAGGCAAACCAGAGATGTCACTGCAAAGCAATGCTCCTCCATCCCTGGCAAGTGGGAAAGCCTTGTGTGAGACAGGGAGACACTTCCTGGATGCTCAGATGGTCCCCTCAGCATTTCATAAAGTGACTCTGCTCTGAGCTACTGCTGTGCCTCCACTTCTCCCATGGGAATGTTACTCCTCTTAAAGCCAGAAACCTCCTAATTTCTAGTTTTTTTCATATTCAGTGTAAAACTATTTCTCTTTGGTTTACAGTGTTTCTCCTTCCCTTTACATCTTCTAAACATAAATTTGTTCTAAGGAGCAGCGTTGGCAATGAACTCAAACATCCTATCACAGAGGCAACTGGAATTCACGCAGAGAGAGCCGTGCCCAAGTTTGAAGGGACAGTTGCTATGTGCAGTAAGGAGAAGCACGTTTCCAAGGCAGTGATGGAACCCAGAACACTACTTCCCACTGCTGCACACACACGCTGGCCCAGCCCACGCTCTGGGCACACCCTTACCTTCAGCCACGGTGAGCAGGTTGCCCAAATCGGTGGAGGAGGGGCACTGGGCGGGCTCCGAGGAGCTCCTGACATTCCCCAGTGGCAGGAAGGGGTCGTAGTCAGAGGAGGAGAGGTCAGCCAGGCTCAGCACATAGTGGCTTTGCTGCGTGTAGGTGCTGGAGCCGTTGATGCAGCAGTGCAGGACCTGTGGGGACACAGAGCCAGTGACCAACCCAGGACAGCCCCCAGCACACCAGCGAGCAGGGCCCCCACGTCCGACACTACACAACCCACCTGTGTCCAAATTCAGCATTTCTAAATTAACAGTCTCCATCTGTGCTGATTCTGTACTTTAACAGCTCACTTCAGGGCTTGTTCTGTATTTTTACAGCTCACTTCAAATAATCCAAATATTTCTGCAAAGATTATTTTCCCTGGCTCATTGTTTTAAGCATTTTACCTTTGTCTTCACCATCCCCTGTCTGTTCTACATCTGTAATCTTATCTTCTTAACATTTTGCATTTGTAACTTCTCACCTGGATGACATGATTTTCTAGTACTTGACAAAGCTGCTTCTGTGCCTTTTGGGTGTATGAAAGGCATCTTTAAACAGTCAGGCAGAGTAAATCCCCTTCCTTCCCCCTACTCACTCTGTAAATATAATCCAGCAAAGGAGCTCTGGATGAATGTTGATCCTCCACAGCACCAGCAGACACAGGCTCCAGCAGCATTTTCATGGGCAGTGCCATGCACCAGTCCAGCAAGCAAAGCAGCAGTGAAACTATGAACTGAACAAGAACATGGAGTACGGTGTTGAGGTTCATTCTATTAAATTCACTCAGACTTTAGGCTATGAGTTGGAAAGTTTAAAATCCAGCTCTGGTTTGGAGCAACCTCATTTAAAACTCCCCCCAAACAGCATAAAGAATGGAGACAGCTCTTCTCAGCGACACACCTTCTTATCCGATTCCATGGAGGAATATTCGGCACCGGGCAGGAGAAACGCGATGGTGGCCACCAGGATCTGCAGCCAAACAAACCAAGTGTCAGAAAGGCACTCAGCTTCTTCCTCTGCAGAGACAGACATTCACTGCAAAGGGTGTGGAACAGGTTAAGTTCTCCTAGGAGCATCCAACTGCCCCTGCCAATCAATGAAAACGTTTCACAGAGCATTTTGCACACAAGTCTCTACAAAGGAGGGACCTGCACTGGTCCAGGGAGTGTAGCAAGTACCTCCCTAACAATAAAAAAAAGGAGGAGTTAACAAAATCACAGCAGCCCAAGGAAGGGATTAAGACAACTTTGCATTTTAAAGACTCTGACATACTTCAGTAATTTTCCGGCACAGGGAGGATTCGTACTCCTGAAGCTTCTGCCAGTAAGACACCAGCAGCTGAAGGACATCACAGGCTACCTGAGCTACCAGCTTGTTGGAAAACTGGAAGAAAAAAGGTGATTAAAAGCCAAATAAAATATCTAGATACAATACACTGCATTCAGTTTTTCTACATTTCATTATTTTGCATCTTTGCAAACAATAAAAAACGTTAATGTTGCAAAATCACATTGTCAGCATTAGGAATCAGCAGGTTTGACACTGTCTATGTGACCTTTTATGTGAGTATGCTGGGGAAGGAGTGTATAGGTACAAAGACAATTTTTGCAAATATTCTGCATGCTTGCAGAGGACACCACAGCAGCAGCCTGTGCCTCAGATCATCAGTGACTATTTGCAAAGTGAAGATGCCTTTTTTTCCCAAAGCACGTTGATCAGAGCCCACCACAGCAATACCTTCAGTGTCACACCTATGACATTGATGGCTTTCTTCACGTGGGGGTGGCTCGTGCACTGCGTGAGCTCCTCACAGATCCACACGCCGAGGCCACAGATGGCTATGCATCTTGGTGAAAAGAAAAAGGGAGCTGGTCAGGAGGTTCAGAGTAATATTTAGGGGGGAAAAAAAAGGAAAAAAATGCACAAAGATGAGATCCCTCTTTCCCCTCCAACACGACAGGCCAGCACCTTCATGGTGCAGATTAAGGCTCAACTTCACAGGACCAAACCACAAGGCAGCAGCAGGAGATAAGCAGCAAGGAAGACTTTTCCAAGCCATAAATGGCTGGACTTGATAATGTTAAAGGTCTTTTCCAACCTAACCCAATTCTATGATATTTTCCCGTTTCTTTTACTTGGTATTTTACCTTGCAGCTTCACTTGGCTCCTCTGTAGCATTCTTCAATAAAATATTTATGAGGCAATACTAAAATAACAAAATAAATTAAAATAAGCATCCTTTTCATACATCTACTTTAAAGTTGTTTAATTTTGACATAGTTACAGGTGAAGTCACTTTAATTCTCCGTTTCTTGCTAAAGCATCTTTACCTCATGCCAGTTGTATTTTGTCAAGGGAGAAACACCAATTACAACTCAAATATACAGGCCCTTGAGGACAAATCAAATCAGCTTACAACTAATGTACCAGCAGCAAGAGGAAATCAATTCACTTACAATGTCAAGGGGCAGTTACAAACAACAAGTGGTGGTCCCTCCATACAAACTGTAGTGTTTAGGTTCTAACCAAAACATGTTATGAAAAATTTAGTGTATTATTTAGTACAGAAAAGACAAAACTGTCTTAATTTTAGAAGTAAGACACCTCCAGTGACTCTCCAAGGCCTGATGAAGAAGCAAGAACAAGAGCCAAGCGTGTGAAGGGATTTCTGCATCCTCTCTGGTTCTGCCTGCTCAGGCCATGTGAAGAACTCAGAGATTCCTCCCAAGCCATCCCTAATTTTGAGCAGTGCATCACTGTGGTGCCTCATGTTTATCAAAAGCAACAGAGGCTTGTGTGAAGGCAACCACTTAGGCAGGAATGAAGTCACTGCATAGTGAAACCAGGTTAGGTTACCTAAGGATTTACAAAAAATGTGGCTTTACCTTCACATCTGCAGTTCCTGTGATGCTCTCGCCAGCTTCTGAGATCGGTCCCAACCATGGGATTCCTTGGTAGGTGTTTGGAAAGCACACAAGAGCACCAAGGATGGTGTGAGCTTCGGAGCGGGGAGCCTGGCGAAGGACAAGTAGGCAGAAATAGTCACTAAAAAAATAGTCACTAAAACAGTCCCTGAAAACCCTTCACATGTGGAGATGCCTCCAGCTCTGAGGCCAGCATGCACTGCTGTACTCAGCCTCCGAGATTCACAACGCAGCATTCAGCATCCAGGGAACACATCCCAGGAAAACTTTCCTCTGCAACTCCAGCAAGAGCTGGGTGTAAGCAGTACCTGACACACACCTTCCTGCCCATGCTTTCTCTGCTCTGTTCTCCTGGTGAGGCTGAGCTGCCCTTGCACTGGCACCTGGCCCCACTCCTGAGCACATCCTATATCTTTAATACTTCCCCTCATTAACCCAGTCTGACAATCAGCCATTTGATGACAACAGGAAGTACAGAAGCCCTGAAGAACAGCTGAGTGAGGGGGTAAAGCACTAATCCAGCACTGCTATGAGGTGATCCTGTGGCACAGAGAGTGGGTGCAGAATCCTCTCACACTCGCTGCACAGGTGATACCAATGTGCAGAGAAATCCCTACTCCAATAAAGCCATCAAAAGTACCATGGCACAAGCTATAAACATGTTAACTACTGTGCAATGTTGAAAATGCAATGCACACCCAGTTTTAAACATGCAGGAGAAATGGAAGGGGACATTTTGGTTTGTGTTTTTTCCCTGGAAAACTGAGCATCCATTTCTTATTAGCATTTAAGCTTTGGATCAACAGTGAGGCAGACCAAGCTCTTTGAGGGCTGATGGAAGAAGTGTGGCTGGCTCACCATTACAGCTCTGCTGAAACAGGAGAGGGCTGTGGCTCTGCACAGGGCCACCTGCTCAGCCACGCAAATGTCAAGAGCAGCAGCAAAAGCCCTGAGCCAGAACAGACAGAGAGGTCTCCCGTGAGCTGGTGCTTCACATGCAACAGAGCTTTCCTGTTTCTCCCAGGACTGCCAGACCTTTACCTTTATTTTGGCAGCCCCTCATTCATTTGCTATTTTACTTATCCTTTGATAATTTAATCATTTAGAGTCACATTTCTGTTAGTGCTGACATTTGGCCAGAGATGCTGCGTGACCCAGAGAGTTCCCTGCTCTCTCTCGGTGTTTGCTCGCTGCGGTGGCGCTCGCGGGGCTCTGCAGGCGCACGGCAGCGTTAGCCGGGACACGCTTTCCTCACGCCTCAGCCTTTGCATCAAACACCTCTGCAGCACCAGCGTGTTGCCTTATCCCAGGATTTCCCACCCCAGCAGCCCTGGTATCCACCCCAAGAGCCCTGTCAGCACGGCTGTGTCGAGCCAGCCGCACTCACCTCCGGCGTGTCCGTGCTCAGCACGCGTGCTGCCGCCCCGAGGAAGTCCCCGATCAGCATCGTGAAGCCAGGCAGCCCCAGGAAGAAGAACCACGGCGGGCAGTGCTTTATGACAGTGTTCAGGATGTCCTGCAAGAGAAGGCACCTGTGAGAAAAGCCAGGAAGCCCGAAGGCAAAAGGGAGAGTGCGAGAAGATTTAACTTTGAGGTTTGAGAAAATTTAACTTTGAGGTTCCCTAGTCCCACACTGATTGAGGTGCAAATTCCCAGAGCTCTTTGTGCAAACTGACCTGCACGTAATCACCACCTTCCACTTCAGGGGCGTGGAGTAGCCCAAGTGCATTTGGTATTTTGGTAACATTTGTACCCCTAAATTCCATTCATGGCATTCATGTCTATTCGTGCCTAAGCACAACCATTCTGTTAAACAAGACTTTGGATTCAAGCATCCAAACATTTAATGGATTTAAGATGAAGCAGTGCAGCAGTCCAGAGGAGTGAGTTCCTCAAATCTCTCAGAATTCCACGCCACAAGAACACAAGCTGCCCCCCCAGGCCTGCTCCCTGCTTCAGGTGCCCTGAAGGAACAGACCAGCAGCCCCAGCTTTGCTTGCCATCACCCTGTGGTACAGAACACATTCCAGATAAGCCTCTCATCTTTAATCCTTCCACATTTCAAGTCTTCACAGTCTCTCCAAACCAGAGCAAAGTTCCTATATTTGAATTAAGATTTCTTCCCTGCAAGCTTTCAGCAGGTTTAAAATTAGGCATAAAATCTATATAATCCTTTACCTGCGACATTGTATTTGCTGAAGAGTCACATCAAGCTATTTCTATACTGAGTAGATAATTATTTTCCATTCAATAAAATTTTGAGAAGTTGCAAAGGAAAACCCTTTTCCATGTCCATCCTTACTGGTTTCATGATGTGTCAAAGATAGCCTGAGCTAGAGACCCCCAGAATGTGTCCACACGCTTAATCTCTACAGCAGAAGATAAAGCTGACAAACCCAATTATCTCTTCATGAAGAGATGCTTTAACATCGCCACTATTTTTTCAAAGCCCTCTAAACACCTGCACAGCCCCTACTTAGTGTTCCACTAAGTGTTTACAACACCAGCATGCTATGAAGTAACTGCTATATATTCAAATAAACAGTATTAGTTTTTAACATAGTAGCAGATAATGCTTTCACTTTCCTGAATAAGCTAAAATGCCTCTCAAGTTAATGTTTAAACTTGTTTTAATCACTTCCTTTGATACATTTTAAGTCAATATGGGTCAGTGCAAACATTGAGAAGCAGAGCAGATGGATGCAGCCGCTCATAAAGCGGGTGGTAAACTCTTGGTCGGCGCAGAACAAAGGACCTACCTTGTTATAATTAAGGGCTGATTAACGCTCCGTGCTGGTCTGGCACAGCACACCTGTACAGCAAGGCCAGGTAAGGCTGGGCTGGCCCTGAGCAGGGCAGCAGATGGGAGCAGGCTGCTGCTGACATGTGCCACAATAAAAGAGCCCGGGCTAACCTGGCCGAGGAGGTGGCGGCACAGGGAGCTGCTCCAAACAACTGCATTAACTCCTGTCCTCACCTCAGCGCTCCCATCTGTCACACACCAGGGCACGCATCCCGGCCACACTCCCTGCACAGAACTCTTCCCATAGTGGGGCAAGGAAGAACCACAAAACATCATGCACGAACGCTGTGACAGCACACACGGTCCAAAAGGCTGCAGGGATCTACTCGCTGGTTATGAGATGTAGAGCTACTGAAAAAAAATAATTTTTCATAGTGAGAAACCTTTCAAAAATTCCCTTTGGAAAGCTCTGGAAGCAGTCCTCAGCTTCCATTCGAATTCCCAGGGCGGGCTGCGGGCTGCAGTGACACACACCCAGGAAGCATCCCCCAGGGGAGGGCCTGACACAAACCCGCTCAGCCGGGCTCAGCCCAGGCACCGAGCACATCACCCTGGGCCCTTTGGGTCGCTGCACTTCAACTCGGGCAGGCTGTGCCCTGCCCGTGGCACCATGGCTCTGCCCGGGCAGGGTCAGCACCAGCCCAGGACAGCGCTCACAGGTAGCCTGCCAGGTTAGTCCTCCTTCCCAGCCAGCAGAGCGCCCAGCTCACACCACCACAGCAGCTGGGGCAGCAATCCGGGGGCTCGGGGAGCTTATCAGCAGAGAGAGGCTTGTGAGAGGGCCAGGGAGCCAGGACATCTGTGCTATCAGCGATACGGCAAAATCAGGTAATTCAAACAGAGCCGGGCTTCCTTCCCTCCCTGCAAACGTAAACTCCGGGCAGCAGCTCCCAGCCTGGTCAATGAATCACTTTAATTGAACGCTATGTACACAGCAACTGGAAAACACAAGCCATAAGAAAAACATATGGTGATGGCCATGGAAATTGGTTTACTCATTCTGCACAGTGTTGTTGCTTTACTTCTTTCATAATTGACCTTTAGAACGATAAATGTGTAAAATAATTTTGCTTTATTATGGCTCCAAACCTTTCAGCAATTACACAAAATGAAAATTTAAAAGGAAGTATTCATTCTGGAAGCATTTCCATTGTTTACATAATTGCACAGCTATAATTTAGTGTTCATGTTGTTAAAGAAAAGTGAAAAAAAGGACCATTATGGACTATTTCAATTCAGAATGATGCTCTGTGGTGTTAAAGCTGGGGAAGAGGGGAGAGGAGGGGGCAATCGCATGCATGTCCTTCTCAAATGCATTAACCCTATAAATGGCATCATATTTCAGTGTACGTTAATCTAGTAATTCAAATTATAAGGTCGTAAACATTACTGAGTAAGCGAAATAAATTTATGCAAGTTCACTGAAAGGTCAATTGCAAAAATATTCTTCACCTAATTTCTGTTCAAGCTTTTGTGGATTACAGGTGTAACCAAATAGCCTGCCAGCTGCCTTCCTCACGTTTCCAATTGTCCCTCGACAGGAACAACATGGATTTTTCACTGAAAGTTCACTCTGTTCCTCACCGAGCGACACCTCACTGGCAGCTGAGATCTACGGCACAGGAAAGATTATTAATTTACAGAAGACTTAAGACTTCCTTTTTCTACTTTAAAGGAACCAAATGTTTCCATTTACTTATGCCAAGTTTTCCTACCTACCATGATGTTTTAGGTAAGAGTTATCTTGTCAAAAATTAGGTTCCAAAACAAATTTATGAAGTATTTTGACAACCTCAGGAGATCCAGGATTAATTTATCAGAAAGCTCCCTTTCAAGGTGCCAGGTAAAACCCAACCCCAAAACAGTTACATTTTATAGCCCAAGTCCCTCAAGGCTGCAATACAATAGAGGGAATTTTTTTAATTTCTCCCATTTGGAGGATGTCTGATACTTTCACAAGTGGGGAGAGCAATGGCATAAAGGACTAGAAGAAATATTTTGTTTTGTGCACACACAGAGCACTCCCTGAGCACGCAGTAGATATAGGGACAGGGGTGTGGGTGCCAAGGCCACGGCACTGCCCAGAAGGTAGGGGTGGCTCTTTGTCCCCACAGCACTGCCTGGAATGTGGAGGTGGCTTTGTGTCCCCACACACATCTCTCCCAAGTGCCCGTGACAGCACTGGTCTGAGCTCTGACAGACAGAACACCGACCACAAAACCGGAATTTGGGTGGGATGGATGCAACTTAGGAAGGGCAAATGAATGAAAGCAAAATAAATAGAAAATAACAAAACTACCAAAATCATTCCTGAATGCACAGCTCCTGCAGTTGGCAGGACCTGGCTCCCCCTTGCTTCCAGTCAATCTTTCAGCTCTTTTCTCCAGCACTTTCCACTTACCCTGCTCTGGGCGAGCAGAGGGGGATGTGAGAGTTCCTGTGAGACCCTGGCATTTGGACTTTTGTTTGTCCCTACTGGAAACGTGCTGTCTGTTAACACTTTTTCAAAGCACTCAAAGCACATAATGGGAGCACACAGGCAAATTTTCCACAGGAAATGAGATAAGGGGTGGATTAAAAGAGGGAGAAAATCATGGCAGCCATTGGAAAAAAGTCTCAAGAAGCTAAAATAGGGGGATCTAAGCCTTAATAGACTACATTAAGGTTATTTCCTTTTAAATGGCAGTCTGGGAAAGAATCTAAACGGCACGATGGGCTCTGTACAACCAAGGGCCCTCGCGTGCGACACCATCAGGCAGAAATCCAGGCAAGAAGCACCCGTTCCACAGGGGACAAGAGCAAAGCTACTCATTTATTGCACCTTTACACGGCTGCTGCTGCTCGTTGCTGCTGGCTGCTGAGTGACAACTGGACAGATGTAGGCACACAGTTTGTGGTAAGTGGGAGTGAGGCCGAGCCCCATCCCTACTGGGCTACAGCTGTGCAGGACAGGTGAGCAGTACTGAAGGCAATGAGACTCGGAGTGCCAAGGTGCACTGACCAATCACAAAGGGGTAGAGGGCACACAGGTATAATGCATGTAAGATGAAGGGTATAAAAGGTTGTGCTGAAGAACAAGAGAGTGCTGATGCTTAAAGCTTTCTTTGGTGTCACTCGTACCTCCACCATCATCTGGTGACCCCGACATGTTCCCAAGGTGATTCAAGCAGATGACTGCGGACCTACGAGTGTTAAGATGGCGGAGCCAGGGGACCAGGAGCCTGAGAACTGAGGCAGGTAGACCAGGATCTTGCACATCTGGACAGCTTCTAAATAAACCCATCACCCCCAGGTAAGGAGCTGGGAACTCAGGAATGGGGGCAGAGGAAGAGTCCATATTGCACATGCTTCTGCGAGTATTACAAAGAAAAGGTATTAAGTGTGAAGAGCGGGCGCTACGCACTCTGCCTGTTTGGTACAGAAGAAACAGAGCAAGGCTAGGAACTTTGCTTATTTGGTACAGAGCAAGGCTAGGAGCTGTGCTTATTTGGTAGAGAGCAAGGCTACGAACTGTGCTTACTTGGTATAAAAGAGATGGAGCGAAGCTGCGCAGTCTGCTTATCTGGTACAAAGGAGGTGGCCTGGGAGCAGACATACAAACTGCCTTTTCCATCAAAATGTGGGTGAGCGCCAGCCGTGGCGCAGTGCACCGAGCCCTGAGCCCCCCTGCCCAGCGGCAGCCGCGGTCCCGGGGCGGCGCCGGTTTCCCCGACTGCCGGTGTGCGTGGCAGCAGGGTGGCAGGCCGCGGTGGCGGAGCAGCGCAGCCTGAGAGGTGGCCGGCGTGGCTAGGCAAGGAAAGAGAAACGCCGGCGGCGTGGCCAGCACCGTAGCAGCGGCGCGGCACCGAGAGAGCGCGGGAGGAGGTTTGCTGAGTCGCCGCTGCACGAAGCACTGGAACAAAAACAACGTGGAGCTCTGAGAGGCGGAGTCAGAGCTGCACAGAAGAGAGGCTTGCGGTAACCAACTAATGCAACAAAAACTGAAAAAGAAATGAGAATTTATTAAAGCAGCAGTGGGGGCTGCAGACAGAATAGCTCTATTATTCAGTAGCATGTTTGTTTGCTGGTGAAACACATGTATTGTGTTTGTGAATTGCAGCAAGATCGGGACATCGCAATAGCAGGTGAAGCAGCATGCAAATCTCCAAAAGCTGTTTTCGATGTGGGTAAAAGGGGCATTTCAAGCTTACTTTGAAATTACATCATCTCAGGGGTATTGCTGTTGCAGTGCTGCAACACTCAAGACCACCTTGTTTATTTTGAAGTAAAACACAAAAGTTTTGCCATTTTTAGTAGCCTACCTTTTTAGTAGCAAAAAAGTTATTTATTTGGAGATTTTTATGGCATTCTGTCTGCCCTTAGACTGGTAGCAATAACTGATTTACAGCAAAATAGGAAGACTCAGGAAAAGTACTACCTAAAGAGCAAGAGCTTTGAGTTGCAGATGTCAACTGCTGCCTCTTATTAGCTGCACTGGAACTCGGAATTGTGACAAACAATTTGTATCATAGAAAGCTCATTTATAGAGAGCAGTACAGTTAATTTCTAGTATTGGTCTCATGCAATAATTACAGTTTGTTTGCCTTGGAGTAATCATAAATAATGCTTCTTATTCTACTGAAGCTGATAAAACTAAAGAAGCTTTAAGAGAAGCCTTATAAGACTTAAAAAGTTTACTTCACAGCCATTATTATGCCTAGTTGTAGCTATTACAGTGTCAAAACTAAATAACTAGGATTTTTTTTTACAAAACTAAGGAATAGAGTGCTAGATCTTGCAGATAATGATCTCATTGAGGAAGCTGTTATAGGTCACTTGTGTCTTCTTCAAATCTTTAAGTGTGACCTATATTGCAAATTAATAAATATGTGCTAAGACAGAGGGGAGCATGGCACAATAAGGCTACTTGGAAAAGGTTATGCCAAGGCATTGTATGTATTCAGCAATTTTCTTTGCAATCCTGCTCTGTTTTACAACCTAATCTATTCTCCACTAAGACACGCCAGAGATAAACATTACAGATGCCTTTGTGTGCAGAAAGGAAGGAGAGGCAATTAAAAGTCTGCATGATGTGAAGTCTCTAGGTACCAACACCATATAATGTAGTGGAAGAACCTGGGGCAGGGCAGTATCTGCTACTGGCCTCCATCATAGATGAGGACAAATGGTGAAAAAGATGTAGTGCTTTTGCAGCTTTAGGTGTACCACATATTGTCAAGACTAATAATGGACCTAGTCATGTAGCTCAGCATATGTTACTAGTATTTCGCATTCTTCAACCGGTCTAGCTGTTTTAAGACGTTTTCATTCTACACTTAAAGCATTTCTTCTAAAAAAAAAAAGGGGGAATGGTGAGTGAAACGCCACAAGAAAGAGTTTGGAAAGCTGTGTTTACACTGAATCATCTTACTATTCCTCCCTTGTGTACAAGGCCTGCTTGTTACATTTGACCTGTGTTGGATAATGCCCCTCGAAGCAACAAACATGGCTGTGGCTCACCTGATTCCTTCAAAAAAGCAAAGACCTGTGGGTGATGGGAACATACAGACTCTATCTTATTCTTGTATGTTACTTTATGAAGTTGCATAGCTATTGATGGAATTATACAGCTATTGATTTTGTTAATATCCTAATATGTAGCCTATACTTATTCTTGTATGTTGCTATTGATACTGTCAATATTCTATAAATGTAGGTATAAGGATCTTGATTGTCAATATTCTGTAAGTGCAGGTATAAGGATTTTGAGGATATGTAATGTAGGTTTGGGGGAATGAATCAAGGTCAGTACAGGGATGCGTTCCAGAGTTAGTGGAACCTACATAAAACAATACTCGACCATGTTTGCTATTTCTTCTTCAAGGGCCCTGTAGAAGGATGGTAGACATGGAATTTATTTAAAAGAAAACAAAGGGGGAAATGTAGGCACAGAGTTTGTGGTAAGTGGGAGTGGCGCTGAGCCTCATCCCTGATGAGCTACAGCTGTGCAGGACAGGTGAGCAGTACTGAAGGCAGTGAGACATGGAGTGCCAAGGTGCACTGACCAATCACAAAGGGGTAGAGGGCACACAGGTGTAAGGCATGTAAGATGAAGGGTATAAAAGGTTGTGCTGGAGAACAAGAAAGTGCTGATGCTAAAGCCTTCTTTGGTGTCACTTGTACCTCCACCATCAGGCAGAAAGATACAGAAGCCCACAAATGCTGGGGTTTTTTTTAATGTCAGACCAATGTTAACAAAAACAGGTAATTAATTACTTCTCTGGTAGCAGCTCTGCTGAAAAATGCTTCCTATTACAAACTAGCCATTTCCCATACAGAGAGCTTCAGTGGGTGTTTCTACAGAAGCTTAGAGCTGCTGCAGTTTCCTTTCCATCATCACCTACACCTAAAGTGCCTTTGGAACAAATAAAGAGGCTTATGGACAACAGGCACTGGTACCTCAGCACCTCTACTGACAGAGCTTCTCATCCACAACATCCTTGCACTGCTAAAAGGAACTGAACTAAAACAAAGCTGCTGAGTGCCCTGGCTGCAGCCAGACTGTGCTCCACAGGCAGGCCTGCTGCTTGTGCTGACATTTAATCACCCAGGACATCTGCCAGCTCAGCTGGACTGTGGTGATTTTCCTCTTATTCCATATTTAAAGCTTGTTCTGCTCTTCATATCACTGAACTGAAAAAGCCCCCAGCAGAGCCTCCTTCCTTGGCCATCCATTGTCCTTTCCACAGAGAACCTCTGAAGTCTCTACCTTTGATTATGTGCTCTAAAAATATAAGTGTCCTACTCCAGAGGTCCTCTGGCAAGTAAACACATATGGTGGTGGGCCTTTCACCCATGGTCTTTCCTGTTACCCCCGGATTTTGGTTTCACCCTAGGTCCTCCCCTCCCTAGTCCTAATGTCAATCTCCCCTGGTTCCTACCCCTAGTTCGAGAGAATTCCCTCTGCCTCAGTGTCCTGTTGGTCTAAGTGACCCTTTCCACTACCCGTGCCCTTCCTATGGGGTGCTAGATCGTGGGTCACTCCTTTCTCCCCTCCCCACTGTAACCTGATTGGTAAAGGATTGTAACTCCCCCTGGATTTAAAAGTTAGTGCGGGCTTTTGTCTCTCCTTCTTTTCCTGTCCATCTCTGCTTAGGACAATAAACCTGAGAAACTAGACAAGAGGGAGCCTTCTCTAAGTTCTTGCCTCAAAACCTCAACACCATAACATCTACAGGCTTAGAGGAACAGCTCTGGACTGCACTGGTTCCCGAGACTGCTGGCAATCTCGGGAACGGTATTTTGGCACAAGCCAGTAGCAGAGCTAGCTGGGATTCTATACTGGCACAGTGTCAAGCGTGACCATACTTGAATTAAATTTATTTGTTAAACTCACTCCCAAAGTCAGGAATGCAAGTGACCCCCCCTTGCTCACTTTGCAGGTAACCTCTAAATGCCAGGTGACACCTCAGTGTTGGTGACAGGTGGCACCAGGCACAGTAACTGACGCTCACCCTGGGAATAGGGTGAGACTGGCTAGAAGATGACACTGAGCAGCAGAGGGTTGAAACGTGAAAAAGGATTGAAAACCTGCCTCTTTTTATAGTGTCCATACAAGGTAAGCACCTCACCTCCACTGTCTTCTCCTCCCAGACTACAAGCAGAAATTTAGACAGAAATAAGAAACGCCAACACAAAGTCCACAGAATTCTTAGGAGACCACCACCAGCAACCTTAAAGTTGCTGTGCCAGAAAGACCCGACCTGAAGAATCCCAATTATGCCAACAATTGATTTTCTGAGAAGTGTTTGTAGCTTTTTGGGATTGTGTTTTGGTGCTTTTGTTATTCAGCAAAAAGGAGGAAGCTGTGGAGCAAGGTGACACTTAACAACTTTTTCAGGTGAATGAAGCAAAAAGTACTGTTACAGTAAGCAGCCAGCAGCAGTAATAAAATAGCAATAATAAAATACATTTCTTTTCCTAGTTCAGGTATTTGTAAAACCTGTGTGTTACAGTGTCAAATTTTGGGTTGATTAAAAAAGCTGCATTTATTACCCAAACCAAAAGACCTGGTTGCAATTGCTGGAACACAGGAGTTTTCCAGCCATCAGGCTCATCTAGCAGCAGAAGGCAGCTATGCCCACCCAAACTGCAGCAGGCTATCCCACAGCATCCCTACCAACCACTCCCCAGGAACATTTCCTGATTTTCAACCCCCTAACCATAGGTAATGTACCTTCCCTAGCCCCCAGTGTGGTAGTGAACATCCCAGTTCTCTTTCCTTCACGCTGGAGGCCAGGGAGGGAAGGCTGTGAGCCTCAATGAATGTCATTCATAAAAAACCAGGAAAAAAGCCCAGATTAGCCCAGCAGCAGAGCAGTACCATGGGCTGGAGCAGTGCTGGAGGGAGGCACCCCACAGATGGTCACTCGGCCCCTGACCCCTCCCGTGCTCCCTGACTGCAGCTCGTTCCCTGCGGCCGCTGGTACCAGGGCTTCTCCCACCTGGAGAGGTGATGCAATCCTTGCAAAGAATTGTTCACTTCTCCAGGGATGTTTGTTGTTTGATGCTTCCACATGAAGACAAATTAGCTGCATCTCATTACCCCGCTGTCTCCTCTGCTGAGCTAATTGCTCCATCCCGGGCTCGGAGCGCCGCGGGAGCCTCCTATAAAATACACCTTCACACTGCTCTTTTATGCACCCCCCGAGAGTGGGCAAAAGCAAAGCTGGGCTGCACTTGCTGGGAATAACACTGTACTCATTTATGGCATATTCAAAATCAGATTATTTTGTTTTTCTAGCAGTACCAAAAGCTACACGATACAGCAGCAATTTCCTATTCTCATATCCTTAAGTGAGTGAAGAGTGAAAAAAATACAGTTCAAAAAAACATTTGTCACGCAAACCAAAATATTGAAAATCATTCAGGTTGAAGAGATTCCTGACTGAAATACTTTTAATTATATAACCACCTAAAAAGCTCTTCTGAAGTAGCCAAGGTGATTGCCTGGAGCTGGGCTGTCTTTCTGTGGCTTTCCCACATAAATGCTAAAAGTTGCACTAGTGATCCATACAGAAGGAAAATTCCTCCATGAGACACCTCCTACCCTTCCTTCTGCGAACATTACTTACAAGGGAAAAATTTATGCCTGTGCTTAGCAGACAAACCCAATCTGTGCTAAAAAGGTCACCCCCAAGTTTACTTTATTTCTGAAATCCTGGAAAGCATGCTAGGATCCCTGTTCCAGTGATCCTGTGCCCTGTGATTCCACACAGGATAAACACACTCTCTGATAAAAAGGCTCTCACTCTCTGAGCACCCAGCAAGCACTTTGCAGCCAATCACCCTGGAAATACAGGGGCAGGAATAAGGATCCTGCTTCCCATCAACACCTCACTCCAAGGTACTGCCAGTTAGCACCTCACCCAGTTCCACAGCTAAGGAAAGCAGCCGGGAAGGACACACACACCAGCCAACCTGTGGTCAAGTGTGCCACCAAGAGGCAAACGCAGCCACAAGAGTGGGGAGCAAGAACAAAGAGCAGCAGCAGCCTGCAAAATATCCAGGGAAACCATAGAGGGATGTGCAGTGTGGGGGATGCAAAATACCTGGAGAACCCTGGAGTGATGTGCAGTTGCAGTAGGACTTCTAGGATTTTCCAGGAGAAAACCCCTGCCTCTCTATTCTTATCTATTTAAGAGGAGTGTTTTCCAAATGCTCTAACTTTTCAGGAGGGAAACCAAGGGGCAAGAGCCTGGTAACAATCCCTTCTTTCCTTCTTCCATCTCAGAAACAATCAAACCTGTCTGGTTTCCCAAAGGCACCATCAGTAACTCCCAGAGTTTCCTGAGGGGTCCCTGTGCTCTTTGCTGCCACCCCCAGCAGAGCCGCAGCCCTTGCTCTCATTCCTACAGCTATAAAAACATGGAAGTGTTCTTAGATAGTCTTTATTTTGTCCAAAGAATATTTCTTAGAGTTTCCATGAGCACTGAGCTGTTTCTGTGAGACATCCATTATCTAACAGCCCGACTGTGTCTTTTCCTCACCTCGCACTGAACGCTTTACTCCTGAGGCCACCCCAGGACAGGGAGACCCGGAACAACTCCTGTGCCCACAGCAGTAGCAGGTTTTGGCAGCACCTCCTGCTGCCGTGGCACAGGGCAGCAGTGGCACAGGAAGCACGGCTCGTACCTGATCCTGGCTGGTCAGCCCCAGGCGCATGACGAAGTAGAAGTGCACCAGGAAGTCAGAGTTGGGCAGCAGGTCCTGGCGCCGGCTCATCATGGTGCAGAGCAGCCGGAACGCCTGCAGCTTCCCCTCCTTGTACTCGCTGGGCAGCATGGCTGCCTGCAACAACAACAACAACAACAACAATAAACCCTGCATTGCTCCCTTCCTGCCCCACCAGCCAGCCCATGCAATGCTCTCCAGCAGCTCTCCCACAAAACACACACTACCTTATATTCAGCTCCAAAGAGTCTTTGGAGGGCACTTGCTGTCTTGGCCAGCAGTGATTGTAAAAGTTAAAAATAAGGCAACTAAATGCATAGCCGTTCAGCTCTGATATAGAAGGGAATGCTCCTGTGTGAGAACTTCAGAACTGACCTTGAACAGCCATGATGCGAATATCCGGAGAGGAGGGATCAGGACGGGAGGAGAGGGAGTTGACTGATTGTCCACGCTGATAGCGAGGTTGTCCCGGATCTGACGGGTTTTTAAAGAAGAGCGTTAATAAAACCAGTATCTTTTTTAACACTCTTTTTTTCGCATGGTTATGTTTTAGTTTTACTTTATTTACATTCAGGCACTACACCCAGGGCTATAACAGAGCTCCCACTTCAGCCAAAGCCACCAGGAAAGCTTGTTCTATGCTGCTGCTCCCTGGCCAAAGCAAACATTACCAGTTTGAGTCACACTGTGGGCCTTTACACAAATACCAATGTCTGTACTTGTTTTTTCTTTGCTACTGTTTCCTCACCCCATTTAAATTCTCTTGTCATTGGACAGGATTCTCTGTTGGAGTTTGCTGCTAGAAACCAAACAAGACAAAGCCTCCTCTACGACAGAGCCTTCCCATGCCATGCTTATGCTCCAGGTGCTAACACTGAATCCCATTTAATAATCATTTCCACAACAAAAGAAACGTGTTGTTATCATTAGCTGTAAGGACCACATACCTTTGCAAGTTTATACCACAGCTCATAAAGGTAGCCAAAAACTTTTGCATGGATTTTAGGTGACTGTATGTTGTTCACATCTCCAAGAATTCCCAGGATCCTCCTCCATAGCACAGCAGCAGAATCAGGATGCCAACCAATAAGGCTTCCACCAGCAATTATACTGCAGTCGTCAGCCAGGAACTCACTGCTGTCTGTAAATTTAAAGTGTGCAATTTCCACAAGTTAGAAATGCAGCCTAAGCATGAATTTGGTCAACAAAATCTGGTCATTACTCCTCCTAACCATCTTCCATGTCACAAGAATTCTCTCCCCTAAATCTCTCTTTCATTGCTGGAGCTGCTTGTGAGTCAAAGAAAAACACGGCAGCAAACGTAGGCAGAGGGGCTTGCAGGTGGCAGTGCCACAGGGCACAGCACTGCCACACCACACTGTCCCCACCCCAGAGGGCTTTTCAGCAGGGAGGCAAATGCAGCTAAATGCAACATTCATGTACCTGAGGGTACATTCAATCAATAACTGGCTCTTACATGTAATATTTCTGTATTTATAAAAGTCCTTTCTTTCCTTTTTTTTCTTTTTTTTTTTTTAAGATCACACAGTGTAGCAAGACCTGGCAATGCAACTGGATAAAGGAATAAAAAAAACCATGGCTGAGGAATCTTGAGGAATGTGCTCAGGCATCACCACTCATGCAGAGCAGCTCCTGAGAGAGTAGAGTGCACAGAGAGCAGGGAGAAGGCTGCCAGGGTAATGGGATTTATGTTCTTAAACAGTACAAACCCACACCAAAGTGCACATTTTAATGATAAGAGCTGGTAGCTGCTCTCCTGTCCCAGGCAGCAGCACAGCCATGCTCCAGGTGTACCTGCAGCAGCCAAGACATGGAGGGAGGTTGCAGGAAACCTCTACACAGGCAGAAGGAAATAACTCATGTCCGCTGAGGACTCAAGGAAGGTTAGTAAAATAAAAGGCATTTTAGATGCTTTTATGTTTGAATATATTTAAAAAACAACTTTGGGGATTTTTCCCCCCTTTTTGTGTCATAGCATTACAAAGTCCCAAAGTGCTAAACCAGATGTTATTTATTAAGCACATTAGAATGACCTCCTACAGATCTGTGCTCAGGGAAGTGGCATCTCTGCTGCTTAGTGGTAGTGTCAGTGTTGTTCTGCCTTACCCCATCAGGTCTGCACAGCAAAGTGAGCTGTGACTTGGCTGAGAGGCAGGAATGCAGTCAAGGGCACTTTGGCTCTGCTGGGCAGTGACACATCTGTTAACCCACTTCTCCTTTCACTCCGCATTACCTGCCAGGTTACTACATGTGGTTCTTTCTCTTTGTACCCTCAAAGGGGTAATTCTTGCACCACAGCCACAAACAATGAATTTATCATACACGATCATTCTTACCATGGGCAGTATTACCTTTTTTACAGCAGCAGTCCGAGCGGTTGGACTGGGTGTGCTGGTTCATTAAAGCACAGATATTTCAAAGGAAAAGTCGACATGAAAAAGTACCCTTGAAATTGTGTATCCATTAGGAAAGCAGCCTGTAAGACATTCCTACATTACTGCATAAAGTTCCTGACCTAATATCTGACTCACACCACCAGATGAAAGGTACCTTTACAAGTGGTAAAGAATGAACCACTTATTTCCTATCACTCAAAAAATACAGTAAGACATTTCCTCAGACCATGCTGCTATGAAATAAAACCTATTCACTTGAAACATATATTAGCGTGCTGTACTTCAACACTGGGGCAGGCCCACGAGTGCCCAGCTACAACAGCCCAGCTGGGCACTGGAAGAAGCCCAGATATTTTCAGCTGGGTGGGTGGTGACTTTTGGGATCATTGTTTACTGGCAAATCAACTGATGATCCAAACCCCTTCCGCTCTGGGTGTGCAAAACCATTCTGAGTGAGCATGATGAAGGGTACTTGGTGCCACGTGCCACATAAGCCAAGCGAGGAGCACAAGCTCCTCTTTGGGGCACAGGTGTGAGCTCACACACAGCGTGGGGCCCACGGTACCTGTGAGGTTGGCGGGCTCCTGCGAGGGGCTGAGCTGGAGCCAGCGTGGCGCCGCAGGATCCCCGCCTGCTCCCACGGCCGGCCCGGCCTCGGGGTCATCCTCGGCTTCCAGCATCCTGGCCTGCCAGGCCACCAGCGCGATGTCCACGTCGGCTCCACAGCCCAGAGATGCATCGCTGCTCACGCTCTCACCTGCAAACAGCACAGCACTGCTCACACCCGAGCCCTGGGCTGCAGCAGCAGAGCACCCCAGAGAAGCGTCTTGGCTGTCCACAACAAAATCACAGCACTGATTTCAGGTGCTGTGCTTGACAGAAACACTCTCAGGGCACTCACTTTTCTCTCTCTCCCTGTAACACCTGACAAAAACACTCCCAGGGCACTCACTTTTCTCTCTCTCTCTGTAATACCCGTGTGATTGCTGCAAGTCTGCTTTCAGATCCAACTCAGCTGTACTGCTGCTCCTCCACATTAGCACCTGCAGAGAAAGAATTCGTCTCAGCTTATACAGCTCTAAGCACTACACCACACTCTAGCAAATTTCACACCCACACAGTCATTAGAAATTAACCACAACCCGGTCAAAACAGTCTCATGAATATTCAGAGTACCCAAGTGTTTGTCAGTGTCCTTAGGAAAACACCAGGCTTTTAATTTCATTCTTATTCTCCCCTTCACAACCTCAGTTTTCACGCCAACAAGCAGGATTTTTAACCTATGTTTTCCAAATACATCTGAAATAATTTTTTAAGGTACCAAAAAAATCTTTCAGCCTTCATATTTCACAGAGACGATCAGGCTGAGTCATTTATTGTTTCAACTGTTCACTCAAAAGTTGCTATTAAAAATGTATGAAGTTTGCCTGTGCTAATGTCAACTCACACTAACATCTGCCATGCACGGCTGGTGATAGCAACTGTGCTGAAGAGAAGCATTTTCATCAGTGCTTTAAACCATCAAACATTTATTCCAGTGTACTGTAGCTCTGTAATAGCCATGAATTATTTATCTTTTAGAAGTTACGAACTTCTTGTGGATATTTTAAAAAAAGACCAGAGCCTTATGTAAGACTAGAACAGAGATACACCTGCAGAAGCAGCTGATGAGATCAGGAGCCAAACTGATCACACTCAGCAGGACAATAACCTGCTACAGCTCACTTCCAGACTCCACACCAGAAATGGGATTAATTGCTTTTCACACTCTCACCTGGTAAAGTTTCTGAATGCTAAAAGGCTTCTGATTAGAAAGAAAACACTGCTAGGATCTTAGCAGAAATTACTTTTGGCTTTGCCTTACCTGCTCGGCTTCATGCTCCTTTGCATATCCCTTATTTTCCTGAACCAATTTGGAGTCTGAAGTTGAATTTCCAGCCTTTTTACCTAGAAGTTTCAGAAAGGAAACAAGAACTATAAACATTTGCGAGACCAAAACACGCAGCAAGTCTCATGTAAATTTCAGCAATGTTTACGTGTCTCATATTTATAGTTAAGGGCCATACAACACTTAAATGGGATACAAGAAGCTTAGAAAAATCCTTCAGAAGCATAACATACTTACAGGAGAGGAACTGAACTCCAACTGTAGCTTGAATACACAAAATTCAAATGCAAGTCCGGTGAAAAGTCAAAGAGTTACATACAAAGTGCACACACATTCCAGGTTTCATTTTTGGCCTCCCTGCTTCACAAAAGGTCACATCCTGCATTCATGGTCTCTAACATCTTTAAAAAAGTTCTTGAAAGAACTTACCAACAGTGACTTAGAAAATGAGATAAAAAAACATTTTAGAGGAGAGCTGGAAACCAAAGTAAGTGAGAGCCGCATTTGTGAGGCTGAACAAGTCTCAACTCTTTTCCTTGAAAAACACAGTATTGCTGTATTTTATTAAAATTACCTTGAAAAAAATCAGATGGAATCTGATCTGCAATATCTGAAGTGCTGCTGCTTCGAGTTAGCTGCTGCTCTTGGTCTGCAAATGGGCCTGCAGCTTCTGTTCCTTCTGAATTTTCCAGTTGTTGAGATTCTTCAACTTCTGTTGATTTAATTACAACACAAAATATTTGCAGGAGCTCATATGTATGTCTGTGAACTCCTCGCCTAAGAAAGCTCTATGAAAAAGTGACCCTTGCAAACAGTTAAAATTATTAAAAGATAAAATTCACAAGTCATAACTTAAGTTCTGTAAAATATCCTTAGAAAAACTGTGAAGTTTAGAGATGCATGAGCAGCCTAAAAGGTCTAGAAAAGGAGAGAAGTGATTTTGGGAGTTAACAAAAAGGAAGAGGTCCCATGAACAAACCTGAGTTTTCAGTGCTGGAGACCCCAGCTGGCCCCTGTTCATTCTGGAGACAGAAAGACAGAGCAGAGGCAACAGAACTCCCTTAAATGCAGTGAGGGGAGAAGGCAGCTGGGCTCCCTGAGTGCCTCCAGAAGAGAGGAAGGGAGGAGGAATAAAGAAAGGCAAAAACTCAGAGAAAAAAAAGCTCTCAGCTATGTATAGCTTGGGTTTAGCTTGTGAGGACAAATCCAACCAGGCAGCTTTTGGTTTGGCTGTAACTGTAAAGGAGAAACAAAAGGAGGAGAGAGAGGCACGAAAATTCCAAAGAGAAAGCAAACTGACATGGTGGGGAAGGAGCAACAGAAACTCTTGAAATTGCAGAGCAACACAGCGCTTTTAGAAATGCATTTCTCTTAGCATTTGGGGGAAAAAAAAAAACAAAAAAGCTAGTAACACTCCAGTGTTTCCACCCAGCAGTATGCAAGTTTTAATATTGCTTTACTACTTAATAAACACTGTAGGTATTTCAGAAAGTTATCTCAGGAGGCATGTGCACAAAAACTAACAGTTTTGGTATTTACTGACTTCAGCTGATTTTCAATGTCTTGCAGAAAGCAGTAGAACAAAACATTCAATGCAATTCACTAACAGGAAAAATTTCAGCATTCCCCCCAAGATAACTTGAGACGAAAACACACCAAAGATGTCTCATTGAGCAGGAATCCCCACAGGGCCATAAAGCACCATGCACAAAACTCTCCTTTCTCTTGCTACTGCAGGTAACTACTCTGGGCAGGACTCAGGAGTCACAAATACCTCCCCGAAAGCAAAATACAGAAATTTTTACTTTAGTTGCTAGGCAATACAGATCTAATTGCAATTAATGGCAATCTTTAATACCAACATGAACAAAAACTGCTTTGCTTGCAGTGCTGCAAACATTCTGAGAAGAACCAACCAGACAGAAAGGAAACAGACAGAGAGCAGTTTAAAAATATAAAGAACATTGATATCAAAGATGATTTTAAAGTACAGTACCTGACAGTCTGTGAGAACAAGAAGTGTAAGAGATACCAGGGAAGAGAGAGCTCACAGTGTGAAGCAGAAGAGGTACACTTTTAGTGGCTGGCAAAGCCTCATAAAGATGGACACAGTTGCTGATAGACTGGCTTCGCTTAGCTTACAGGAAAAAATAGAGCAATAATTATATCAGGAACACAGTGAAATATTGCAGTTCTGAGTGTCACAACACAACAAACCCCAGTGTTTTGGGATAAAGCTTTTCAGCAGTAAGCCCAGGGGTTTCTCCCCTGAGATGTAAGTTAATATTGTGCAACACTCTCTCACAATGAAAGGGCAATAATCAGGGATTTCTGATCCACAGCAAGTGTGGAAGTGCCTTTTATTTGAACACACACAAACAAGAAAAGCCCTGGATCAACACTTCCAGGTTCTCCCTACTGCTCTGGCAGGGTGTCAAAGAGGAAAATGCTGCAGCAGTAGAGAGAATCCTTCACTGGAGCACCAACAGGGACTCGCTGAATTTAGAAATAGAACTCAGACTGAAGTGGCTCCACTGCCAAAGCTCTCTGTGATCCAGGCTGGAGGCCGTGGCTCAGCCATGGAGCCACAAACCACCCCCAGTGTTCTTCCTCCTTCCAGCTCTCCTGGTAAGGAACCAGGGAAGGAGCTGTGCAGCCCAGCAGCTCCTGCTCAAAGCAGGGGATTTCCATGGGAGTCTGCCCCAGTGAACCACCACATGGAAACACACTGACATGAAATAAAGAAAGGCCAGGTTCAGGCTGCTGAAATGCTTGAACAAACTGAGATCTGTTCCATGTCTGGGGTCTCAGTCATTACCCCAGCATTCCTCACTCCAGTCTCCCCCCCGCTTTCCCCTTTCCAGAAGTAAACATGAGAGGAAAACCTCATCATGACAAGAAAAAGAGAGCACGTAAAGCAACTATGAAAGGATAATATTATTTCTTAAATACCTAGTTTACCTTGTGCTCCCAGCAAATAGTTGTATCAGTATCTGCTATCTGCCTGACAGTAATAAATGCTCTCTTAGGAACCGATAAAAATAGCAATGTACCTCTCTAGAAAAACCCCTAACATGCACAGGTGTAACTCACAATTGCATGTCCTGTAGTTAAAAGCTTATATAGAGAATTTCCCAGAATACTTTGACTCTGTGATTCACACTGGCCAAGACATCCAGACACAGACATGCAACCTCTCTGTTGGGGCAGTTAATTATTGAGTTTCTTTTGGCAGCAGCCACCCCTCAGAGGTAGATGTAAAACCTGAGTGTTACTGAGTGTCTGAGTACCAAAGCACTCAGCTGTGGTCTAACCTGTGGCTCTCTGACGGACAATGTTTCTCGCTTTCTCCACGCCCGGGGCCCCAGAGGTTGTGGCACTTCTGAATCTCATTGGCTCCACAACTTCAGGGTGACTTTTCCAGCTTAAGGAAAAAGATCTTCCTACTACAGCTGTCTTCTGAGGCTCTAAAACACCACCTTAGGACAAAGAACACAACATTTTCTGGCACTGGATGCTTTGGCATGTATTTTTTATGAAGTATGAGTGGACTCAGACATGGCAAATATTAATACTTTAAACAACACAGGTTAACTTTTACTATTAATCAAAACCAGCTTGTACGTCAAACTATGTGCATTGATCTCAAGGTGGCATGCAAATGCAGCTAAAATACTGTAAATTAGAAACTTCACTAAAACACAGGGAAAGGAATTTTTACAGAGTTGCCAGTGCCAGCCAACACCACAAGAAACCACATTTCATCTCTGCTATCCAAAAAACCCTGACTGTAGGTGTAGACCCCAGCCTGCCCTAACAGCTTGACCCCAACTACCTCTGCTCCCCACTGGAGGATGACAACACACAAATCCCAAGTGCTTCACATTTGATTAAACAGGTTCTTACACCAGATTAAGTAGTGTTTAACATTAAACTAAGTTTTAAGATTAAGCTTCAATATTTAACCGGTTTCATACAAAAAGCACTGAAGGACAAAGACGAACCTTTGCCTCTCTGCTTTTTTTCCTTCTGTTCACTGAGCTTGTCCAGGGGCAGGTTTGTCATCTCCACGCCGTACACGGTCCTGGCCAGCACTGCTGTCAGGGAGTCCATGATGTTGGCCCACTCGTTGATGAGCTCCTCCCAGTCCGTCAGGGCAGACAGGACACTGAGCAGCTCATCCCACAGCTCCCGGGAGATGTAAACGCTCAGGTTCGCTCTGATCCAAGCCACAATGAGGGTCTGAGAGAAGAGGCACCACTGGCAGCTCGGCAGGGCTGACAAGATGAGTTCAGCACACCAAGCCCAACCCACAACTCTAACCTGCACATCAGCACGGGCTCTTGGTGAGGCACAACTGATGTGCAGTGCTATTTTCCCTCAAAAAACACTCCCAGAAATAATGGGGAAAGTTACTGATGAAGGAAATTTAGAAAAATTTTAGGCTAAATGTTGTCTGGCAAACTGAAATAAGAGACTGTATAATAACAGCAGAATGAAAGACTGTCCTACACCCACAGAACAACTGCAGCGACTGAGCTCTGGGGCAGCACTACACATCCAATTACACAATCCAGGCTGGAAGTACAGTAGGAAGCATAAATGTCTCTCAGTTTTGACTTGCCAGCTGAACTTTTAGGAAAACAGTTACTTGCATCTTACACTTTAGAGACACTCACTGAAAATATCCCGTCTGTGCTAGCACAGTTTGTAACACAGCCCTGAAGAACAGAGCAAACCCAACTCTCCCTCCGTTAGTAACAGTTTACAAAATAATTACTAGCAAAACATGAGAAACCCCTCCTTCACAGTAATGCAAGTAGATTTCAGAGTACTCAGCTAAAACTGGGGGCAATTGTGACAGAGCAAACCAACCAGCCCTACTCACTCACTCGGAACAGCAGCCCCGCCATGCTCTGAGCAAACGTGTCCTTTGTCTGGTTCTCCTTTGGCTTCTGCATCACAGCTTCTGTTATTCTGAGGAGTATCTGCAGCATCTGTTCCCTGATTCCAAAACAAAAGGTGTTCTATTAGTTGTACCTGCTCATTAAACCTGTAGCAAAGCCTTGTTTATTGAGAATGCAGTCACACTTCGGACTTCACAGATCATTTGTAAAATAGCTCAGCTGGTTGTGGACTGTAACAACTTTTTCTCTTAAATGACACCACATTAACCTTACCACGTCTTTCTATTCATGGACAGCTCCATTATCATGCGCCTGAAGATGCTGAGTACGGCTTTGCAGGCATCCACCTGCTCCTTCAGCAGCACGGGGACCTCAGTGCACGGCTCCAGCAGGAAAACATTCGCCGAGTTTGTCAGGAATACCTGGCATTGACAGTCCGGAGTGTTAGGAATGAAAACAGGCAAGACTTACAACAAAATACTTGTGTTCCTTCTGTTAAACTCTCCCCTTTCCTTAGAGGAAGTTTCATGTTTTACCCATCACTTTATTTTTCTGTGTTATTCCAGCAAGGAGCCAGGTGGCATCACAGACCCACCAAGGCTCGGTATGTGGTTTGTGGGTGTCTCCTCTGCTTGGGCAGGCAAGAGGACATTCCTCCAGCCACTCATTTCCTGCCATCATATGCTTAAACAGCCACCAGTATTTTCAATAAATGAAGTTCAGAAAAAGTAAATGTGTGGTTCTGGTTAATTCCTAGTACTCACAGGAGGAAAAAAATTTCCCTTCTGTGTTAAAATACAGATCTCTGGCCTTAAGACATAGTCGTGTGGTTTAATATACGTGTTTCAGAGTGATACATGAAGCCCAAATTGTGTCTTACAGAACCAATCAAGCCCTGGTAGTTCTTTTCCTACATCTCGGAAATGGTAATGGAATTTGCAGTGCAAGTTCCGTGACCGGGTAGGTCACAGCCCCGCGTGTCCCCCTCCCACCCAGCTCACCTGCAGTGCAGCCTGAGCACCAGCCTTCACATCCCTGTCTTCATCCTCCAGCACGCAGCCCCTGCTGACGGCGCTGGTGAAGGAGTAGGTCCTGCCCCAGCTGGAGGAGCGCTTGTGTCCGCAGGGCTCTGAGGAGAACTGCCAAACACAGCCTGCTTAGCGACAGGGCACAAAGGAACACGTCCAGACTGAAATGAAACCATCCCTGAGGTCAGCAGCAAAACTGGGGGAACTGCCACGGCGTACACTCATTTCCACAAGGCATTCCTGGCTATTATTTCCTCATTTCCACACGTGGAATTTAAAGGTTCATAGAAGTTTTAGAGGGTGTGTTACTTAAAATATTTTTCACCACTTTTTGTAGTCACTGATTGTACTAACGCTTGAATTTAAGTCTGGGAAAACTATAAATTCTCTAAAAAATGAAGTAAAAACCTTGTAATTCTGTTTTACAAATCAAACCCCTTACTCAGTACCAGAAAACTTCCCTTTAAACAGTGTCACTGTTTAATCAAAGAACTTTTACTGACAGTTCAAAACAGGATATTAAAATGTGATGCACAGGAACTGTATCTACAATTAAATTTTCCAGATTAGGTGGGCAGTTACAATATACACAAATTAATACATATCGTCAAATTTGTAAACACCACCAAAATGAAATAGTTCTCCATGCCTTGGGTCAGCAGATAAGTCAATTTTAGCACTGCAAAACCCATCAGTGTTTCTTCCATGAAGGTCCTGCTGTCATTTTTACACATGCAGGGAATAACCACAAATTATGTTTCTCAAACCAGCTGCAACCCTCCCTGCACTCTAAGTGGTACTCAGTAACCATTTCAACTGTGAGTCCTTAAATAAAAGCATTTTTTAACCCCTATTCCCCCCCCCAACTTTAAACAGCTACTCCTCTAGTAAGGTGAAAAGCCCCATATTGCAGTGGACAAAGTAAGGAACAGGGATACCATACATGTTTACCATCTGTTTGCACTGTGGAGTCTTCCAAGGGAACAACAGCATCCTGGCTGTCTTCCTTCTTGTCTGGCTCCTCCATGAACACAGGTTTCTCCTGCAGTATCCACTTCTGGTACACCTTCACCACCTTTCGTGTTGCGGATATATCAGAAGGCGGCAACAGAAAAGCCTGAAATGGAAAGTTCACTGATTTCACTCCACACAGGACACAGATGTGGTGCATACAAACACACACACCACCACCCACACTACCATTCTGAGTAGCAAGCTTCAATTCCCTCAACGATTCCATAATCTGATCGTTAAACTAGACCTAGGAAGGAGCCCGACCTCAAAGGCTGCTGCTGTGACCAGCACCAAGCTTGCCCAGTGACCAGCCCCCCACGGTGTCTCTCACAGCTGCTGGCTTCAGAAACAAAACCCAGGGCAGCAAGCAGCTGCGGGCAGCGACCTGGCGGAACACCTCGTTGACGAAGTTGACGTAGCCGCGCGTGGAGAGGAGGATGCCCTGCACCATCTCGTAGACGCCGCGGTGCTGCTCCTCGACGCTGCACAGGCTGCAGCTGCTGAGCCTCCTGTCCGACAGGCTGCTGCTGCCGGAGTGGCCGCCCTCCTGCTCGCCTGCAGGTGCCGCACCGCCCTCCGGCTCTGCGCTCTTCTCCTGGCCCACGGCAACCGTCTGCAGGCACAGCACACCCCGTCACCCACTGCAGCAGCACCCACCGCGCTCTGGGATGCTCATGAAGAGCTCGGGATACCCTGTCTGGCACAAAAGTGCCATCCCGGCAGTCAGGCAGAACAAATTACAGTCTACCGCTCCATCCAAAAAGGAATTTGGTCTGGATGCTTCCCTACAGCACACAACAACTGACTGAATTGTCCACTCCACACTAAGAGTGTAAAGGAAGGCGCAGACACAGTGGAGAGGAATTCCCGAGTCCCTTTATCTTGGGGAAAAGATGGATTGTAGCACTACACATTATTATGCCCAACACCTTTTTGCCATGTTTTGCTCTGGCACTGCGTGCATTTTGCAACCTCTCAAACTGTGTTGCTTCTCTGCTGAGCCCACAGCTGACACTCAACTAGGGTTCAAGACCAAATGTAAGCTGAGATTGATTCTAAATTCTTAACAGGAAGCTGGAGAGTCTCTCAAAAGCATCGACTTATAAAATTCATTGTGAGGCATCTAATGCCAGAGGAGTCTCAACCCTGAGTTTATAAATGAAATATTTCTCTAATATCTCATTGTCAACAGCTGCTATAACTGAGACAAAAACAAAGCAGCCTTTGATGTCACTGGAAAATGGTCCATGGAACCACCAAGGATGACAGTTTACAGAGTAAATTCCAAAAGTCTAAATATAATACTGCTGAAGCTGGTAATGCAACAAGTTATGAGGGAAGAAAACTTCTAGTGAATTACCAAAGGGTTTTGCTTGGCGAGTCCCTCCTCCATCAAAATCAAATAAACAGCTACATCATTTATTCACCATGGGGTAGCATTTCTTTGTGCTTCAGCTGTCAATGCAGTGAGATCACCTGCAAGGTTAGCACGGATGCAAGAAGAGAGGTAAACTTTAATGCCAACCTGAATCATTTTAGGGAGCATTTCTCCTCCATTTTTTGTATTCTGAACAGCAGTCAAATACTTCTTTTCAAGGAAGAAGGTAACAAGCCACTTGATAAAAACCACTCGAGCTGCCATGTAGGGGATTTTTGTGCAGTAGACACTCTCATTGTTCCGTGTTGCAGTGACATACACTGGCCTCGGCCTGATATCGGGGATGTCTGGGGGGGGACAAAAAGGAAGAGAGAAACAAAGTGCAATCTTAGTAATTGCTTCCCAACTCTGGCTAAATGTACTGAACACATCACCCAAGAAATAAGAGATGCAATGACTGACTGCTTTTATTTTATTTTATTAATACCCCAGGTTTATTTTTATTCTTGTATTCTACCCTAACTTTATCGCTCCTCAGGAGAACGTAACAGCACAGCTCTTTCCTGAGGTTATCACTTGTATTGCTCAAAACAAAGGAAAGCAAAAGAGAAGGGGTGCAAAAGGAAGGGCAAAAGCTGAAACAAAGAACCAGCCCTGCTACAAAGATAATTTTACATGAAACCACGGAGAAAAAACTCCTCATCCTGCAGAGCTGTAGCAGGCAACAGAGATGCTGCTGAGAGTAGGCTCTGGCTTTTTCTACTTCAAAGAAAAAACCCACTACTTACCAAGCACAGGTTTGTAGAGGTTGGTTAGCTTTGTAAAAGATGGGAACAAGTGCGGAAGATAGTATTTTCTGAACAAAGTAAAGAGAAACTTAAACCCAGTGTCTTGGTTCTCCTTGTTCTTCCACTCCAAGCTGGCAGCCTTTGGCACAGAGTTGGAGAGAAACAAACAAAAAGCTTGAAGTTAATGTGTTATACTCACAATTGTTTTCCCCTGAACACAAAAAAAACAAGCAACTGCACTTCAGCAAGAGAAGAAAAAGTAGCACAGCCCCAAAACCACCTTTCCAAACTGCAGTAAGAATGGAAAGTAAGAACAGAGCAGCCCCCCAAAGCCAGCAGGCTCAGTGGAAGCCAGTGTATTTGAGCTGTTCTAAGCAGGGAAGGACAGCAACTGTCCTGTTCTGCTCTCAAATTTGCTTCTTACGCGTGCATTTTGACAAAGTCACTTTGAGCTCTGGTTGTATCATAAATATTTTCTTCGTCAGAATAATCACAAATAAACAAACACTGGAACAAGTTTGCAATGGGATTTGTAGTGTAAGCAGGTTTGTTTAGATCCCACACAAGAGTAACAAGAGTATAAAAAGAAGAGTAACATTTTTGTTTTTAACCGAAGTGTTGTGAGACTCTAATATGTAAAACAAAAGGTGCTGTGGAGGAAGCTGGTAATTTCATACAGCCACTTTTTAAAATAAAGCATTTATTCACGATGACAAAACCTTTCCAAATTATTTTGGTCTTGGCTTTTCATACTAGAAAGTCTATCTCAAAGTATTTAATTATAATTTATCTTTTTTTAATAACAAGGCTCTTTAATGTTCATTGTCTGCACAGCTTCCACTTTATTTCAAATGTTGCTTAATTTGTACTTTTTAAATACATCCATTATCTTAATTTATTTCCTGTACAGATTCATCTGATCTACTTCTAAATAAATTTTATGTACATGTTACTTGAATCTTTTTAAAAACATCACAGAAGCCATCTCTCTTTATCTCTTCCCCTTTTACATTTGTTTTCATCTAGGTACGTGTCCAAAGAGAACAAACTGAATCTTTACCCCACATCAATTTTCTAAATGCAACCACGAGCACATAAAACAGTCAGTTATTCTGCAAGTTTGGATAACGTTCATTAATTCTTATCACAGAAGTGTGACAAACTCCTTATTTTCACCAAAAACAGCACGAGGAAATACCTTTGGGATGACTTTCCACTTAAAAACAAGAGTAAAAACAGTGCTGGTGAAGGGTAAACCCAGCTCCACACATATGCTTAATTAAGGGTAGGTTTAATTTTCTAGCGCAAATACATCCTCCAAGTATGAACAGTTTCAAACATCCATCCTCCTCACCTGAATTACCATATATTTTAGCAGGAGCTGGAGAAAATAGCAGGTCTGGTCTTCTGCAATTTTCTCTCCAGAGACAGCTGGCAAAAGCGGTGTTATTTCTTCCGGAAAAATCTTGGCTAAAATCAAATATTTTAAGCATAGCACACATGAAAATACTGAAATAAAAGACATTTTCTGTAGAAGATTGATTTGAAAATACCCATTAGGGCACTACCAAGTCCAGCAGCTGCTCGGATGTCCGAAGTCCTGGCACATCCCAGCGAGGATGGCACCAGATTCCCGGCAGCTTGGAAGGGCTGACACCAGCAGTGAGCCAACAAGGAGGAAACCTCCACACCTCCTTGAGGGGCAGTAAAATGCTCCTGCTGCTGTGTCTGAATTAAAACCACCCCAGAGGCAAAGAGCAAACCGTGGCTGCTCAGAGGGACAGGAGCGGGCGGCTCTAGAGCCGTAGCAGCCCAGCAGCCAGACACGCTGCGGCCAGCTCGGAATTCCAGGGGCAGCCAGCAGCTCCCCAGGGGAGGCACCCCAGGAGAAGGCTCACCATCGGGCGCGGCCGGGGGGCTGACCAGGCTCTCCAGAGTGCAGGGCCCGCGGGAGGATGGCAGCGGGGGGAAGCCGGGCACCAGGCAGGCGAACATCAGGATCTGCTCCTCGCCACAGTTGGTCTGCAGGGCTTGCAGCCACAGCAGGAACAGGCGGATTCCTTCACAGCGGAGCTGCAAGGGGGTGCATTTGGGCAAAAAGGCAGTAACACAGGTAAATGGTTCACAGGGCAAGGCAAGAGCTTCATCCCAGCTAGGTGTTGCAAGGTCTTGCCATCATACCAAGGGTATTCACATTATTAATATAATCCTAGCTCTAACGCCAGAGAAAGCTCAAAAAATTAGGTATTAAGCAATATCCCTTAATACCTTCTCCAGGTAACTTCACAAAGGTCATGAGAGCAGCAAAATGACTGAAAACACATTAAAATAATCAAGGATCACAAGAATAAAACTTACGATTAAAAGGTGAATAAGAAAAAATTACAAAGCCTAACAATCTGGAAAACACTGCTATTGGAAAGTATGTGAAGTAGCATACTTCACAGGAATGAAAGTGAAAAGAAACAGGAAAACATTAATGCAATACCTTGAGAGAATTTCCAGTGTGCAAAAGCTTCTTCAGAATCGACCCTGGATTAGGAAAATTAAGTAGGCATTATCAGACACTTCCCACCACGATGTTTCCAAAAATGTTCCATGAAAGCCTACTTTAATTTATTCTGGGGCCACTGTGCTGGGTTTTAAGACAACTATGGGGGGAAACCCCCAACTGAATCTAGCTACAACCAACACTACCCAAGATTAACTGTGATGTATCTTCCCAGTGAGGTCCTCTGGGTTTTGTCAGAGGACCATGTCTCAAAATATTTTCATTAATAGTAAGATCTGTGAATTATACACATTTCTGAAACGGGCTCCTTCCCTCAAGGTCTCACCATTTCACAAGATTAAATAGAAATTATTAACATATATAGGAAATGCACATTAATGCACATGAATGTTAAGCAAAAGGAAATCACCAGGCAGAGGTGTAAATAAATGCTCTGCTTAATTTTGTACATCACTTTCTGGACACAGATACAAAATTATGCCACTATGACCACTCAATAGAAGCATAAGGAATATATCAGCTACAGAGCAACTGACTGGAACCAATTTGGTCTGGACTAGTGCAGCTGAACCGTTATGAAGTGCCCAGGCAGATGTCTCCTCTTGTTTTTGTCAGTGCTGAGTGGAAATGTGACAACAGCCCTTCCCTTGACCTTTAACTTCCGCTCATTGTTCTTCTGCAAAAGCAATTCCTTGTTCTGATGACAAAAATGGCAGCTGGTCAGACAGTGCTGCAAACCAACACCAACCAAAAAGTCCTACTTGGAAGGAATAGAACCCTCCCATAAAATTTTAACAAGCAGCAAAAAAACCCATTGCTGCCACACTGGCAGAAGCAGAATTTGAAAAGCAGTGACGAATCCAAGGGATTTGATTCAGAGGAAATTGCTGAGTTAAAGCACTTCACTGGATTTCAAGGTGTTCTGGCCAGCCAAGGCTGCTCTCTGCCAGACTCCTCCTATTCCCAGAAGCTCCAATACCACCGGAGCGTGGGGAAAGAACAGTCTTGATCTGAGGAAGCCACCCACGGGTATCTTGTGTCTGTCATGGCCAAGGCCATATTCTAACAGGATGCTGGGAAAATCCTCCATTTCATGAGAATCTGGGAAAGACAGCTGGGGCCAAACTTGCACAAAAAACATGTATTCATAACTCTACCCATATATCATTCATTAAAAGAAAAACTGATCAAAAAAATCTACTAAAAAGTTCATATTTTTTGGTTTTAAACTATTTCTTCTTACCTATACTGCGAAAATGCCATCGATAAAAAATCCTCTCAGGTAGTAGCTGCAATATTTTCTGCAGGAAACAAAACCAGTCATAAATAAATAAATAAATTAATTAAACTGGTTTACCAGAGGATACAGAGAAATGGATACACAACACACAAATGACATGGGAATATATACACAGTTTCTTTTTAAACTACTGGCAGCATGGACTAGGGCTTGGCCAGGGGTGCTGCAGTAGCCCAGCTCACCTACTGCTGCTCTGCCTCACAAAGGTCTGGCAGTACACAGGGCTCCACACAAAAAATGCCTCCAACTTACAACTTTTCAGCCATTGAAATAAGAAATTAGCAAGATATATTTAAACAGGAAACTAGTTTTGAACACTGTTTGGAAATCAAATGAAATGACACAATGTTGTAAATGACTGACAGTCAGAGTTCCTTGCAGTTAACAGACAAAATGACTGGCACAAATTTCTGCACAACAAAGCACCTCAAAGATCTCAGCACTACCACATGCAGGATGCAAATGGATGACAGGTCACCTAAGCAACAGTGACCCATTTGAGGTGTTCTGCACACAGAAGCTCACAGGAAAAAACAAAGCATCACAGCCCAGAAAGCAGCTGGCACTCTGGGCCTCCCCTGGGAGCCGGGTGACAGAGTCAGCACTGCCGCCACAGCGTGTGCTCGAGATGTGGAGCAGCACAGACCTCTTGCTTTTGACAATAAAGGGCTTCAGAAATTATATTCGACACTCAGAACAGTCCTTTTGGACATGGAACATTCCTTTCTCCACAGCAGAGGATGGAAGTCATGACAAGTTCATTGACACAGGGAGCTAGACCTCGGGTCAGAGACAGGCTGGTCCTCCTCCACACCTTCACCATAGCATGTGCTCCCCACACAGTACATAGCATTTCTGAAAGGGTAACCAGAATAAAAATGCAAACTAGGCAGGTCCTTTCCATGTTCCTTGTATTTTGTTCCAGTGTCACTCCCCCAGCTCCCTCCCCAGCACACCATGGCAGCAGGACCCCAGGAGCAGAGGGTCCAGAGGTCGAGCTCCCTGTCCGTGGGCAGCAGGAATGCTTGTGATGAAGGATCTGACTGGCTAAAAATGAGGCCATGACTCACACTGGGGCTTTACCTGTTAGTTAAGCACCAGGCTTCTGGCAATCAGTTTGCAGGATCCATGGACAAAGAATCATCGTTATCCATCTAAACATTAAAACACTGGCAGCCCACCACTCCTCCAGACTATTTCTGGCATTAATCATTACTTAACTTGGCATAGGGCAGAAGGGAGTCCCAAGCTAACCCAGGAGCACGTCTGACCCAACCTAACCCAGGAGCCCTGCATGGGAGCTGGGTCTGTGCCCAGGCTCACCACAAGCCGCGTGCCTGAGGTGTGCAAGGAAAAGCTCCGGGAAACAAAACCCTATGGCAAACCAGCAACAAAAACTGGGCTGGATTCAGGTGTCACACAACACACTGCGGGGAGGAAGCTTCACACATTGGCACATTTATCATGGAAAACCAGACAAAGCCACGCATATTTTGTTTCCATTGTTTTAGTCTGTCACACAGTTTCACCTAAATTTGAACACGAAGTTCCCTTCCAGAAAGTGAGCTGTGACCAGAAAGTGAGCTGTGATGCGGTGCTAGCTGCATAGGCTGGGAAAGTGCAAAGCTCCACAATAAAGACCCATTTGAAAAAGAATTTGGTAACAATTTTTACATCCAAGCCTCAGCAAACTTTAGGTTGTATCCAGAGAAAAGCAGAAAAACAAATGCTGCTGCACAGTTCAACAATGAACAAGAAAACCAAGCCTAAACTCTAAACTGCACAAACTGGGCGGTCAGGGCAGAAAACAACATGCTTACTGTTCTTTTCTCTTTACAAAACACAGAATCCAACACCCTTGTCAGGTGACTGAATCAAACAATTCAAGGGTTCAAACCATCAGTAAGAGGACAGAAGTTCCTATCTGAGAAAAGCTCCCATATCTCAAAGTCTTTTCAGACAGCAAAAATGTAGACACTTAAGTCACTTCCCTTGCATTCTCCTTTTCAGCATCTCAAAACCAGGAAAACAATAAATATATGTATTTTGAAAAAATGCAAGGGTGTGACTGATCACCTGCATGGTCCTGCCCCACAGCAACCAGGCATTCTCAAAAAGCAACCTACATCCCCCTCCTGCGCTGCAGACAGCACAGCCCTGCAGCAGAGCAGGGCCACTCTAAATGATGCAAACACAGAGCCCACGTCTGCTCCTGCAATGCAAAAACAAGTCACCCAGGTGGAAAGTCTACACCAGTAAATATAAATTCTGAAGGTTACAAGCTAAGCCCCAGTGGCACCAGCACAACTTCCAGCTGGTGATTTCTGCCCCGAGCACTGCAGTCCCGGACTGAGGCGGTGTTGCAGTGTGACACGAGACTGCACAAGTCGTGGACCAGCTCCAGTTGTTCCCTTTGCAACTTCACGTTTCCAGCAACGTTTTGTACATCCTCCCCACCTCTGGTGCTCTAAAGAACATGCACTGCTATTGCCATAGAACAAATGACAGTTTCCTCCCCTCCAGCCCAGGCTGTCAGCCACACCGCTGTGAATCCGAGCTGGCTATTGACATCTTGTTCCTAGTTTCACACTACACTAATAAGAAATATTTTAAGAAACCCCACAGTGTGAAATAATATTGCTTTTTCAGAAAACACATAGATCTATTTAATGCTTAGTGCTTTGCTGCATCTATATGGTAATCCATTATAGCACACTTGAAATAGAAATTAGGTATTACTACTGATCAACACATCAGGGTATCTGTCAGTTCTTTTAACTGATTATCCATAGTTCTTTCTCGTTTGGACTTCCTGCATGACTAGGAATAATGTTAAGTTTAAATCTTAGTTTACACAGGATGCTGCTTTTTGAAAGCTGTGTCTCTCTCTTTTATCAAAGCAAAATAAAAACCACCAAGGTTCGTATTTCAACAGACTCACTCTGACTTAACCAAAACTGCTATTTCTTTTAAAAAGCCTTTTGTTTTTGCCCCCCTGGCTGAATCCCGCCGTGACTGGCAGCTCTGTGCCCATCACCATGTGCTGGCCTCCCTGCTGCAGGATAAGGGAAAGCTGAGGCTGGGCCCAAGCCCACCCGGGATCCCAGTGGATGTTTCCCAGCCCCACGGCCACGGGGGGACAATGAGCACTGCTGTTCTGCTGCTCTGGATGTGCCAGGCTGGTCTCAGATCAACAACAGCCCCCCCAAAGGTGCCCTTGCTGAGTAAATCCACCCCTGGAGGCAGAACCAGCGGCGGTGCCAATGGCAAGCCTGCAGACACGTCCCCTCTGGGGGAATGGATTCGGAATTTCCAGGAGTCAGTGGCAGGTGGGTCTACTTCAAGCCAAGTCAAGGTAGAAGAGCTCTCCCAGGCCTCTGTGCTCAAGTACTGCTGGTGGTTTCAGGGTGTTTAGCCACCAAAACATGCATCAATTCAGAAATTTTCCATCTCCTCATCACAGACTCAGAAAAGCCAAGAGGCCAATGGAGTCAGCATGCCTGCAGCAGCTCAATCTCAATGAAGGGATACTCCATTTATTGCATTAATAAATTATTTACAGTTATTTGTTGAGGGAAAACATCTGCCCAAAGCACACAGGGCACTTATCACTGCCCCAGGAGTAACAAGAAACACTAAAATCTTTGAAGTAAAATATGTGGAACATATAGCTAGAATTTACCACAGAATGCTGTAAGAATAGCAGCAATGTTACTGGAATTATGGCAGAACGAACTGTGAATGGTTCCAAAAGTAATTTTCTATGCGTAGAAAAGTGGAGCTATAGGCACTTTCACTGTTATAAACAAAAAAGCCCCTTTGTTACACTACCGAGCTTGGGACTCAGCATCCACATCTGCACCAGGCTCAAGAAACCACAAACTCCACACAAAACACAGAGCTTTTGGGAAAGCTCTTCTACATCTGAAAAATTCTGAGCATAAAACATTTCATCCAGCGAACTTGTTAAATCAGTGGAATGAATTTTATGACATCATCAGCACAACAGATGTGGCTGTTCTTAACTAATGAAGAAAAATTATAGAGAATGGGAAGAAATTGATCTATGTATCTCTAAACTGTCAATCTGCTTTTACTTCATTAGAGATTAAAAACCACAGTGTCAGAGGAATCAGTACCTGATGCCGCAAGAAAGAAAAAACACTTTATTATTGAAAAAACCCCTCCAAACTGTCACAACCAGATGATGGCACAATACTGTTACTGGAGCCAGAAAATGAATATTAATACAGTGCACCTCCTGGCAGGTCTGTGGCACACAGGGTTCAGAGCTGCCCTCAAATCTGAGGTTTTGAGCTGCTCCCCCAAAGGGAACGGGGACACAAGGAACAACAGCAACCTGTTCTGCAAATGCACTGCAAACAGAGAGAGCCATGCCTCAGCAGAAAAACCTGCATGTCCCATAATTTTGGCCTTTTAGCTGAAACAGGGAAAAATAACAGTACTGCTGCCATATCACTTCACAAATATCTAGCTGGGAAAAGACAAGGCCAAAGAACCTTACAGAGTTAGATCTGAGCATTTTGCAATATTAATTGCAATATTAACCATTCACGTTCCTCCCTGCTGGTTAACATTTCTTCTTTGAGTGACACGTTGTTTGAAGTTGTTGCTGTGTGGCCAAGCTGTGCAGCCGATGCGTAAAATTAGAACTTCCATAAATTACTACCAAGCCAAGTCAGTTTCCAGAGGATTTGTGGGAAAAGCCTTTGTTGCCTAATACACACACTAGGTGTCACTCCACAACAGCAGCATAATCCCACCAAACCTCCAGGAAAGGCAAAGGCAATTCCCTCATAAATATTTTCATTGATTTTTAAGCTGTTAACCCTCGGCATGGGGACTCAGGATTTGTTAATCCTAAGTAACTACCTATTTAGCTAATTAGCAGAAAATGCAGCATCCCCCAGGCTCCTGCTGACATCACACTAAATATGGTAAGCTTAACAATCAATTAGTTCTGTTTCCTATGGCTTAGAGTATGAATGTTTCATCACTTGGCATTTCTGACTCCCTGTCCTGTGCTGAGGCTCTCAGGCTGTTCTCACCCAGGGTCAGCTATCCATGGAGTGCACATTCAATCCAGCAGATCCCCACCACAAAGGGAATCGCTCCGAATCCCACACAAACACTGAAAGGATCTCCTCTCCCCCAGGGTGACCAGGCTGTTGCACAGCTCTCCTCCACTGGGACCCCAAGCAGCCCCTGCTTTAGACACAACCATGGATTTTTTTCTCCTTCAGACAGCAAGTTCTCCCACAGCTTTTAAGGAGTATTACTGGGTGGTTATTGGCCACCCCTTTCCAAGTCCGGGAATGCCCAGTTATGGGAATGCCCAGTTATTCCCTCCAGCCGGGTGAGCAAGCATTGGCCATTTCCCATTCAATGGAACAGGCAAAGAATTTTCATTCCTTATTCAAGGCCCCAGCCTTGTATTAACGAGCTTCCATTAACCTGCACAGCCCTGCTCAGCTACACAGCAACACCTTCTCTGCTGGGTCAGGCACTGAGGAAGAGGAGGAAGAGCTTCTCCTGCCCCAAACACTCCTGGCAGATTTATGAGCTTGTGTTCTTTGCCACTGCCTCGGGCATAACCCTAGAGCAGACCCAGACCAGTGCTAATGTCACAAGGAGCAGAAAGCACAACTCAGATTTCAGTGTGAAAATGCAGTCTCATAGAGGGGGGAACGAGGGAGAAGAGCAAAAGGGAGACAGCAAAGTGAGAATTCAAGATCCCCAAACCCCAGGATTTCATGTCATCATTCCCATGCTCATTTTTCCCATAACAGGCACATTAGGCTAAACAGCATCATTCTTCTTGTCACTATAAAAACCATTTCAACTACAAACTACTCATTAATGCAAGACCATGAAGCCACATACTTCTGAGGATCTGGGGGGTCTTTCAGAGGGAGTGAGAGGAGCTGAGAACAATTAACCTTTATCTTCAATTTCTAGAGTCCCACTGAAAGTTTGAGGGGTTTTTTTCTACGAAGCAAACCCCAAAATAAAAACAAAGATGACATTTCTATGATGCAATACTCAGGTGAAAAGTTAGTAGTTGGAGTAACAGAAAGAAATAAAGAAAAGAGAAAGAAATCAGTAAATGATGTGTGTTTAACCTTAAGAGAGAAATCTGGCCAATTATTTACCTAATTAACTGTCAAAACAACAATAATAATTAAAGGTGCCAGAGCTTTTTGATTAGAGACAGGCAGAGCTAAAGCTACAAATTTCAGTGTGCATTATAAGAACATTTTTATGTGTCAGGCTTTCATCTGGTCCAGTGATATTTTCTCACATCCAAATACATTTAGGTAACAACTCCAGTCAAAGAGGTACCTTGGAAAATTATCTATCCCAGACTACTCTCGCTTAAATTAAAGCAGCCCTAATTTGATTATGCAAAAGTTAACCAGGTAACATTTCCTCCCCAGACACTGCCAATGCTCTGATGGCCAGTGCTGGGCAGGAGGGAAGGATATGCTTCTGGAAGTGAAAGATGTTATACTGAATTAAAAAAAAACAAATTAGCAAATTGGCATTTCACACACTCAGATCAAACTGACGTGCAGTAGCTGAAAAATGCTGGCCTTTTATTTCCCTTGAGCTGCAAGACCCAACACTGCAATCCTAAGAGATGCCTCCATGTGAGGGGAGCAGAGCCCAGCAAAATAAACACAGCACAACCTCACACCGACACGGGCGCAGGGAAAAGTGCTGCTCCTCTGAACTGGCCCTCCGTGAAACACAGGAGCAAACTCTTGTCTCATTAAAACAGAAAAGAAACAACAGAAAGCAGACTTTCTGAAAGCTTTAGCCTAACAGAGCCAATGCAACTACTGATTGCAGTAGTGCTCCCAAATTCCACCGAAACCCCCGGCTTGTTTTCAGAGCATCACTTCCCAGATCCTCAGGACAGAGGTGCTCTTGCTGGATTTCCAAGGCATTTTGGTAACACCTCTTAACTCAGGTGACTGACACCTGGTTTCACTCCTCACTGCAAAGCTCTAAGTAAGCACAGAATGACAGTGATTTAAAATACAAATTAGTTTTCATGGTATGGAAAACTTACTTCAAAAAGAAAGAGGATGGAGTCCAGCTCCTCCCTTTGTGATTTATTCCCTGCAAGACACAAAACAACATTGCTTGCCAGAAACATACGATAAAAGACAGCAGAATGAGGCTGTTGCTGTTCAGCTGAAGTCAAAGATGCCACTCAGTTTATTTCTCATCTTAAATAAAGACTCCAAGTGCAAGCTGTGCCCAGGCTGCAGTGCCTCTCTCTGCTCTGGCCGTGTCTCAGCTGAGCAGAGGGAGCTGCAGGAGCTCGGAGCAAGGTGAGCGGATGGGTGTGTAAATGCTGAAATGAACCCAGAAATGTGATCAGCTGCTGCTCTCCTTTCACAGAGTGATTTTCCATGCTCATCTCTCCTGCTGCCATAAAATTAAAGTGATTAATACTTACACTGTACTGCAGGAAACTATTAGTGCAAATACAGGTAACTGAGGACTAGACAACCATTGGACAGGCTCTAATGGAATGCTCTGGAGCACAGTTATGGAACACTGACCAACGGCTGCTGGAAAAACTCTAAAATTTACCTTTTTGTTTCAAGCTGTTTTCCAGTGTTATGAAGTTTTCATAGAATATAAAATAAATTTGAGAATAATTGTTGTCAAAAAACTGCTTCAGGTCACTTCCATCCACAATATCTGAAAAGAGGAATAAACAGAGCAATTACACAAGAGCAGAAAGACAGGAATTTCAGGCATTCTGCAAATTTAGCATTAGAGAATGAAATAAATGCAATACAAAACTATTTTAGTGAGTTCACTAAACTGTGTACTGTGGGTCCATTCTTGCAATGAATTTCACTGAATTTATAAGAGTCTGCAGTGGGGCTTTGGTTCATTTGCTTTCCATTAAAAAAAAAAAANCTATTTTAGTGAGTTCACTGAGTATTCTGTACTATACTGTGGGTCCATTCTTGCAAGGAATTTCACTGAATTTATAAGAGTCTGCAGTGGGGCTTTGGTTCATTTGCTTTCCATTAAAAAAAAAAAAAGGAGTGAGTCTTGGCTGTGTAACCAAATGGCCTCTGTACTATCAAAACAAGCAGGTACTGCTGAAGAGTTTTGGATGCAAATTCAGTTCTTGCATTCATCTGGCAAGCAGATAAAACCAGAAAACAGCATATTCTCAGTTAATTTCTTAGAATAATGGCAACCCAAGCATGTAGCACTTTCCTAAGTGTTAACTTGGGTCTGAAATTTGAAATAAGTTTTATTTTCTACAAAGAAAAAAGTCCACTGTTTTCTAAGCCTGACACTTGCCAAACACACATTAATTTCCTCCCTTGGGTCTTTATTGCAACTGATTGGGTCAAGGAAAGTTGGGTCATTTCCCCCAGAAGAGGGTGAAAGGCCGAAATTAACATCATATCTCCTCATTGAAGCCTCACCTTGCAAGAAACCCATTTGTTACCCAAAACAAAGCTGATTCCAGAAAGAAGGCTTAATAATATCCCACGACTATGGAAGAAAGAATAACTTTAGCCCTGGACAACCTGATTTTTATTTAAATTAATACCTTTCCAGCAGTGAGGCTCTGCTTGGCTGCTTGTACTATGGAAACAATTGGAGCAGGGAAACTCTTTAACGTGATATTTGTTTCCTGCAACTACTGGTCCTGAATATGCAAGCTAAGTGCAATTATTCCTCACCATGAATGTGTCCTGTTAAACACAGCTCCAGGGGAAAACAAGGCTTTCATTTACAGGGATTTCATATGAGGGAATGAGGTCATTAAAATCTAAACAAAAAGGAAACTTTCCCTCTAAATCGCGAAGGGAGGAGAAAGGAACTGCCTCACCAAGAAAGCAAATTCTCCTTTTTTCTAAATTTGGCATCTCAGTGGTGACTCACGGGTGAGTGTGATGTGAGCTGCATCCCTACAGCCACAGCCCTTTCTCACAGATGTGTTTAACTTGCAGCAGGGTACGGCTCATTCCTGCTTCTTACATGGAAAACATCGGGGAAAGTTTCCTGTGCCATTTATCACTTGAAATAACAAGATAAAACCCTGACTTTGGGGAAATGGATTGACTGAAGGAGTATTTAGAAGCACCCAAGGAAATGAGCCAGCAAGCTTGGGGCTGAACTGTGGGAATTTGGGGTGATTTTTGTATTTACTACCAGACAGCTCCCAGGTTACTACAGCTGCACACAGGCACCCAGCACTCACCCCTCAGGCAAGCACCAGGAGCATCCCAAACCCCAGCCATTCCTCCATTCCCACACAGGACAAGCTCACAATTCTAGCTAACACCTGACAGTGGCTGCTGCAGCAACACTCAGGAAAGAGTGAGACACTCACGAGGGTCACAGCCTATTTCTTCTCTATAAATAGGACACATTGGCTCACTGGATAACTGTCAGTCACACTGACTCACCTTACTATTAAATTTAAAATTTAGGGTAACACTCGGGTACCACTTAGTAAGAGCCTGAGTCTATTGCCAAACTCTCATTGATCTTCCTCATATTAAAAAAAACCCAGAGGGGACACTACACCTGTCCTTAGCACACAGAGTTGCCTTTTATTTTCCTGTTAACTGCCAAATGTTATCACAGTCACCTGCTAGAAATCATCCCTTAATTCTATGAACTTCCAAAGTCACTTTATGCTATTTTCTCAAAGCTGTCTTAATCCTCAAGTACTTGAAAAATTAAAGGAGATGAAGAGAATTTTGCAGCCACATCCTGGTTAATGATAAACTTTTATGACCAGCCGCACCCCAGAAATAATGTACAATTCTTACTTATCTTCAAAAAAAGTATGTCAGCATGAAACAGCCCATTACCAAAACACCCCTCCAACTGGAGCAACTCCCAAAATAATGTTAACACCTCAAATTTCATGCGAGCTCTATGGAACAACCCCAGTCCTGAATTCAGCAGGAAGTCTGCACACATCCCCTTTTGACTGTCTGTAAATGAAAGTTTCCACCCAGCCAGTATTGGTCCTGCAGCTGTACAGAACCGTGAGGCCAAGCAGTGCCGAAACTGAAACTCCACTGCTGTCCTTTGCTATCCCATCTCTGATCAAGGCAGTTCCACAAAAAGCATGGGCTTTCCTAATGGGTATGTTTTAAAGGCAATGATTAAGGATTGCACTTGGTAACCTCACAAATTTCACATTTAGTCTTAACTCTGCATGTGTCCCATGTATTTGCCTACTGCTCAACAGAGAAAAGACTGGACAAAGCAGCATCCCACATTTGTTAGCAGCAGCACTCCTGACTCCTGAGTATTTCAATTGTGCCCAAGGAGAAAATACTATTGAAAGAGATGTTTCAATATAAAAAGGATATTTTTACCCAAGAAGAGCCACAGAAAAAATTCTTAAGGCGCAGTGATCCATTTTTGTCCTACAAAAGTCCCACAGAAACCCCTCTGGGAAAGAGCAGAGGCTTCATTTATGGCCAGGCAGTGGGGAAGAGCCAAATCTGTACATCCCAACCACTCTTAGTCAGGCCATTGCTTTTTAAGTCTATCTTAAANAAAAAAAAAAAAAAAAAAAAAAATAAGGGCACATTGCTGGCACTTCCACAAACTGTATTTAGAAATTTACTAACTTAACAGAAGTTCTGGCCATGAGTACATCTCCATAGCAATAGAGAAATCAGGGAAATGTTCTGGTCATTTCTCAAACACAACTGAACACCCACTTTTAATTCCTGTTGCTGATCTGGGTAGCATTTTGTCCTGCCATGTGGACAGAGCACCCCACAGAGCAGGAACGTGGATCCTAAAGGGCATTGGAGGCTTGAGAGATGTCATAACCAACACCAACTTAAAGTGGAATCTTTTCTTTCACTTTGGGCACTGGACAAACTTACATAGGTGCCACTAAGGGACCTGAAGCAATCCAAAGCTCACACGAGCCCTTATTTATGTAAACACACATTCCTTTTGCTCATCCCTCCCTATGGTCATCTTCCCTCTGATCTGTATCCTGCACCAGTGGGATCACAGAAGAGTAACTGACATTTTGTTTACAATTAAATTCCCGTGATTTAAACTAAGAAAGGAAGAGGAGTTGGCAGAGTAACAGATACACAAATTCCTATGCCTTGGGCATAGGAGAGATGCCAGGCCAAGGAGAGATGTATCTGGTGAGAAGGAGAAAAAAGAAATGCAACTACTTTTGAGCCTTTACACCAAAAGCTTTACATGCTGGAAAGGTTGTTCTCATGTGTGGAGTTTTTATTCCCTGCTGAACAGTGCCACAGAAGACACCCTGGCGAGGGCATCTATCAAGACAGCATCTGCCAGAAGCCACTCCCGTGCTACCTCGAATGTTTACACAAGTACTGCCAAGAGCAGAGGCGTGGGGAGCACACCCAGAGCCGTTCGGACAGTGCTCGCACTGACCAGCCAGGCAGCTGGACACACCACAGCCCTCGCCAGCCCTCCGGCTCTGCAACAGCCTTCACCTGAAACCAGCGCCCACAAACACCTTTAATTAGGAATTCACCAAACGCAACAGCGTGACACCAGGCCAAATCTACCCGACTCTCTGTCCCCCAAGCAGCTGCCCCAATCAGCTCCTTAAGAGCAGCGGATCACAAGGAACAAGCGCGGCACATGGGCGATGATCGCTTGCACCTGGAACAAACGAGCATCACCTGGAAATCAGCAGGGGCCCGTAAAGCACTAACCGGGCACAGCCTCTTCCCCTCAGGAGAGCCTGCTCCTGCCACATCTGAACGGCGAACAGAGGCCACCCAAACCCTCCCGAAACGCAGCTCGCAGCTGAAATACATCGGCGGCTTTCCAGCCGATGATGAGGGCTGGAAGCCTTCACCTGCAAGGCACCTCTAGACACGTCCAGCCTTGCCCCAAACATGGAGTCGCCACAAAACACCACACCACGAGTTCTTTCAGAGTTTCAACACCCAACAAAGAGCCCCGAGTTGATGTTATTGACAAGAGCAGAGTTTCTGCGAGCGCGTTTCCGCACGGTTTCGCACCCAGCCCACCGCGAGCGCCGGGACACCGGCACACGCGTTTCCCCGGGCACCCCAAACTTTCTCCCGCAGCGCCGCACGGAGGGCGCGCACCGGGGCTGCCTCTGAGGCGGAGAGAGCCCGGGGAGCTGCTCGGGAGCCCGGGGCTGGGTGGGGAGGCTCTCTGCCCGCAGCACGGAGAGCTGCTACCCCGGGCTCCCTCCTGTCTCCCCGGACACCGCAGCGGAGGGCGAGCAGCGCCCTCAGACCCGCCCGCGGCCGCGGCTCTGCCCGGGCACCCCATGAGGGGCTCAGGGCCGGGTGCCCCTGCGCCCACACCCCGCTCACCCAGCAGCGCGCGGAGGTGCTTCAGGCGGGTCAGCACGTCCCGCTTGGGGTCCAGCGCCTTCTGAGTGGATTTCCTGACGTCGGCGTGGCTCTTCCTGGAGAACATGCCGGCGGCGCGGCGGGCAGGGCTGCAGGGATGGAAGCGCAGCGCCGGGAGCGCTCCCCGCGCCGCTGCCGCCGCTCCCGCCCCCCGCTCTGCGCGGG
>VZSE01000391.1:0-52033 GCA_013398275.1 Promerops cafer
ATTGATTAACAGACTTCTTTGTGAAGTACAGCAGATGCCTTTCTGGCGGTGACCTTGTAAATACTAGCGATGTTCAGAGTATTATTCACTAAAAGTAGTGTTTTTCAGTTTAAGATACCATCTGAGCTGAAGTCCACTGTTCCAAAGTTTGACAGACTTTGCAGAAACAGCAACAGTGACAAAAGAAACCACAGAACACTGCTGTGTTGGATGTGACTGGGAGTCATATAGGAGACAGAAGTACGCAAAGATTCTTTCTGCCTCTTCATCCCCTCCATCAGCTGCCTCTTTCCTGGCTGATGACCTTCCTGCCTCTCTGAGAGCTGATGTCATGAGTTTTCCATGAGACCACAAAAACAGATATGTAAACGTAGCACCTAACTTGAAAGTCAAAGTAGAGTTCAGTGATCGTTGATAAATAATCAAAGCTGGAAGGGCAAGAACAACATCTGATATAACTGCTGGTACTGTGTACTTCTCATCCTTTTTAAGGGGTAGCAGGACAAACTACAGCAAGCAAATAGCCCCAGGGAGGTGTATTAGGATAAAACCTGCAAACATTATTTTGGCAAGAAAGCACTTAATTGCCTCACGTCTCTTTGTGCTTTCTGAGTAAAATCCATCCAGAGATATTTAAAATCACGTATTTGTCTTCGCGTTTGCCAATCAGCATCTTCAAAGCATTGGAATTCCTTGTATCATAAGCTTTCTTGGGCAAAACCTGGTATCTCTTGTACGAGGTGCTAAGTCTGCTTCAGAAAACGGAGTTTGAAATAAGGCAGGGGAGAGTGTACCTAAGAAGTAACGGAGCAGAGCCGGCGGGAGGCACAGGGTCTCTTCGCTGTTGCAGTGTGTTACACGGAGCGCGAACAGAAACACCATCTGTCAGCTGCTCCTCATGAAGCACTTGTGCCGTGGCCATCCTGTCTCCCCTTCCGTGCTTCCTCCTGAAGTTCAGCTGCTGAATGCTGCTGAAAATGTTTTGAGGGACCAGCATGGGATCAAACATCTATTTGAGCAAGACTGTATCGTGCTGTGAGACTAATCCAAAGTAGATTGATGTCGTTCTTGCTGCACTACAGTGTTTTATCAAGCACTTAGTTAATGGAGCAGTATTTTTTCCTCAAGTTAAACACTTCATATCTGCAGATTTTTGATTTTAACAAACATGTTGCTCCCCTGTTTAGGAGATCTTTGGTTTGAAGCAACCGTGTGCTATAGAAAAATGCATGTGTGTGAGAATCTCCTTTTTAAGTGGGCTTGTTATTCCATTAGGGAAAAGGCCAATGCTTCTTGAGCAATCCAGATTTCTCCTGCATGCTGTGAGTCATCCTGAATGCTCAGCTAGAGAAGCAGAACTGCCCTGGTAAGGACAGAAGTGTTGGAAATGTAAAAACAACTTGGGTGTACTGCAGCAGGAGCTCTGCAAAACGCTGCTGACCTGGTGGAGGCACAGCCTGCAAACAGAATGGCAGTGGGAGCCAGGAGGGACTTGGGTCAGGGCCACATTTTTCTCCCACTTCCCTTTTTTCTGTATTTTTATAGACTGTATGTCTTGATTCCTGCTGGCACCATGCTGGTTTGCTTTTTTGTTTTCCTTTTTTGAAAGCAAAATATTAATCTGGTCCAGTCTGCAGTCTTGGGCTGAGATTTTTTTGAAACATTTTGAATGATTTGAAGACTTTGATGTGGAGGAATGTGAAGCTGCCTTATTATGGAACATTTGCATGCACACATGCACTGACACCCAAGTTAAAACATGTATTTCCTCTGGAAATCACCTTCCTCTTTTGTATGCAAATTACTGTCTTGTTAGGTGTCTAAGGCTATCTGGTTGGTTCTCTCTTACTTCCCCCTGGAATTAGATACTCAAGGCGCAGAAAGCAGAGCTTGAAGTGGTTGAAGCTTTGCAGCTGATAGTCCACACTCTTGGGACTGTCCCGGCTGTAAGGCCGGGCCTAATGTTGCACCTTAAGGGCCCAGAAGGGCAATTGAGCAAGGGGACTGACCATGACCTGGGGACCCCATTTATATCAGATACCCCACAGCCAGGGCTCTGCTGCAGTACAGATGTGTTCCCTGGGCATGAGCTGCTGAGAAACTCGGCCAAGGGACACTCCAGACAGCCTCAGTAGAGTTTTGTAGACAGCTACAGAACTTAGCAAGGGGGAAGTGTTGCTGTGTGGTGAAGGCAGACGGATGGGTGTGAAAGCAGACAGAATGGGAAGTGAGAGAGCTGTAATTGCTCTCTTAATGCTCTCTCCACTAGAGTTGGGCGCCCAGGTGCATGTTGCACAAAGCTATTTTTTTAATTTTAAAAAAACCCTCACATATGTATATTGAAGTATTTCATGTGCACTGATGTTTGCAATAATAATTCTGGAAATAGTGAAGTAAAATCACCACTTAAGGACATTTTCTTTTTAACTACGTCAATATTCTGTATGGTGTTACTATCTGGTTTCTCTTCGCATTAACTTAGCTATTGTGTGTGGCTTTAGGCTTTACATTTTAGTAGATGGAATAGGTTTCCTCTATGAAATGAAGGCACTAGTGTTATATAACACTTCTGTTTCTATGTTCTCAAAAATCTGTCATTAAGAGAGCTCCCTGTAAATGGTAAAAGAGTTCTGCATCAAAGAATCAGAAAACATCACACTGTAATGAGTCTGCAGTGTGCCTGTTGCTAATGAGTTGACAGCAAAGTTGAATGCAGTTTTCATTTATTGTCTCATGAATTGATTTTAGTTTACACTGCTGTAGGCTAGGTCTTGTTAATTTTGTGTTTTTGTTCAATTGAATAGCAAGACCTATGATTGGGTTGAATATGAATACGTATGCCCTCAGTGGTGCAAGCTCCCGAGACAGTGCAACTCCAGCATGAGGAGTGTGATGAGCTCATCCAGTGTGCTGGATGGAGCTGCTTCTGGGTAAAACCAGCTCAGTCTGAAAGTGGGCAAGAAAGTCTTACACCAGTCTTCATGGTCTGTTACACAGGACAAAAATACATGTAGTTAAAATGCCTTTTGGAGGTTCTTATTCCTGGTCTCCTGTAAGTCTCAGAAAAAATGTATTCCTTATATTTCCTGTTTTTTCTTTAGGTGTTAATATGAGAATTTGAACTATATTGTGACTTATGTTTTCCTGTTCTCATAGTCATTTTTGTTTATGATATTTTGGTTGCCTGATAAGGTATTTCACAGAAGACTTTGGAGTGTGACATCTATTCCCAGGTGCCACTTGTGGCAGGAATGAAGGAAGATGGCTCCGAATGGAGCTATTGGACCCCATGGCACTTAATGCTTATGGTGCATTTGTATATGCAGTGGGTGGGGACATCTGCCCACAACTGCTAATACCTGCTGCTCCTACCACCTCAGCAGAAGGCTGTGCTGTTTTATCTGCTTTCAGCAACAAGCATCATAGTGTTTCATGGAGGTGATTTTGTGTGTTCTGATGAAATCCCTGTGCCTGCTCTCTTTGCTGTCCTGTGATGACACTGGTCTTGCTGGCACACAGCACTGACAAGTTGGTAGAGAGCCCAGACTCCACATCAGCTGGTACAAATACTTATTTTGTGAAACATCTGTTACCTGTTCTTTCAGGTGATGTTTTCCTGTTGGCTTTTAAGGATTCCTTTGTGAGAAGACTGTAGTGTTTCCGCTTGTCTTGACGTCCCAATAATTGTAAATGGTTCTGCTAATAATGAAGGTTCCAGGTCATAACAATGAATACTGGATAACAAAACTGATGGTTTTCATGTCCAGGGATATCTTTAGGGCTGTTTAAATGAGGGGTCTGACATGTTTGGGCATTTGGTTGAAGCTACTATGGAAAATGGTGTTCCATGTTGGACTTGGTGATCCGTCAGGGGGTAAGGACCAAGATGTGTTCTGTGTTTAAGATGTGTAAGATGTGTAAGTTGTTTACTTTGGAGATGGGGGCCCCAGTATGCCATAATTGGAGAATATTACTAAGTAGGTGTTATGTCCTATTAACGGTAGTGGAGAGCTTGTACCTAATACAGTTCCTAGGGTGCTGCTCTGAAAATTTATCCCTGGACAGCCATCCCAGCATAGTTTCACTGAGGAGTGCCTACTGACTGAGGTTGAAATTGGTACTAGGAGGAGCTGTAGTTTCTGAAAATGAAAAAGAGCTCTCAGAGGAAAGGGGTGGTCTATCCATGCCACGTGTCAGCAGACCAAAGGGGAGGGAATAAGCTGTGTCTTCAGCACAGCCCCAGAAAGGTTTTGAGGGTGCAGGGATTGTTTTTGTCTTCGGGTGTTACTAGAAGTATGCACATCTAAAATTCCCCACCTGCTCTCTCAAGGTAGTAAAGTTGTAATAAAGGCTTTCAATGCTCATCACAGAGATTTTCTGACATCTCTCTGCCTGTAGCAAACACATCTTTGGACAGGACTCTGTGCCTGCTGTGGCTTAGCACCAGCAACCTGGCATGCTGCAGCCACTGGGTTGGAAGTGGGATATTTTCTCTCTGTTTCTTCCCTGGGATGCTATGGGAAAAGGGCCCAGAGCAGGAACTGGGTATGCACCCCACAAACTGAGGGTCCTCTTCTGTCCACACCCCATTTGGCTTCAGCCAAGAAGCCTGGCTGGTGAGTTCACCTGCCTCACACATGCAGCTTCCTAGCTCTTCACTACCCCTTGCTTTTAAGTCTTGATTTTTTCCTTGCAGAACAATGGGATTAGTATATGTGATAAGTACAAAACCCTGCATGGTGTCAAATACCTAAGAGATTAAAAAAAACTTAAAGCTGTTATCAAATACCTCAGTTAATTAAAGGGATCTATGATGTTGGTTTTTGGGATAATCCCTCCTCAGTCTCACTTTGGAAATCAGCTGCTCAGGTGTTTACAGTGAAAAATTCATGTTTAACCCAGTCCAAAAAGAATCATTAGTCTGTCAGAAGTATGGTAGCAGTTTTAATCCCATGTTTGTTGTTACTTTTTTCTTTAGGGTACCATCTTTCTGCCTGGCAACAGAGTAATTGAACATCCCTGCAATGAAGAAAGTCCAGGAAAGTTCCTTTTTGAGGTTGTTCCAGGTAGGATATTCTACTCCTTATCAAAAGCCTTTGCAGTTTGTCCTCAGTGACAAATTGCTACATCTGTTCTGCCAGAACAGAAGCTAAAGGTGAAGAATGGTTCAATTTAAGGGAAAAAAAAAAAGGTTTGATTTGTTAATATGTTGGTTCATAATTTTTTCATTCACCCCCAGGCAGCATAGGAAAAGAATGTGTATTTTATTTGTCAGTGTAAAGCAGAATTCCTCAGGGCAAGGAAGTGCGAGGCCCTGCTCTTGGATCCCAACAGCCCCATGCGGCACTGTGGATTGGTGGCAGAATGGCCGGAAAACTTCCCTGCAGAAAAGGACCTGGGGGTGCTCCACAGCAGCTGAACATGAGCCAGCTGTGCCCAGGTGGCCAAGAAGGCCCATGGCATCCTGGCCTGGACCAGCAGTAGTGTGGCCAGCAGGACCAGGGCAGGGATTGTCCCCCTGTACTTGGCAGGGCCACACCTCGAGTGCTGTGTCCTGTTCTGGGCCCCTCACTAGAGAAAGTCACTGAGGTGCTGGAGCAGCCCAGAGAAGGGCAGTGGAGCTGGGGAAGGGTCTGGAGCAACCATCTGAGGAGCAGCTGGGGGTGGTTTAGCCCAGAGAAAAGAAGCTGGGTGGGGACCTTATTGCAGGTAACAAGTGATAGGATGAGAGGAAATGGCCTCAAGTTGCACCAGAGGAGGTTTAGATTAGATATTGGGAAAAACTGGTTCACTGAAAGGGCTGTCAAGCATTGGGACTTCCCTTGTGGAAGGGAAGTAGGGGAGTCAACCATACCTGGAGTTATTTCAAAGATTGATAGATGTGATGCTTAGGGACATGGTTCAGTGGTGGATGTTGCAGTGTTGGGTTAAAAACTGGATTTGATTTTAAGCATGTTCTCCAAACGAAACAATTCTGTTTCCACATCCAGTCAGCCTAATGTATTTATTCAATATGTTCTGTTAATCCCCATATTACTTTTCAAATTACCTCCTATCGTGGCTATTTGGAAGGGCAAATAGATGGTAATGTCTGTTGTTCTTGGTTTTAAACCGTCTTAGTATCAGCGCTCAAATGTAGTTGTGTTCACTGATATTCCAAGTTATAATAAACTGTAAAAGTGTAAGAAATATGAAGTAGACTTCAAAGCTTGATTATGAAAGCCATGGGCAGTAAGAGATTATTATGCAAAGACAGCCAGTGTGGTATCTCTGAGGTTTAACACTCACCCCAGTCTTGAATCAATCAGATTTGAAAAGTTTCTCACTGTCTATCCTCAAAGTTCCTTTTTTATATGTTCAAAATATTGAAAGAAACCTATTTATTAGCATTGCAAGTCTGGAGCAGTCTTTATTAGTCTGCAAGTCTAAAATCTTGTTTCTGTTGGAGATGAAGAGAATTCTCCATATGTCCTGATTTATATGACACCTTAGTCTGTCTGATAATGCTGACCCTGGGGATGCTTATCCTTCACACCCGAGTTGAGGGCACAGTCGCTCTTGCGATTTCCCAAAACGTTTGTTATGCCACCTTTCTATGGAGTCAAGTTAAAAAGTGATTTGTACTGACTTTTGAGCTGAGTTCAGTGTTTATCTGGGGCATCCCTGAGAATCAGGTAGGCGTTTTTGTTTTGCTTGTTTTCAATTCTGAGAATGGGGTTTTGAATGTGTTTTAGGCTAGCACCAGCGTATTTATTCCCCCATCCCCCCCTTGCTAACAAGCATGTGGCTATAGAGACTTCCTACTTGGACGTATTATGCCAAGGATTCATGATCAAAAAAAAGGATTTTTTTTGGCAAATCAGGACATTTCATGCCATAGCACTGGTCTTTGGGGGATGAAATTAAAATGAAGACTCAGACTGACTGAGGAGGAGGTGTCAGTGCAGATGTGAAGTAGACGTGCCAACTGGATTTTATGCAGAGATGAAGTGAGCATTGCCACTGTCGTCATGTCACTGTTGCCTCTCAAGGCAAGAATTTGTCAGCCTTCTGTAATGGAGCTGTTTGTCATCTGTATCCTCTTAGTGACTCAGTATAAAAGTCAGTTTTATAGGCTGACAGCAACACAACTGAGCTCATTGAGTGTAACACAGAAAAATGTATTGTAGCTAAGGTTCTGTTTAGCTTTTGTTAGCTTTCATATGGGAAATCAGCTATTGAGCAACAGGATCTATTTGCACATTTTTAAAAATTTTGTCAACTGAGCATTGTGTTAAATGTATGGTGCCAAAGCTCATGCTGCTCTTGCATTGTTTTCCTTGTATTAGAAGTTGAAGCAATTTTAGTTACTATCCCAAAAGCAAAAGTGACAAGTCCTCTTTTTGTCTCTCATGTCTGTGGGCGGCCAGAAAACTTGTGTGCATGTGTTTGTTTATTGGTAATAGATGCAAATTATTTTGGGAATGTACGTGGGAGTAGGTTTATACTATGAAACTAATACTCTGTATGCAGCCATCTCTGAACATGAATGAAAAAAATGTGTGTGGAGACAAGTATCTTGCAGTTTTGGTGCTGTAATTAAAATACAGATGCCTTCAATTTGCATTTTGGAAACATTCTGTTCATTCCCTAAGTCATTAGATGATTTAATACTTACAATTTTTCCTTTTTTTTTTTTAAATTTGGCATGCTGACAGAGTTAATTTACAGGAGAGAAACTCTATCCTGTACAGCACAAGGCCCACGCCACACTTCTGTGTGGGAGTTTTCTGTGCTGGAGTCAGTGACCACAAAATGATTAGTGATGCCTGTGCTTATTAACAGCTTCTCTTGCACTCGGAGGAATGTTTCATAGTCAACAAAAATCAGAAGAGGGTTTAAATTAATACATTTTAGTGGGAAGTGTGCACATATAGCCAAGTTGTGTGATTAGTTTTGAGTGATTGCATTGTATTTGCTAATTGTTCTGAGCTTTATATAGTAGATAAACTCTCATTCTGTGCATTGTTTGCATTCTAAAGGAAACCTGAGGTTTTCCTCCTGGTGTGCAGGTGTAATGGGGGAAGGCATCTCTGTTACCATGGAACTGAAACAGGTGACCTTGCTGTCTCTCAGTGGATTGTGTGTCACCCGTAGGTGCAGGTCAGGGGCACAGCTGTGGTTTACATGTGTGGTGGTTTGCAGACAGGATTCCTGCGCCTCAGTGGCACCAGGAGGAGCCAAGCACAGAGATGTGGAAAGCTCAGGCTCATCCACCGTTCCTCACAGGCTCAAGTGTCTTTTTTAGAGTCCCCTGGACTCCCCAGGGATTGCTGCCTGAAGGCATTTTGAGCAAGTGCAGCGTGAGAAGCCTTGCAGCCGGGGCCTGTGGCTTTCCCAGGGATGTCTGGATGCTTGCAGGAGCTCCAAGGACTTGAATCCTTATTTCCTGATGCTCTTGGGAAACACTGCCAGCTCAGAATAATCTGGGACTATGTAGGCAGTTGGTCTAGAAGAGATGATGATTATTGAATGGACAAAGGACTGTGCTTCATCATTGACTGGACTTTGATCCTGGAAACAAAGCTGCTCATACTGCTACCCCACCAGCTGCTGTTACTTGAGATCCTTGTGTCCATACATCCTAGCTGATGTCTTTCTGTGAGTCTGATAAATCATTTTGCAGCTTGGCCTCAGGTAAGAAGCCAGATCATCACTCCAGTGACACCTCACAATTTGGATGTTATCGAATCACATCTTTCTTTGTCCCTGTCCTGTGTTAAGGCAGATTTCATGAAAAATTAGCACAGAGGGCAAGGTTACATTCAGGACCCTGTTCACTAGCAGGTGACCTGTTTGCATGCTCTGATCTAAATCATGAGTTCCCTTAGAGACACAAATATCCTAAGGAGTTCTGATGAGTTTTGCAGTTGAATGAGTTTTAATATTTATTTAGTACTGTTTAAACCGGAACATAAATTTCCAAATACTGATCGTCAGTATTCTTTGTGGAATCTTTTGCTTGTAAACTTTGTGCATCTGTGTTGTGATTTTTACCACTGACAAAGCATCATAGTCCAGCCTGTGGATCTGTGTGGATGAATTTGCACTTTGGTCATACTGAGGTACCAAAGTCAGCTCATCCCACTAAAAGCATTCTCTGTGGAGCCCCAAGTTATGTGTCTGCAGCTCAAGTCAAAGTTTTGTGCTTAGGGATTATTCAGACTGTTAGGAGAGAGCTGTAATAATTCAGCAAAGTCACTTGGAGTGTCTGCTGATGCTTTTTTCCCTGTATTTGTGCTGATTTCTTGTGCTTGTGGGTCCTGGGCCATATCCCTTCCTATCAGGCAACATGAGATTTTCTCTTGAGTCATGGATGGTGGAGGCTGCAGGAGGCAAAAATTACACTGTCCACTTTTGTTAAAGGTCAGTTTTGTCAGGCTCTTAATTAAAACCTCTGTGAGGGAGTGAAATACTAAATTCCAAGAACTTTGAAATAGTTACTAATTTTTTTCACTAGTCAGAGGAAAAGTGGCATCCAAAGGCCTTTTGCTTTGTTTCTTCATGTATTTAATTGCATGCTGTATTGCAAATTACATTTCTTGCAGGTTAACTGTTCTGGTAGGGAGTGTGAGATGGGTTGGAGGGTTGGGGTTTTTTAAGCTTCCTTTACGTGAAAGGTTGGATAATAAACGATTTTGCTGCTTCTACTGCAGTAAGTTTTCACTCCTTTAAGTCAGCTGAAATTTGCATAGGTATGTCTGTGCCCCCCGTGGCTGAGAGTCAGGTGGGCTCTGTTTTGCCTGTGTGTGTCACCCTGATCTCCCTGTCAGTGAACAGCCCCTTTAGGCTCCACAAAGGTGTTGTGAGAAGATAAATGACTGCCAGTTTGTTGTGAAGTTACCAAAACCTCGAGTTCCCCATTGCTGTACTGTGTTTAGCAGATTAAGCCTTTTGAGACTTTTGCCATGAGTTCTCAAACATCTGAAGTGGGAAGGCCACACTAGGTGCTAATTTTTGCCATCTACTGATTCACAGTGGTTTTAATTAAGGGTCCACAAAGGCCTGGAAAACATAGATTTGGTAAGTTCACTTGCATTTTTTCCCTAAGGGACACAAGTAAGACAAAACAGGAATTACAGATACATCTTTTTCATCTAAAAAAGCAATTTTCTTTCTAGTGCTCCTATGTACCTTAGCAGGTTACATACCAGGTGCTTACTGTAGCTTCTACTTCAATTCCCTTCTCCTCTGATACCAGTACTTTTTATTCCTGTAAGTCCTCTTGACAGCCAGACTTCTGTGGGATGGGAAAGGTTGGACTTTACAGTGAGGCACCAAGCAGGGCAGATGATTAGCTGACATCTTTGACCGTGGCTGATATGATGCTGCATCATGTCTCAGGGATAGAAATGTTTTAGAAGGTTTTGAGTCTGTTGTTCTGAAATAGAACCATGTGTTTTCTGTAAGGATGTAGCCCTGTAAGAAAAAAGGGGCAGGAGTTCCCTGCCTTGTCTTCTCAGGAGTAATTGCTATGTCCTAAGTGAGGATATACCCACACGTACAGCAAATAGCTTTCCTTGAAGGCTTACCAGAGTATTGGCAACACAGTGCAATAAGCAAATTCTCTTCTGTTGACTTTAGGAGAAAATTGTTTGTGTATTAAGATGTTTCCTGCCCTGATGCAAAAAAAAAAGACCTTCCACAGCACACGTGTGCACACACCTGAGCACTGAGGGTCCTCTCTCTGCCTTTGCTGTCACACAGATTCTCTGTATTCCCTTTGCCATCAGCATAGCTAGCACAATTTACTCCCTTTTCTCCACAATAAACAACCCAAAACCAAAGTGTTAAACCATTCAGCTGCACTGACTCCTTCCTGATGCTGAATTCCTGACTCGTGGTATGATGCGGGCGGATTTAATTGATGCTGCCAGGAAGATGAATGCCTCCCCCTGTACGTGCTGACAGCCAGCAGTGCCTCTTCATTAGTCGTCAGGAGCACAGACCTCAAGGGCATTGCTGATACTGCCGACTGAACTAATTGTACCTCTGGTATCTTGTGGAGGGAGCAGACAGGCTGTTTAATCAAATGGGCACAGCCTCGCTGCACAGATATCTCCCTGTAATCGCGCGTTGCGCTAAAGCAGCTTTGAGCGCTGCTCGTGCCTTGTCGAAGATCTCCTGAAAGCACTGCCATCCTTGTTAAGGGTGACACATTTCTCAGAAATATATCTGATTGGGAGCCACCTCTCTGCACTTGAACACATTGGCATGCACTGCCTCATTCTCTCATCCTTTGAAAGGTGATTCAAAACGGATTTTTTTTTTTTGAGTGTTGGAGGTTCATGGAGTCAGCGAGTCGGGGAAATGAAGCTGGCTGAAGCCTTGCTGCATGTTTCTTACAAGGTTAATGCTCACTGGAAAGGAATGCTTTTCCATCTTGAGCAGCAGCTCTCATGATGCAGAATTAGTTGATGTGCCTGTAACAGTTTTGTCTCCTTAGTAGTTTTCAGAAAACCCAAACCATCCTCAATCCTACATCCCTGTGAAATGAGATGGTGGGTCATGCCACTGAGCTGTTGAGCTGCCACTATAAAATTGGCTCATTTCAAGCTCATTTCTGTACAAGTCAATGCATGTGATATCCCTTTTTATAGGATAGCTTGTCATAGCTACTGAGCAACAGCTGGGTGAAGGCACCAAGTTTAAGAAACCTTCTTTTTGTTCCAGTGCCTCCTTCTGTGACATTGGACCGAGTCTTACCTTTCTGTGCCTATGTGTCCACACATATTTAATTGAGATGCTACCTGCAGTACATGCCTTGCATATTAATGGTGTCAGTCTGAATTAATGATAACCTATATACAAGGGCTTTTGGGGGAGAGAGGCAAGGCTGAGATTGTGACACACATTTCCAGAGTGACTTGAGTAGTTTTGCCTCCTGTCCTTCATATGGAAGATCCCCCTCATGATAGTGCATCTGATTAAAGATGGGTATTGGTGTGACTCAGATTTGGGCTACTAAAGGGCTACCAGAAAATGCCCTGTTTATCATGCAGGAGGAGATGAGGCACCTTTTCCCATTCAGAAGATTAGGTTGTTTTTCTGGTAGAACTCAAGCACTGGTATGTAGCAAAGAAGAGCCTGAAACAACTGTTTTACACATAATTTCTTTAAATATGGAAACATTAGTTCATTTTTCAGCCCAGAATTATCTGATAGTAGAAGTTTAGGGCATCATCTTTCGAAGTGAAGGAATTAAATCTAGATGCAAGAACTATTTAAAAGAAAAATAAAAGAAGAGCCTTCTCTGAATATCTTCTCTGAGATATGTAGCATATGCAGAATAAACACATTTCTCCTTGCTCAGATGGCTTGGGTGTGTAACTTTGTATTTAATGGAACATCACAGATTTTTATATATAAAACCCATTATCTTGAATCCCTTCTATCTTGGTGCACGAGTACAGAGTATAGGTTAAAAATGTGTTTATATTAGAAGAAGTAGTAATGTTGCCTGTTTTTGGAATGCTATTTCCTAGTTACAGTCTATTTTAAAAAGAGGTGAGAGAGGTGAATAATTTCTGAAAACTACTGAAAAATTGTATATTTAATTTTCTTTCATCTAAAGTAATTCTGCTTAATCATCTGTTCTCAGTGACATTAATTTCATGTGGCAGAAGACTGCACAGATTATAAAAATTCACCCATCTTCCATAAAAATATACCATTACTCAAGCATGGTGTATGAAGCTGAAGTTAAAATGTTACTTTTCACTTGTGTCTTTTAATTTAGAAGTGGATTGCTTTTATTGATCCTGCTTAGTCCGTGGTGCATGTGATCTGAGGTATGTTAAGTTAGCAATATCGATCATTTGTGACCCACTGCTGTCATTCTGGAGGTCATCTGCTACACAGAAGAATTTGGAACACAATGGCAGTGGCATCTCTAAAAACAAGTGGCAAAAAAGGAAACTTAGTGGTCAAGTTTGTGATAAAGTTCATCCATCAGTGTTGTGTACACACACCAGATTGGCTCTTACTGAGGGTGTAGCTCATAATGAAAATTACATCGAGGGATATGGCTTATTCCCACCCTCTTTTAAATGCTACCAGTTGTAATTGCAGCAACTAAGAGATGTCTTGTCTCTGCAACTGGCACTGGATTTTGATGATCATTAATAATGTTGGAAAATGGCTTAAGCAGTGCCAGAAATGCAGAGAGAGTTCCCACAAAGCCAGGTGGTCTGTGGGAAATGAGAAGGGTATCTGGAATGAGAGCTTGTTGCTTTGGACCATTTCTGATAGTGATTTGGGGACCAAATTATGTACGTAGGGAAGCACAATATTGGCTTTTTCCATTGTTCTATTAAAAGGTATGAGGAAATCACTGAACTTTGAGTGTGCAGACTCTGTGGGAAGATAAATTGCACTCCAAAGGTGTGGCTGGAATGAGTTGTGAAGCTACAGCAGGTCATCAGTGAGGTCTGTGTCCATTAACCTTGTGTCCATGGCTGTTCTGTTTGCCAGTACAAAATCTTGTGCACTGATACTTCTGGCATTCTCTGGGGTGGAAGTACAAAATTTGCCTCAAAAGAAGCAAAATGCCTTTTTCTAAATACACCAGCTGCCTGAAGGGCACCTGAGACAGCTAATGAGGGTTTTTTTGCTTGGTTGGTTGTTCGGGGTTTTTTTAGCTTCATCTAAGTCCCTCTAGTGGCAACATCAGAAAGTCCAGTGAAGTAATAGATGTTCTTGTGTCTGGGATTCCCTGTCCAGGGCTGCCATTTTTAGCTTGCTTATTGCTTTTTGGAATATACTTGACGTATCATGAAGCACAATTTGAAACTTAGATTCCCAAAAAAATTTCGTGAAGTGGGAAGAAAGTACTGGGAAAAAGTGGTAAGTCAGAGGCAGTGATAATTCAAGGTTTTGAGAAAAGATGTTCCTAAATGCCCATACTGATATTTTTTGGGTCAATTGTGGTGACAGTTATTTAGCTCACAGAATTAAAGATCCGTCAGCTTTAATCAACATGAAAGGTTTTACAAGACAATAATGTTTTCATTAGAATTTTCTGTGTGCGCTTCCTGTATTTCAGTTGATAAAAGACACTCTGTATTCGATTAAGTAATGAAAATAGCGTTGTAGGAAGAAGTGAGACAGAAATGTAATGGAGGCAAGTTCCAAAGCATAGAAATTCAAGATGTCATTATTTGGTGGGGCATTTTCTAGTACAGATGCTTGACAGTCTTCTGTAATAGTGGTAGTAATAATAGTAGTAATAATAATAATAATAAAACCCAACATAAAATTCCCAAGCTCATTACCATTTTCAGCAAGAACATCTGCAGCTGCAAAATGTAACTCAATTAAGATGCATATATACCTCTTCTGTGATATAGCTGGTGGGATTCCACTGTAAATGGCAGTAAAGACAGAGGAGGTGACTTGCCTAAAGCTGTCTGGAAAGCTGGTGGCTGAGTCTGAAGGCAGATCGTACCTCCTTGGTGCACCAAAGAGCTGTGCCGCTGATGTGGGACGAAAAGGACACAAGCTTGTGAAGTCCTCTCATCTCTGAAAGTAGTGGGGAAAATCCAAGTTCCACTTGGATTAAATGATGGTTTAGCAAAGCATCCTCAAAATACGTTACTTCATAATGCCTAGGTAATCTGAATAGGAACTGTATTATTTTCCAGAAGTTTGCAAATCTCACGGCAGACAATTCATGTTTTCTCAAGTGCTTGGGTGTTGCTGCCTGGCTGAACCCTCCACCCTGTGGCTGTGGCAGTACGAGGCTCCCAACTCCTTTGCTCTTTATCCCACCCTTCTGCAGAATCTTTCATCTTCCCCTTTTCCATTACTGGTGCCTGGGGAACACTGATCCTTACTTAAAATAAAGCGTCATCTTTCTTCTTTTCCAGCCCTGTATTAAAAGAGTGGGAAAAAATTTTCAAACCCATGGTGGCTGCAAGGACCTCACTTGTTTCTTCAGCCTGGGTGTCAGATTTAATGCTGAAAAGGCAGAATATCAGCCAGTTTCAGGGTTACATCACGTACTAGTACATGATTTAACATGTTATGCAACATGTTAAAAGTGAGGTTAGGCTGATTCCTTCCCTTTGACAGGAAAGGAAAACCTTTCTGTGCAATGTGAATATCTTTTCCTAGGCCAGCATTGTCTCATCTCTCCTCATGGACTCATATCTTATACTGCTACCTCTGGAGGTGGAAATCGCTGCTAATTAAACTCTGTCTCTTATAAATCTGATGGGCATAACTTGTGAAATTGTCATGTTCTGTGCTGTATTTCAAATCCCTGCTATATCCATAAATTTAGTGAGCACTTAAGTTTTATTTTCTGGAAGAAGTAGCAAGGAGGAACGTGTGATTGATGTGTGTTCGTGAAGAGGTGGCATCCAACTATGGCGAGCCCACGGCCGACTGTCAGGTTTTCATGGAGCAGGCCTGCAATTCAGGTGATGATTAATGAAAGCATGAAGTCAAGGAGCACTGTGTGATGGTGTTACGTTGGCTCCTGCTGCAGACCGAGCAGTCTCTGCTGTGGGAGGAGTGGGCCTGCTTGCTCTGGGTTGAGGCGAGCCAAACCCAGCAGCCAACGTTCCCGCTCCGGCGTGTGTCGGGAGCAGCCTGCCCTTTGTCCGTGCGCGGCCGGATCTGCTCCGCAAAGGGCTCCTTTCAGGGGGACAGCGGAAAATGTGACAGCCGTGTCAGCCGCTCCGCTGAGTGCCAGCGTGGAGGAGGAGAGCACCCAGGGATGGGTGGTTTCTGTGGCTTGCCAAGTGCAGCGCTGCAGCCGCGGGATCTGGGGGGAAGGTGCCATATGCTGCCATTTGGCACGGTGGCTGCGGGGGCACAAAGCACATCGTTGTCCCCGACCTTGGCGGAAGGAGCTGGCAGCGTGCCTGCTGGGATGCTGCCTTTGGCAAGAGATGGGAGCGGGAGGGACGTGGTGGTAAAAGGGCAAACGTGTCTGTGCCTTGCATGCCAGCGTGGTGCAAGTGCTGGGGGAGAGGGACAGGGTGCCTGGGGCACCACATGCCTCTTGCCTTCTGCCACGGAAGGACTGGCTGTAGCAGCAGCGAGTGGGGCCAGCACGGGCCTCCCAAACCATGGTGGGATAATGTGTCTGTAAGGAGCCATAACACTCTTCATGTTAGAGTGGTAATAACAGGAGGCCTACACCAGCTGATGGGAGAACAAGCTGGCCCTGTGGAGACCTTGCTGAACTTGGATAAACATCCCCAAACTACATCAGGTACACCAGGGGTTGGTTTCCTTTGGAAGGACGTGACATCTGCAGCTTCACGCCTTTCACTTTGTGTTGTGACTCACTAGGTGTGCACCTCATTTTCTAGGGACAGAGGAGAAAGCAGGGGCTTAAGGAAAAACTTCAAATAAACTGTCTAAACCACCCGATATATCTTTGCTCAGAGAACAAAATACTAACGTCTCAGCAATGAGAAGAAAATGGCACCGAGGTACTTAAGTGAGCACTTAAGTGCTCACTGAGTGTACTTCCAGCAGCAGGCAAGCCAAACATTAAAATCAAGGTATGAGATCCAATAATGGCTGGAGCTAAGGAGAACAAATAACTGAATTAAGCAGTGGGCTACTAAAAAGGTACATAAAGGGTGAGTGTTTACATCGGAGGAACATGAAATAATTTGTGCCATACCCTTGTTATTTTCTTATCTATTGAGAGTCAAGTTGTGGTAGAGGCTCAGGAACAGCCCCAGTATAAAATCTGTTCTTGCAAGGCACACGTGCATGCCCGTGCTGTCTTTCTGTTTGCAATATTGCAGAGCAGCAGCTCTGGAACAATGAGAGAGAGAATTCTGGCAGGGAGGGCAGCCTGCAGTTCATTATGGGCCTGGGATGGATAAAAGCACTTTTAGCTTCCATCTGTTCCGGTTTGGATGATGCTGATAGAAGGGTCATAGTTCTGTCAGTGATGGATATCTGAAGTCATTGCCGTTTTTAGCTCTTCCAAAACTCTCCCCCTTCTGTTTACTGGACATCTATTTTTCTGTTTGACATGTATTGCCAGACACACTGCAGGTGGTGATGAGCTACAGGTGTTAAAGTGAATCTCCCCTTGCTGTCTCTCCCTCTTTCACTGCTGCACGTGGTACAGAAATGATGGGGAATGGGAATAGTTAGGGATATGTTTTGGAACTGTTCAGATAACTAATTTTGCTTTCCTGGAATCACATGCATAATTACCTTACAGTTTTTGAGATATTATTGAAGCATGAATGTAGCTTGAACATAATAAAGAATGTAGATGTTCAACTGTAATGCAATTCAAGAAATGGATTACCTGTCAAATACTTTATTTTCTGCATACTGAAATGTGAACATTTCTCATCTTTTTTTTTTACATCTGTGCTGCCTTGTGATTAAATAAAGGCATTGAGGTATGTCTTAAATAATTCTTGTTTAATTAAAAATCTGTTGTGATTATGGAAAATGGTGCACCAGTCACTGAGTACCCGATTATATCAGTCAGTAGGAAGAACTTCCTGGAAGGTGGCAAGAGCCTAGCATTCTACTTTGGAAAGTTGTCATTATGACAGGAGTTGGGCCCATGGACAAGCATGTGTTTCCTTCAGAGAAGTTTATCCTTTCTGTGTATCTCTAGAGGCAGTCTCCATGGACTGAAGAGTAGTATTGTGCCACAAAAGATGGCAAATCCATTTATCGTGGTTCCATATTATTAATCCTTGTGAACTTTTGTGGTAGCCAACCTGCCTGTATTGAAAATCCTGTAATTGCTGTCTTAACCCGAAGTGCATATTTGTGATTCTCATTTAAAAGCCTTATCAAAGGTGAATTAGACTCCAGTGTGCTAAAACCTATTTAAAGAATCCCCAAAGGCTTTTTATATGGCAGACTTTTTAAAGCCACATAGATTTGCAGAGAAGTGGGCTCTCTTAAAGAAGGTGCTGTAATAGGTGTATATGTATATATTACTTCATTTTTAGTACAGCTTTGTCCACACGTGAAGATGATGGGAGAAGAAAAATGTGGAAGTCATATCCCACTTGAAAGAGCTTTTGATCTCGTGGGACTCCTACACACTTCAGTGATAAAACCACAGTTCAGATAGGTTTGGCAGAGTGTCAGCACCAGAGCTGGGATAACTGAGGTTTACATTCTCAGAGTACCAGTAAGTTCTGTTGGATCTGCAGCTGTTTTTTAATGCATCAGCTCTCTTTTAATTCCATGGCATGTGTGATATCCCCTCAAACCATGCTGGCCCATGGTTGAGTCCTCCTGTCTGAAAGGCAGGTAGTAATGCATAATACTTTTCCTGAGGTGTTCTGTGTTTTTTTTCCTCTACAGGTGAATTTGAGACAAGTGTAATGCTACTGAGTTATGTGAAGTTGACCTTAAAATTGTAATTGGTCACCGTACCTATTCCTTGATTTTTATTTTTTTAAATTATTTTTTGTTTTAATATCTGTATTGTTACTATATTCTAAAGCAGATGATTCATACAATTCAGAGTAAGCCCTATTGATCAGCAGAACTTGTCATCTCTACAGCATCTCTGTAGAACTTGTCAGCTCTGTTGCATCTCTGTGGACAATGTGAAAATTTCTTTTTGTGAAGGGATGAGGAGATCAATATAATGTGAAGTGTGTGGCAGTTCTTTAAGTGATCACTTCACTAATTTATGTACTTAAGTGATTAATCTTGGCCAGCTCTTACACAAAACAAGGTTTAAATCCAAGCTGGATTTTTTCTGCACCTGAGGCAGTGATGCATGACCCCTCTGTGCTCCACAGCAGTGTTCTGTTCTGCAGTGTGACAGAGAACCCCTCTCCTACTAAACAGACCTACTGNTTGCATGTCTGTGATGCATGACCCCCACATCCACAGCAGTGTTCTGTTATGCAGTGTGACAGAGAACCCCTCTCCTACTAAACAGACCTACTGAATAGTTTTTCTATGCTTAAAATTAATCTCAGTACTCACACAGATCAGCTTCTCTAAATTCATTTAGTATTTCTACTGAGGTGGATGACAAAGTAGTGCACACAGACCTCTCAGATGTAAGGAGCTTGTAAACAGACTGAACTGTGCCCTGATGCGGTGCCAGCCGATGAGCTGAGAGCGCCCTTGTTTGCTGCTGCTTCCAGTTTCCTTCAGATTTTGTAGCTGGTGGCAGCCAGCAGTGGTATTGTCAGGCCTTTGGCTGTTCCTGTACTTTTTCCAGTTCTCTCTTTGTCTTGCTAAGGGAAAGAATTGCAATCCCCTTTTCATCCCTGATGAGTCTTTGCTTCCCCTCTCCTACATCTTCCTGCCTTAGAGCTAGCTGAGTTTTTGCCCTCACTGTGTTCTCTGAGAGTTGCCAGTGCCAGTCCTGTCCTGGTCACTCCACGTCCCAGCTACCCTTAGCAAACCACCCTGGATTGAGTGACCAAAACCTTCATGTAGCCTTGCAAAAAAGGTTCCTCCTGAAAGTCTGGTAGTGAGGCTTATGGGCAGGACTCAATGGGGTGTTGTCCCGGCTTTTGTCATGAAGGGCCAGTTCTGGTTCAGGCAGCATGAACAAAGTCTGATACCATTAAGAGTCCACTGGTTTTCAGAGAGACCTTAAAATCAAGGAAATTTTATGATCCATGCAGCCATGAAGTTAATAAAGTTAATGTTTCATTTTTATTGGCTGTGCTGTACCGGGATGGGTAGTGCATGGCAGTGCTGCCCTCTGCAGCCTCCTGTTCTGTGGCCACAGCCATCGTGGGCAGCTGTTTTAGGGTAGCTCTGCCCAGGTAAGGCTGGAAAGCTTCCCACCCTCGCCAAGGGTTTCTTAATGCTTGCTCCTGTTGTCACCCTGCTGATGTGCTTTCCCAGGGCAGGCCTTTGTACATGCCAGTGAGCCTCTCCTGGTGCTGCTAGACAAGCTGGACTTGTCAGGTTTCTGTGGGATGCTCTAAGACTTGGCTCATGTTAATGATACTCCTCCCAATTATCAGTGCAGACATCTGGTGATTGTGGTGAGTAGGTAGGTACCCAGACACAGCTGTGTCTTAGTCCCTGTTCTTCTTTGTCTGAAAGTTCACGCTTTTTGTGCCTGTCACCAGTTCTGGCAACCCATGGCAAGAAGACTTACTGCTTTATAGATGGCATATTTTTGTAGAGTGCACTTCTTTACTTGAAAATTTTTGAGCATTTTTTGGAAAACGGATGCTACATCCTCAGTGCTGTTTGTTCATTTGTCTGGACTGTGCACTAGGAAGATGTTTTGAAGAAGAGGGGGGGTTTCTGTGTGTTTTTCACAGCAGTAATCTTAAGTGTGCTGAAGATGAGTAGTTAAATCTGTTGAAATAGCTTTGAAAGAGCCAAACACTTTCCTGCTCTATTTTTGTTTCTGTATTGGATAATCAAGTCTATTTAATTCATTCTGTGTTTCATGTGAGCAAAGAATGTAGTATTCTGTCATCAGATGCACTTGGTCACCTCATCTGTATTTGCTGGTGTACGTAGTTGTAGTGATCACTTCATGTGCCTCATTCAGCTGCAGATGCTCTTCTGTATATGAAAGTTTTGTGTTTAGTCTTAGTTACGGTGTCTACGTGAAGTCATCTTTAATTTTCTTTATTGTGAGTAAGAAGAGAGTTTGGCCTTGATGTAATTAATTTAACCTTATCCCAGCAACATAATCAACTTCCTAATAAATTATGCAAAGTCCCACAGTTGTCCATATGATCACTTGGAAGAATTGAGCCAAGCCTTGACTTTCAGGCTGGGGAATTCAGTTTTAATCCATCCATCATGTCCTCACTGCATGTTTCTCAGCAGAAAAGCATTCAGTGTTTCTGGACTTTATTATTATTGTTCTTTCTTGTGTGACTATTTTATGTCCAGAAATGAAACATGAGCAAGGATAATCTTTTCGGGAAGCCAGTAAGGAAGCTTCAGAGATGTATTAAATTTAGTAAATGGAAATGATAACTCACAAAGCTTGCAGAACCAAAGTAGGATGCTGACTACAATTTTGGTATTAACTTTATTGTTCTGTACTCTAAGTTGTGAGTACAGTTGACAGAGAGAGAAAAACATGTATCTTGGTAGCTAAAATAAAACCATAATGCTGTGTCCTGGAAAGACAGGAAGGATTGATTCCAAATATTATGAGCTGTATCAAAGTAGTGTGTCTCAGCTGTGCCAGCATTTTACCAAGGTGAATCATCCCATTCAAAAGTCTCCATTGAGTATGAAGCAGTCCAAAAAATTTGAGTTTTTCCTTAAAATTTTGTATTGGGTCCTGTAAGCAAAACTAGCAAGAAAGCAAAGGCAATGAAGGCTTAATAGAATTTTTCACTAGTATAATCTCAAAGCTGGCAAGTTATAAAAGGCAGCAGGTGATAGCATACTTGAGGATAGACTGTTTTCCCTCTCTCTTGACAAGCATATATATCTGTCTTTAATTATTTTACATGTATTACAAGAAGATAAAATAAATATGTAAACAGTTTCTTCAATTTGCATTGAAATTACAGATTCATGCAAGCACAAAACTTTCATATATAAATATAAGTTTGTTTCAGTGGGCTGCTCACTTTCTGCTCACTTGATTTGTATGAAATGCTTTCCAACTGCATTTCTGGTAGGCACTTACTCCTAAATGCTCTCTATGCTATTTTATAGCTAAAAATAATAACTTAATGATACTGTGCTAATGACACTGTAGGTGTCTTGTTGTCCAGGGTTACTTGAAAATTGGAGAGTATTTGAAGCAGTACAGGAGCTGCTGTACAGCTGGTGAGATGAATGACTAGGGTTTAAAGAAAGCTCAGTCTGGCTGCTAGGCTGAATTTCAAGAGGTGTTGGCAGACAACAGCTATAAAGCCCAATTCATCCCTATGTACAAGAAAAAAATTAAATCAAGGTAATCAGAAAAAGCCCACCTTCTGGAAGGTGCTGGTAGTTCAGCCGCACAGCAGATGGAAGTAGTTAATGGAATATAAGTACAAGAATTAAAAAGCATACTAAGAACAACATTTCAGAATCAGATGGTATTAAAGTGTATTCTTTAAAACCATGCACAGAGATGCCATAAGCTGCTAAATTAATTAAAACCGTTTTGATATTTCTGCATGTGTTTATGTGCTGAAGATATTTTGAATTGTGAACAGTAGTCAAATGGAAGACTGTGCTTGATCTTTGCATTATGTTTTCATAAATTTTGGTTATCCCTTGCATCCCGTTTGGATAAAATGGGATAGTCTGTACCTCTCTAAGGAACAGTTCTCTCCTTGTCCTTGATGGCTCCCAGTGATTTGAAAAAGAGCATTAGAAAATGGTGTTAGAAAAGCTCACCTGAGGTACAATACACGTCAGATTTTTTTTTTTTTCCATTGGCAAGATGTCCTGAGAAGCAGTGTGGGCTTGTCCTCCTTGTGTTGCTGCTCAACAGATTGGCTTGTGAAATTGCTCTCAGCCTCAATTGGCAGCTCTCTCCTCTCCTCTCTGCTTTCAGGATGTCTGCAGGAGAGCGCAGAAGCTTCCAAACTGTAGCATAAATACTGCTTCAAAATTGCCACAGAACTTTGGGCCAGTGACCAGCAATGGGAATGGAACCTACACTGGCTTACGCTGAAACAGAGCGCCAAAAACAATCTTACCTTTACTTTTTACATCTGTCTTACAGCATTTTCTACATCTAGGTCTCTCTAGGAGAGCCCTGGAGGGATATGCTTCCTCAGCTCCCAGCCACGTCAAAGCAGCCAGTTCTGCTAAGTATCTCCAGAAGCAAGGTCCAAATGCCAAGCTTTTTGGGCTTGTGGTCCTCTGCCCAGCTCTAACACATCTTAATTCTGGAGCTGGCAGTGGCCTGCTCACTTGAGCTACTCCTGGTGTGGTGCAGGCTAGCAAGCCAAAATGCAGTGGTGTCACAGCAATCACATGCAGTCTAAAGGGTGAATCTGGAATGGTGTTTTTGATTGGATAAGGAATACCATTCTCAGTCCTGAAACATGGCTTATACTGCCATATTCTTTGTGTTAGTGCTGCGAAGAAGTTAGTATCTTGCACAGAATTGTGTATGCACAAGAGTGGTGCTGCACACTGCAGTTGCAGGATTCCTGTGACTGACTGTACCCATGTGGATATGTAGATTCTTTACGTAGAATATACGAAGGATGTGGAGCCATTTTAGGAAATTCTTTCTTGAATATCTGTGTATTAAATTTTGAATAATAAACAAAAATTGTTCTACCTTGTATTAATATATTTCAAAATTATATTTCAAAACTAGCCTATGTTGAAGAGGATGATTCACTCTTCAATGGGAAGTTCACCCTCACAGTTACTGAAGGTTGCTGAATGTTAAGTGTTTGTTGTGACACTTGACCTAATGTTAGTGTAGCTCTGTGAATACTTGGAAGTCTGGTCCCAAATGGCCTCTGGGCACCTCGGAAATTGTTTTGATTTTTGTTTTTTTCCCATTCTGCTATTAAACATCTAAATATTCAATGGTTATGGTAAATTTTTCAGATGCTATACTATGCTACCAAGTATTTAACCCCTATGATATAAAGAAACATAATTCCTAAACTGAGGAATTTCATAATCTTTTGGAAATGTTTTACAGGAGACTTCTTGTAGATTTTGGTTTTGTTCTAATGTTTTGATGTTCTGGCTACTGATGCTGCCTCAGGAAAACTGGAGAATGCTGTAATCATTAATAATGTCTCTGACTGACCCCATTGCACAGACAAGTAACAGAAAATCAGAAGCAGAAAGGCTAACATGGAGTGGGAGAGTTTCCCTGCAGATCCCCAGCCTGGGGAGCGAGGAGGGTGTGCAGCTCCATGGATGCAGGCATGGACTTGTCAGAAGATCCTTGTGCACTCCGAGGGACAGTCCTGGATCTGTCTTTGGCAGGGTGGATGGGATTGAAACCTACTTCAAACATACTACAAAAGATTAATTTAAAATAAGCAGAGTAGATGGCAGAGCTGGAGGGAACATGACACCTCTCTGGGGCTGCTGGGATCAGGTTTCAGCCTCCTGTGCCCCAGCTCAGCTGGAGTTCTTATTCTCTGACATACTTGCAATATAAATAAAGCTATGTGTTTAAAAAAAAAGTGTGTACTATAGTGCCCAGGACTGTTTAAATTTTCAGAGCAGACTTACAGAGCAAACTAAAATAGTTCTTCTTGCCTTTTCTTCTGTGGTGTCTCTTAAATCTTCTTGAGAAAGCTTTACATTGAAACACGCCACATTAAAAAAATAATCCCAAGTGCAGTTGGAGTCAGTCCCGGTTTACAAGGCTGGAATGTTCAGCAAACTGGTTAAGTTATGCCAGATTCTCTCAAAGACAGTGGGATTTAGGATTGCATTTTTGAGCGAATTAGGTTAACTGTAAATATAGGCTTTTTTTTTTCTCTCTGTGGAGGTTCAGGTTGGATATGAGGAAAAGGCTCTTCACCCAGAGGGTGGCTGGGCACTGGAACAGGCTCCCCAGGGAAGTGGTCACAACTTCAAGCTTTCCAGAGCTCAAGGTGAATTTGGACAAGGCTCTCAGGCACAGGAGTTGGACTTGATGATTTTTGTGGATCCCATCCAACTCAGATTATTCTGTGCTTTTATGACCTGAAATCGGTTGCCTCCTGCTTCAGGTTGCAGAGGGATGGAAACAGAACTTGAATGAACACGAAGGCCATGCTGTGACTATTTCTGGTCTTTGAACCACTTCTCTTTTCATGTAGTTTTGTAGTAAGTGGACAGATTTATCAAGGCTTGTTCTGGAAAGTCAGTATTTATGATTTGAGAAGCTGCAGATGTGTTGCTCTGTGCTGCTACACCTCATCTATCAAATACATGAAGATGTTTGGCAAAATTGACTTCTCAGTGGGGATGAATCTACATTTTTATCAGTATTGCAAACCTTATTGTTGTTGTTGTTATTAATAATAATAATGTTTCCCAGAAGGGAAAATTTGCGACAAATCAGAATCCTGTCACAAAGTTGTTTTGTGGTTTAGCATCTTGCAAGAGAGTATGTGGCATGCTTGTTCTTATGTTTAGCTGCCAGTATTTCAATATTTACAAAAGGGACAGTATTATAAATAAAACATGCAGTTTCATTAATGTAGAGGAACAACTTAGTTGTCAACTCAAAATGCTTTTGTGTCGATCCTACTTGTGACTGGCTCACTGATTCCAGTAATAATTTGCCCAAATATTCGAAAAATCTTATAGGCTCTTTTTTTTTGGATCGATTGGAAATGACCTCTGTCTGGAAAACCTCCACTTAAAATTTTGCAGCATTGCATCTGACTCCTGATCCCAGTGGCAAAGTTCCCAGCAACTTAATATAAACAAGAAGCAGCCCAATTATGACAGGATATTATGGAAAATACTATAATACATTGAAATGGGAAAGAGGATTTTAGGTTGAAAACTACTAAGTATCATCTTAATTTTGCTGTAACAGCTATGTTTAAATATCCTCTCTCCCCCATTTCCCCACATGGATGTTCTGGGGGGGTAAAAGCATTGCAAGGACTTGAGTAACAGCATGTGGTCAGGAAGTCTGTTCCAGATTTGCAGATTGCATCCAAAAGCCGTATATGTAATAAGATATACCACAGCTCTGAGAGTATGTTCTTAAGTGGAAAATCAAACAATAACATTGGAAGCTAGTCTGTTGTTCTTTGTGTAGCTTATTGCATTACAGAACTCCATGAAAGAAGAAACCCACACAGCCATGCCCTCTCTAAGATGTTCCTTACCTATAATTTATTATAATTTAAAAAAAAGAGGAGGAGGATGCTGTGGTTGAGTTAACTTTGAAATGTGTTGACCTTTAAATAAGAACAGTATCTAGGATTTCACTTTTGCTGGCTAGAAACTTTCTCTTGAATTGACTTAGAACAAGGTTTGCAAAGATCAGCGATAAACAGCACAATTTTAATAATGAAAGCATCTATGGGGTATGTTTATATTCAGCAGAAGGGATGTGTGTATATAAATAGAAGGATGTATACTTGGTATTGTTTATTTATATATGTAATGATACATTTAAAAACACTTTGTCCTTTTTGAGGTCAAAATTTATGCCTACTATAGATAAAATCCATCTTACAGGGATGATTGTTTTCAGAAACTTCAAACAAGCAGTGCAGCATCACATTTCTTCCACTCCTTCTCCTGTCCTCCATGCAGGCATCCTCTTGGGAAGCTCTTTTGCCTTTAATGGATACACAACTAACAAATCAGTGTTGTACATAGTGTAAGATTTATAGTGTTAGATTGATTCTTAACAAGGGATTTTTTTTTTCCTAAAAGATGAACTTTTGCATACTTGTCATTATATAGAAAAACACATTTTAAAATAAGCAAGCAAGTGTTGGTATCATCTTTAAAAGCTTTTGTCAGTTATAGAAATGCTCTTCAAAGACAGCGTGTAGCTGTTCTTTACCCTTTTTGCTTGTACCTAGAATTTAACAAGATTCTGGCACTGGAAAAATTTTATTTTGGGGGTGTGGTGGTGAGGAGGGTGATTGCATGTTTTCCCTTGATATTGCAGAATTTTGGGGGGGGCTAATAAGGAAATACAGATATTTTTGTCCTATCCTGTATCTAACCAGCCAGCATATTTGACAGTGTTCTGCATATTATGAAATCATGTCAGTATGTCCCGTGAGGCTCAGCCGAAGATGAACTTTGTGTTCCTTTAATGGCAGGAAGCAGAAGAAAAAGGAAAAGGGCATTCATATACTAATGCTTCCCATTCTGAGCTCTGACTCTTTTTTCCCTTCCCAGATGATTTAGTGGTGTAGCCACTTAATGACCTCAAATAGCACTAAAATAAACAGCTGCTTTCAGTACTTTCTAGCTAATACAGCCTATCAGCTCAACGAGTCATGGCAGAGCAATTAGATTCACTTCATTACTGATGGAGTGACTGGGAGACTGCAGGCAAAGGTGTTTCCAGGAATGGCAGGCAGTTTAACATCGACCTGATGTCTCTAAAGTCCTGGATGCTTTTCAGTGGATTTGTTTCGGGAATCAGAGGGAAGAAAATCTGGGAGTATGCCTAGCTTCTGAGAAGCGTTGGCAGTAAATTATGGTACCACCCTGAGTTTGTACAGTACTCTTTAGATCTTGGACATCTTTTTTGAAAGATGTTGCTTTCTAGAGGGGCCAAGTGAGGAAGACACAGTGAAGAAACTGAACAAGACACAGTTTCAGCTGGGGCAGTGTCTGGGTGAGTAAGGTCTAATTTAAAGGGAAGGCTTCAAGATCTTCCTCCTTCTCAGTCTGCACTGCTTGGGAAACAAGACTGCACGACTTTTGGGAAAAAAAGTGGTAAAGAAATCTCTAGCAGATCTATATGCTTTTGTTCTCAGAACTGATGAATTTTGGAGCCAACACTTAGTTGGTGAAATATGCATCCTGGAAGCATGCCTTTGGACCTTTAAATGGCTGTGTTGCATACTAAATGAAAAATCCTGCGGTTCAGTACAATGGTTGCTCTCTGCAGTCTCACAGACAGGGAGGCCGTGCTCTTGCTGACACCCAGCAGGACCTGGGAGCACTGCAGCCCATGGAGCTGCCTTTTGACTGCCATCTATCAGTGTCCCCTGCTCCTGGGGCCATCTCTTTGTCTTGGACCTTCTTCCTCTTGCTCTTAATTTTTGCTGGGAACATCAGTGTAGCCCAACCATCACCACTGGTGACTGGGGTGCTCAGCTCTTTTCATGTAGTGTGTGGGATTGCCATGAATCTCATTTAAGTTGTTCTTGTGCTGTTGCTGAAATTTACTGTTGAGCAGCTACCCACATGTGCAGCCCTTGAGGATCTTCTTGTGTTCTTAATCTTTCCTGGCTTTCCTGCTTTGGAGACTGTCCAGCTCCCCTTAGCTCACTTGTGTTGGTCAAACACTGCTGCCCTGTGATGCTGAGTGGCCCTTCTGCTGGGAGCACATGTCCCATTTCAGATTGCACAGGCTGATAGGAAGCAGAAGCCAAGCACATTTCTCCTTCAGGAATGGATGTTTCCTGGAGTGAAATAGTGTTGGCCAGATAAATGTAAGAAAAATTGCTACTCCTTTTTTTCTCTCCTCCTACTTTGTGGTCATCCTGTTCCAAATGCTGCTTGGACCTTGTTGTTCCTTGCTTGTTAGTGGCTGTGGATGTAGTGTGACACCTTTATCTTGGGGGTTAGAACATGCTTGGGAGCCGTGACAGTGTCATTTATTAAAGTCTCTAAAATGAAAGAAGAAAGTGGTGGATTGAAAAGGAATTCTAAACCTGGGAAGTAAAAATTGTGCTGGTTTGAGTTCCAGTTGTTAGGAAGCCCATAGAGTTTATAAACAGGGACAGTGCTGTTTCTGCTGACAGGTAAAAGAATGGGTCTGGAGTCTGCACCCAACCTGGATGGTTATTCACTTGCTGCAGTGTAGGAAATGGCTTGACCTTCTAAATAATTATTAGCCCAGTTATTTAGACTTGCAAAAATGTATGACAGCAGTTGAAAAAACCTCCACCTCCAATATATTCTTCACAGCATAGTAGTTATTAGGCCATTGTCTGATTTTTGGGTCCCTCCAACTGTGTCTGCCTGTTACTTCTCCCAAGGAGATATTTTTTTTCTGGGAGTAGGAATGTAGCCTAAAGATGTAGCATGGGAGAATATATTTTTCTTCAGTGCCATGTAAATGTTAGCTTGATCTTTTCCAAAGCAAATGTTTCTTGACAAATGGAAGTAGTAATGCTCTAGCACAGGGGGTTTTCCTAAGGGAGTTTAGGTTTATGAAAAGATATTTTGATTTCTAGGAGAGAAAGTTCGTATCTGCAAACTGTGGTGCCAGATGGACACTTGTGTTCCCCAAAGCTTATATTTTTAAGGCCATTTGAAGGTTTTACATTAACTCAGTAAATCAAAGAGAAATTCAACTAGCATCACTAGCTGGAAAGGTAATTCCTTATAAGTTTTATTGTCTCTTGACTGTGAGCCAAGTTGCATTCATAGGGTATTTGATATACCTGCAGATAGTAGTTTCGTGCTACAGTCAGAAACCTGAATGTTTGCATGACTGGTATTGCAGACACACAAGCAAAACAAGGCTTTCTCTAGCAGCACTTAAAAANGCAAGCAAAACAAGGCTTAGCCCATCAATTTTTTATTGATAAAGTAAAAGCATACCAGTAAAAAGCTTTTATGCGGTATAGATAATCCCAGTTTATGCTGCATTATTAAGACAGTAAATGCGAATGGGATTTTATAATTTGATTTATTAATAAATTTTTTCTTTTGAGAGCTAAAATTTCTGAAGTATTTTATCCAACCATGTTTATTAATCCTGTTCAGTGAAAGACTCAGATTCAGAGAGAAAATAAGGCACATGTCCTGCAGCTGCCTTTCCGTAAGTGTCTGGAATTGGTCCTCGGAAGCCATTAAGATTTGTATATGAACGTGCATCCAGTTTTAAAGATTATTCCATGGAGTACTGTGCATGCCCTGAAGTGTGTTATCAAAAAAAATGAAATAGTTGTTGGAGTTACATGGTATTTGTCACACATGAAGGAACAGGCGCTCCCAGTATGTGAAATTGTGAGTTCTCAGTGCAGCTTTGGCAGGGTGGCTGCTGTGTGCCCACACTTGGAGAATGGAGCTGTGCTTTCTCTAGCAGCACTTAAAAACTCAGTTCTGTTAAACTTGAAGATCACTGGGTGTCCCTGGACTAAGGCAGTGATAAATTGGAAAATAAAAGCACTTTTTCTGTCTGTGAGTCATAACCTTTTTTCGCTGCCTTATAGCAGTGGTATATGCAGTGGCCAGCTAAGCCTGGAATTAAAGGGTATGATCCCTAAGTGTTTTCCCTGCTGCTAGCACGCATGGAACAAGCCCTTCCCTTCTGGCACAGTGCTTTCCTTCAGCCTGGCTGCATGTGAAGCATGAACTGTGATGCTGGGATGTGAGCACTGTGTGGAAGTCCTTAAGATTTGTGTACCATGCAGAGGGAAGCCTTAGCACCAGCCAGGGCATTAGGTACCCTGAACAATAAGGGATTTGCCCTAAGGTGTGGAAGAGAGGAAAACACGATGTAAGCTGGGATTTTCCAGTCTGCTGAGCCTTGTTTCTTCCAGACTTACATAATAAAAGAGCTAAAAGTATCTATTGAAGGGCTTAATAAAGATTTATTAAATAAGAGAGAAATAACCTTCAGAGACACTTATTCGCTGCCTTTTCCTCTCCCTGTGCTGACTTTAAGGCACTGTTATAAATAGCTGAGTGCACAACCAAGCAGTGGCTTGAAGAGGCTCCACACTGGGCTCAAAACTGTAAGCACAGGCAATTTTAAGGCTGAGATGATAAAATGTAGCAGGTTTCTGTAGAGAGCAAGATGGTTTTGGCTCTGGGTGCAACTGTTCATGCTCTGGGTGCTGTTTCTAACTACTAAGACATCTTAGATACTGATAAACTGCCTACAGTACAGGAGGCTGAAATCATCCTCCTGGCAGCATGTCCCAGGGCAAGGTATTTTCTTGGGAATGCTTCAGGGTTGGGATCTTTATGCTTGGGTTTTTATGGATCTGTGTTAGGGATAGGTGGATGTGGTATTTGCCTAAGTCTTTCCTATATGGGAAGCCTGCATGCTGTTAAGACCATGAGCCCCTGAGCAGACATAGAATACTGCAGGCACCAATTGGAGACTGAAAGACAATTAGAACAGAGTTAATAAATCTGACGGAAAAATCTGTTTGAGGAGGGTCAGCATGGAATGGGCACTTCTTCCCAGAAGCAGCAAGGAAATTGCAAAAGCCAGGAAAAGCCCACTCTTGTAATTGGAAACCCAGGACCTAAAACTTGGGAAGTAATGTTACTTGCTGGAGAGCTCAGAATCAACACAGAGCAAGCCAAAATGGGAGATTGAATTATCTATAAAACTGCCAGCGTGAAATGGTTTGCTTTCCACTTCCAAAAATGTAATAAACATGTTTAAAATACAAATTTTCTTCTATTCTTGAAGCATCAGCGACTGAAACAGTATCGGTTGAAATTCTCAGTAATGGGGAGACAATACTGTCATGGATCTGCTATTTCAATTAGTTGAACTTACTCTGTTTAAGAAAACAATGAAGCCAAGAAGCTTGGGAAATAAATGGTAAGCCAGACTCCCCTTAGTTCCTGTTTAGAGAAACAGATTCTCTTTTAGGCTATTAAAATGTCTCCAGAGCATCAGCTGTGCATTTAATGTCTGAAGAGATTGGCAGTTAATAACTTGAATGGAAGAGAGGCAGAGATAAAACTGTCCATCTGTGTTGGTGGTGTTACGTCTTCTGATTTGTGTTCACAGCTCATATTTCCTGTGGTGTGTGAGGACACAAGTAGTTCACACACATTTCTAAAGACATCAAAATATGCACGCACTGGAATGTAAAAGATGATTAAAATATCACAATTAGCTACTTACTAGAACTAATCAGCCCAGTCCACTGCATTTCTTAATCCCTCATTGATGGAGTTCTTCTAATAAGGTTTTTACTGAAAATGCTGAAATTGTGAGTAAAAATTATGTATTTCACTACTGTACATTTTGTAAAGTCAAGTCATGGGCACAAAAAAATGAAGTACTCAATTTCTCTGAAAGACTGATGGAGATTTTACAAAAATATTTTCGTAATGCCTGTTAACCCTTCTTCTGCTACTGCTCTCAGTGGAGAAAGAAAGGATTTGAAACTCTTGTTCTATTTGTCTCATGTTAGTCTGCCCACTGTAACCCAGGAGGTTCTGCTGGTCTGTATTTCCTGGATGAGCAATTAAGAAAAATAGTGCCTTATCTGTTGTTTCTGAAAAACTGGGATGAGAAAACACTGATTTTCCCATCTTGATGCCTGTGCTTGAGATAGTGTAGAAATTGAAGGGGAATGTAAATTTGTCTTTTCAAGTTACAGACTACTTTCAATTGTCATTTACCATTAATTGTTTTTCCACAATTTTTTTACTGCTCCCTTATATTCTATTTAGGATGGCCAAATATTAGCAGCCTGGAGTTGCCTAACCCTGGAAGATGCCAGTGGTCTGAGACTTGATCCTCTTCCCTCTATTGAAACTGTTTGTGAAGGATGTTGAAAAGGCTTGGAAGAAGTGCTGACATTTATTGGCATTAATTTTGAAAACTTAAAATTATCCTGGGCCTACAGTGTTCTTGTTATGCCACCTGGTGCAAGGCAGACATGAAGAGATGCAATTCCATGAAATGGTTCCGTGAAAAGGTCACAAGATCAGTGTGCACTTTTGCTGCATCCTGGACTAGCAGGAAAACCTGGAGTACTGCTAAATAGTAATAAATTCTAAAACTCTACAGTATTTCTAGGAATCAGAAATAGCATGGCATTATACAGCAAAAAGTAGCAGAAATGTGGGTAATTTAGTGTGTCACTGCATTTTTTAAGGTTAGAACCTCTCTGAATTCTTCTGCATTAATTCCTCTGTGGGCAGTGCACCTAGTCTTCTCCCATTGCTTTTTGAAATTGGATTAATACCACTGAAGGGTGTTGTTGTCTACCCAGGCTGCTGACATGAACTGTACACCAACATTTAGATGGGAATTCCTGCCTTTCTCTCCGGTGCTAAGGGATTTCAACTAGTCATTGTAGCTTTAAAAATATTTATTCAATATTACACAACACAAAAAATCTCCTAGAGACTTGTGCTTCCTAATGGGAATGCACAACCAGCCTGGCTGGTGCTGGCTGGGTGAGCACAGCTTGGAGTCTGCATGGGCATCACTCCTGCTGGAGTGTTTGTGGGGCTCTGCACTTCTCACTTCATTTGGCAGCTGTTGTCTGCATGAACAAATCCATCTCCCCTTTCCCAGACCACATCCTACTGGCATCCTGACCACAGGAAGCTAACAAAAGGAAACATTATACAGAATACCTCTTTTGCAGGGTGCTCTGAGAGTTAGTGATTTTACACAAACTCCAGATTTATATCCAGAAATCTTCTTGTAATAGAGAAGCTTATGCCCAGATTTCTGTCAAGGAGTGCTGGCCTGGTGGCCAGGGTGGGCAAGCAGCCCAGCAGGCATCAGCTGGACATTCTGGGGCCAGGGAGGCCAGCTGTGTTAGTTATCAGCAGGTGAGAGAAGGGTGCCCGGTCCAGTTTGGGCTCTGCAGTAAAAGGAAGACCCTGATGGGCAAAATTGTCAGGGAGATGGCTGGAGCAGTGATAGAAGAGGAGAAGCTGAGGGAGCTGCCTCTTCTCAGCCCTGAGGAGATGAAGGGGATGTTTATGTTGCTGTCTGTGGATAAATGCTGGAGGGAGGGTACAGAGAAGGGAAGAGATACAGAAGTAAGCTTCCCCACCTGTTCCTAGGTGAGCATTTGTGTATTGTTGACTGCTTTTACAGCAGATTTTTGATACCATGGGTAGTAGAACAAAAGTTTTGCCACACAGGGATAAGGCAAAGGAGATGCAGACACTTTTTTTTTGCACCAGTATAACCGCTTGATGTTTATTTTGATCCCACCAAAGCAGCCTGAACCCCACAGCATCACACCAGCTCGGTGCCTTCCTCATTTTTACTCTGACTTACCCTTTCTTTGGAAGAGAGCAAATTCCCATTTGCATTCAGGGGGGACAGCCTGGTCACGGGGCTTCAGTGCTTTCAGGGATCTTTCTGGGTTTGTGCCGTGCCCCAGCCGGGGCTAGCTAGCGACAGGCATCCATATGGGAGGAATTTATATTGTCTGGGGGGCCTGAACACTGAAGTACTGTAAATGGTGTTTTCACACACTGCTGCTAATTCCCACAGTTTCCATTGCTGTAGGCTGTTGCTTCTGATGAAAAACAAACAGCATAGTCTGGGAGCTGAGGAATGCAGTCTGCAGCGCAGTCAGCACGCGGCCTCCGCTGCGGGGGACAGACGGAGCTGGAAAGGGACCTGGGAGATGGCTGGACAGAACAGGGGTGTGGAGGCACAGCGCTCCTCAGTGTCGGGGCCGCAGTTCTTAGACACTCTTGGCGCTTCATGGACTCAGCAGGGTAATTCAGTTCAGGGCTGGATGCTGCCCTGTCAGCAAATGGAAGGGATTCCTTGAAGCACAGCAACTTCCAGCTGTACAGCAGAGCAGTTTTCCAGTCAGGAGCAAGTAAATAGAAATCCTTACTAGTGCAGAGGCTCTCCTGAGTTTCCGAAGGATGGTAGGGCAGAGGCAGTTTTTGGGGGTACACTGAGCAAGCACAGTGAATGTACCACATGGCTTTATTATGTTAGGATGACTGTGGATGTCATAATGATGCAGCTTCTCCTGCATCCTATTGCCTGCCTTTTGCTCAGGCCTTTGTGTTCCTCTCTCAACCCTTGGTCTTTCCTGCTGTTGAGTCCCCCTTGCAATTTGCATGTTGCATTTTTTCTTGACGTGAAATGTGTGATTAAAAAACCGGTCTGCTTTGGACACTACTTAATTCTTCTAGTGTGCATGACACATGGTTCCAAATGCTGATATTTGTGATCAGCACACATTTATCACACCAATAAATAAGTCTCTACTTCTTGCACAGGACAAACTCAGGCTTTTTTGGAGGCTGCCAGTCCACAGCAAAAAATACCTTGCTGTGTGCAATATCTTGGAATTTTTCCTTGGATAATTGTGGAAGATCTATGGAAGTGCCCTCCATATAATGCCTTCTGCCTAACCACTGTGTTGTGGTTTAACATGAAAACTAATTGAATAATCTTTTCCATGAGCTGCTATTGCACATCAGCCAAGTCATTTTCACAGTGTCCATCCACCTGTTGGGAGGACTTAACAGTGGGTTTTGGGGTTTTATGGAGGAACCCTTTCATATTTTACTTAGATGCAAAAATAACTTTGTACACAAAGAGCTTGTTGCCTGTGCTACAGGGACCTTTTCATTCTTCTCTGTGAAAAAGTAGAGATAATAAAATGAAACTTTAAAAGAGCAAATTGTATTGTCGGTGGAACTGCAGACAGTGCACATCTGCCTTTGGTTATTTGAGTGGTGGGAAATTCAGGTAAATCTGTGTTACGTAGAATATCACACACGGACCAGACTTTGTTGGAAGTGAGTCATCAAGGTTCAGCTGTGTGTTCCTGACCAGGATTGGCTGATAAAGGGTCATCAAATGGCTTTTTGAGACCCACAGGTGCCAAAACACTTGCAGCATCTTCCTGACTAACTTCAGTGTGTTTGCAGTCTTGCAGAAGGCTCCTTGTAGGCGACACACTTGCGTAGCTCACGCTGCCTAAGCTGAAATGCGTGAGTCAGCCCTGGGCCCGAGAAGGAAAGCAGTTTCTGGGTAATAATGTGATGAATGTCTCTGAGCTGTCTGGGAATGCCACAGCCAGCGCTCTCCTTTCACTCCCTCTGGGAAATGCCAGAGCTGCCTGCATGCGTGTCCGCCGCAGAGGTCAGCGGAAAGGACTGTGTGCAGTTCTGACTGGTGTCCCTCCTCTCTACTGCATTTTGGGAAAAGAAGAGAGGATATTTTTGTCACATTGACCGGATCAGATGTTACAGCTTAGTATTACCAGCAGTGCCTGGGCTCTGACCTTGTGAATGCAATGTGAGTTCCCAGCAGGACAGCACGGGCTTTTAAGACAAGGAGTCCCTGGGGACTGAGTATTCAGTGCTTAATATGTTTAGGAGTATTTCCCCTGTCATCTGCAGCACTTCTTAATTTGGCCATGGTACTTGGAAATTTCATTTGAGGTCACAGAGGTTCCTAGGTGTTGTCTGCTTGGAATGGTTGAATTGTTTCAAGGTGCAGATGCTACTGAACAATCTCTGTGTAGGGCTGGCCTCATGTCCTTTTGTAGGTAAAAGCAACAAAACCAAAAATACAGGTCTCTGAGATGGAAAGAGTTTGTGCTTTGTATCGCTGCCTGTGTATATGCATCTATAAAATCTCATTTTAATTAAGATATGAGTGTAAAAGGGACTTTTGAAGAGAGGTAATGCTTTGCACATGTCCAGGAGGTTGAGTGGGTAATAATCACAGTTATGGAGTTGCTATGCTAAGTTCCCTCTCAGGAAAAGATGATCTTGGTTTCCAAGCCAGTGCTTTTTTTTTTTACCCTCCCAGCAGCTGGCTGACCACCCTTGACACACCTGACTCATATACAGGGAAATTAGAGTGGGGTAGGGGGATAAGTTACCTGGAAATGAGAAAGTAGCTGGCTGCACCAGTGTAGTCGCAAAGTTGCATGAATCTCATATTTGTGATGGCATTACAGAGCATGAGATTGAAAAATCTGTCACCAAAAACCCAAGTACCTCTTTTTGTGCATGCAGTAAATGCAGTATTTTTCCCAAGTTAATGAAGATGCAGTGCTAGGCTCTCCCCTCTGGCTTGTCAGTTCCTAGAACTTCTTCAGCTCTGCAGTTGTCATAGATGCAGCCATGGTAGGCCATACTAAAGTGGCCAAAAAAAAGGGGAAGTTATCCACTTGGAGGCACATTTTTTCCCATAAGCCTTCAACCTTTAATCTTACTAACTCTAAACAAACTCTGACCGGGAAAAATCTTTTCCATTTCTTTTTTTCCCCTTCAAGTGTGGGAAGAGAAGTCCCACTCCTTGACCTTTGCACAACCACATATTAATCTAATTGCCTACTCATCATGACCTTGTCATTTGGAAATTGCAACTACACTCAATTTGATTTTTCTTTCTATATTTTTATATTATGTTTTTGTTGTTTCCCTGACTCTTGTTTTTTGGTTCAGCACTGGTTCATTAAACTTCAGTCACAAATACCAGCTGGAGGGCTCACAGCTTGTTGTCATTTCAGCTAATCAGACATTTGTAGATCACAAGGGGTTATTGCATATGCATGTGAAAACTGGGGCTCTCTCCTATTGTTCCTTCCCTTTCTTGGGACACTGTGGCTGATCACTGCTTCTCTTTATGTTGGCCCACCAGGATACGCTTTTCTGAGAGCTTAGCATAATAATACTGGTTTTTTCTTAGCTGATTCCAGAAGCTGTGCCATCCTCTGCTCCCTGCTGCTACTGTTGTCCCTGTGCAGTAGCACAGGCATTTTGGGATGCTAGAATGCACCTTATGTTTTGCTGTGCTTTCAGTCAATAGGTAAAGTCCAACTGTTTCTCATCACTTAATTGAATAATAAAAAGAAAAGACAGAATTAAATTTGCCTCAGAAGAAAAAAATAATATTTTGTGTTGCTGTAAGAAATATTGTAAGTTGCAGTTAAGCTGTAATGGCAGTAGTTTAGAGTGATCAGTAGCTGCCACTAGGTTTGATTCAAACCATTAACAGCAAATGCTCAAATCTCAAGAGATGTTGTAACCTTCCTGTTGCATAAATGTCGTGGGAAAATCAGAAACTTAGGCTGCTTTGAATTAAAATGAAATAATAAATTGAGTTATGGATTATGATGGGCAGTTGACGCAAATATTTTTTAGGATAGGGGCATATACCTCTCCAAAGAGAGAAGGAAGTGGCTTTTTTTCTCATGTATCTTCCATTTGCTGAAGGCTTCACAAAAGATCTTCATTTGAAGCCTGGTATTAGCAAGACTTTGCTTAGCACCATACCTTTAACTCCTTGATAGAGCATAGCTTAACATCTTTTCCCATGTCTGTGTTTAATTGCTGCAAATCCAGCAGTTCCCACGACTTGTTACAAATTCTTTCCACTAAAATTGCTGAATCTTGGAATTCAAGCTATCAAAAATTGCATCTGTGAAAGTAATGAATCTTACATCAAATCCTGAGTGATTTGACATCACTTCCTTAACTGTTTTCTATGTTCTCCCTCCCATTGCAAGTTTTTTGTTGTTTGTTTTTTTTAGAACTTTGCTGTTCCATCTGGGAGCAATATTCTTCTTTTTTTCTTTTTTTCTGAAGGCTTTATTGCTTAGATTGGAAGGGCAGTGTCATATCAAACACAGTTACTGTTTTGTTACTTTGATTGCAGGAGAACAACACATTCAAAACTTTGCATGAGCAAAAAATATCTCTATATGCCTTTCAGAAGTCCCACAGTTAGGGATTTCTCCTGACCAGCAGGTAGAACCCAAGTGCTGGCAGCATGCTGTAAGGGAGCAAGCTGCCTCAACCAAGCTTCAGTGGCTGAATTGGGAGAAAAGCAAGTTTAAGTGACAGTAGAAATTGTGAACAGCTAAGTTATATTGCAGTGGGTTTTTTTAATCTCACCAGACATTATTTTTAATAGAAATAGCAGCTTTTCTGGGGGCTATTTTAATAATGCAGTAGATGGCAATTGAGATTGTCTCTGCATGTTCACATTGCAACACACACACAGATAGATATATATATATAGATATATAGATACTGAAAATTCAGTAGCTTGCTGGCTCCCAAAGGAGTTGACTGCATAATCAGATCACTGTACAGCTGAGCAGTCTCTAAACCCCAAAGTTCAGCAGATGTCTTGCTCCTCCAGAGCATATGTACCAGAGAAAGAAAAAACGTAGGGAAAGTTGCCTGACTTCTTCCAGTGGTGTGGGGATGTGCCTGTTCGTTCTGAGAAGTAAAACAAGATGTCCCTGAGAGATTACTCTGTCCTGTATTGACTTTTCTTCTTTTTTTTTTCTCCCTTAAAGTAAATGAGGTCAACTTGAGCTTTCTAAAACCCTTATTGGAAATCTTTTTCCCAGAGTTAAAGAAAGTGTTTGAATGAGTTTCCAATTAAGGAAAAAAAGAACCCTTAGTAATATAAATTAGTTAACACCCACTGAAGTAGTAAAAAAACCCTCAAAAAACCAAACAAGCCAAGGAAAAGCCTTTTAATGTATTGTATTTCCTTCCCTTGTCCAGCATAAAGCAGGTGATAGTTGAGATTCTTGGTAACTGCGGGCCTGTCCCAGGAGTGTTTTGAGGGAAGGTACAAGTGGCTTTTATAGCAATAGGGCTATGTCAGAGCCCTTCCACAAGGCATTTGCATATTCCATGCAAGATCAAAACAATGCAATAATAATTCCAGTTGGTTTTACTTACAGCTACATTTGAGGAGAGCTGTATATGCTGTAACATGTGCTTCCCTACACTCACATCTTCCTTGATTATCTCCAGTTATTATACATTAGCCAAAGAAATTGCTGTTCAGCTATTTCACTGCAAGGGTAATTTCTCTGTTAACAGACTTTGATTCAGATGGTTGTCCCCAGATCAAAGCTGGGACAGCAGGGCATACATCTACTTAGAATGATCTTTATTATTAAATTAGCAAATAAATAATAAGAATATTTTTGAAACATCAGACTGTACAGGGAGCAAAGCTGGGTTCTTATTACCCAGTACCCATGGTATTCAGCATGCCACTATACAAATGAATAGTTTCAGGTGATCCATCTGCCCTAAGTGCAAATAGATGCCACATTAAAATGGAGGAAGATTACATTTGTAATTGCTCACCATTTATCTTTTTCTTGAAATATTTATGGTTCATGAAACATTTATACCCATTTATGCTAAGAAGCAAGTAGAAAATAAGTGATTGCACAGGGTTTTAGTTTTCTGAGGCAGAAGTACATAGATTCATTCAGTAAACTTGAAGATGAAGGAATAATTTACCCACTTTCTTAGAGAGATGTGTACATTTTAGCATTACCTCCTGTTCTTCTGCAGAGAGGTACTTCCTCTTCTCCAAGAGCGGAGCACAGTGGGATTTTGTCATAAAGTAGCTAAGAATAAGTGCTTAATAAAGAAGGAGTAAGTCCTGGTGAAATTACGCACAAACAGCGAGACCCTGATTCAGCTGGGAACGTACTCCGTGTTCATTCCCTTTGTGTTGGCCCTTAGGTCATTGCCTTTGAGCAGAAAAAAAAATACTGTGCTTATGGGGCACAACTGGAGGATCCGTGATGGCAGAGTAACATGTGATTTTGTGCATCCCCAGCACTGAATTGCCAAGGCAGAGCAGGGCTGGACCAGCCTTTTAGTCCTGCTCTTTTGCATTTTAACCCAAGTGCCTTGTGCACAGCTCATCTCCAGGCTCCCTCAAGGTCAAACACTTGCCTGGGCTGAAAAGAAATCCCTTCTAGCTCCTGAACACATCAACAATGTCCTTCCTTGTATGAACTACTAGGTCATATCCTCTCTCCTTGTGCTGTGGGCATGGCAGGCTCTGCCTGCTGAAGGGAGGGGTGTCTGGGGCCTAGCCAAGGCAGCTCTGATGACAAGCAGTGTCTTAAAACCCAAGTCTGAGAGAACCTTCAAAAGGGGGCTGCTCATTTTGTAGTTCTGTGTAAGTCGTACTTAAGTAATGTCAAATGATTTGGCATTTGCTGCTTTCCAGCTAAGTATGGTCCCAGGAGGGTGGAAAAGGAAAAGTTGTACAGTAATTTCATACGTGAGTTTTGCAGGATCAGTTATGTTGAAAGATGCTGAAGTTCCTTTTGAGGTTTTGATCCTCTTCTTTTTGCACCTTCCCTTGTGCTGTAAAGCATAACTTTATATTTAGCTTGTGAATCACCTTAGCATGGACCCAGGTTGTTTTTCAACTTCTCATTATCTTTTAATATGCACTTGATCAAGTGAGCCACTTACTGACTAATTGCTCTAATTTGCATATTGATAAACTGAAGTGATGGTAACTGAGCTTGAAAAGCTCTCTGAGCGATTCTTGTGGAAGACAGGGAAATATCTCTGTTAATATTGCTTTCATAAACTATAGTTGTTCTCATTATCTCTCAGCATCTTTGATTCAAAGGGCATTTGCATAGATTCACAAAAATGAGAAAACTTGCTTGCTCAGCCTGGAGTGGTTTTGTTCAGAGAGGCAGATCTCTAGTAGGAGAGGATTGGAGTCCTGCATGGTGCCTCCATTGACAGTGCTTGCTGTTTCTTTTGAAAGCCTTTTGCCCTTCTCCATTGTGTGGCTGACCCTGCAGCATTCCTGTGTGCCTCTGGCTGTTTGAGCAGTATTTTGAGATCAAACTGTTCACTCTGATACATTGCATATTATAGCCTTTGGAAGTGTAACTTCCCTAACTGGAAGAGAAACTATTACCCTATCAAAATGTACTATTTTCTTACATAACTCAGATGACCTGCCCCATAAACAGAGTGTAGGGTCACATTTGCTTTAAACAGCTGTGTCCTCCCTTTGACATTGCAGGCAATTACTTTGCCTTCACTGGTAACTGGATTGCTTTTTGTAATGCAAGCATTTCAAAGTGTTTCATTAATGTGGTTCAGTGCCTGGGGCAAAGGATTGCTGGCTCTTCTGCCCTCCCTTGTCCAGATGTGCTCTGCACAGGACAGGGTGATCACTCAGGGGTTGTGCCTCTGGTTGGATGCCAGGATGCACGGTGAGACTCTTCTGTGCACCTGCAGGTTTAACTTTGCCCTGGACACTCTTGATGCCACCAAAATGTGGATTATGATACAGGCCTTGTACAGGACTTCCCTTGAGTGGCCAAGCTGTTCTCCAAGTACATTTTTCCTGTCTTAACTCAGAACTGCAGTTTTTCAAGGGAATCCTGAACAGGTAAGACAAAAGAAAATATGGGGGAAGGCCTATTTCAAATTAAGGCATGCTTTCCATCATTAAAGGTTTTTCCCCTGAAATCTTAAAAAAGGCTGCCTATAATTATATGGTATTTTCTCAAAGCAAGATGACTTTAACCAAGAAACTTGGCTTATGCCTTCCTGTAGAGCAGCCAAAGGAGAGGTAATATTTACCAGATTTGACATGAGAGATCAGTAGGAATGTAAATAGAGTAGTCCTCCAGAAGACACTAAAGCCAGAGCAATCATGCTGCAGCTTTGACAAATTTGCTAACATCTGTTCTGGTGCCATTTCTGCTGTACAGACCTGCCATTAACCATGGAGATGAAAGGGCTTTAATTAAATGAGCAGATTGACATGTTAAACTTTGATAACACTGTGCCATCTGGGTGGGTTATATTTGCAATTCTCTCCACATTCTTAGATTTAGGGTGTATTTCAGGGCTGCCCCAGTTAATTTCGGGGAGATACATTGACCCTACAGCTCTGGGGTTCCTAAGGCAAGGTGTCAGTCTCTTAAGTATGTGTAACGAGATGTAGATTGCTATTGCAGCATCTCAAGCTGCATAATTTTTGTTTTATAATTTTGGTTATGCAAATAGCTCTGGTTTTACTAACATGTTGCTACCTAGTCTTGGCTACAACTGCTACTTGTAGATTTCAGATAACAGGAGCATAAAAATTACTTACTTATCATAACTAAACTTCAGTCAGTAGATAGGATGGGCTACAGATTAAGAAACCTTTGAGACATGCCTTAAAACCCCCACACTGTTCATAGATTCATTCCCTGCTGGCAGTGTGTAGCTGGGTTCGTACAAAGTAGTCAGTTCAAGAGAAGAGTGCTCGTAAGGTGGAAATTGATAAGTAAAATTTTGCAGTGCTTTAGATGCCTAATGTGCTGAGTGTGTTCAGCTTCCACTGTAGTATTTGTCATCCCTTCAACTTGTAATAGATTGGAGCAGGGTGTTTATTTTGATGAGGTGCTGTTATAAATAAAAGACTTTAATAGCTTCAGAGAAAATCTTTATACAGCTTAATTGTGTAGACAGGTTCAATTCCCAGGAATGCCAGGAGGGAAATCAGTTGATAATTTTAATCCAGAATCAATTTTCTTTAAGCTTTTGAAAGGTGCTCGTCCAAGTTTTTCATGCAGCAGTTGGTTTCTGCTGAAGTAGCAGGTGGAGTGTGCCTGGTGTGTTACTTAACTGGGCTTCCCTTTATACAAAACTGAATATCTGGTGAACAGATGAACCTGTTGGAGTTCAGGTAAATACTTACCTGTCTGCCAATACTTTGATCTCTGAGTGGGATAATCTTTCTGCTGCAACATATGAGCTGATGCTAAAAGTACTGTTGCTTAATGCTGACTTTCTGCCTTTTCAGCTGCAGGATGCTGTCTCCAGTGTTTCAGGAACCTAAAGGAAAGGATTTGTCAGGACTTGAAGAGGTTTTAATGTCTGAACAACTGCATGGGAGGCTATGGATAAAATCTAGTGGTCTGGGTAGAGTGCAGGAAAACAGCTTCAGACTCTCCCTCTTCCCTGATAATGACATTTGAAAAAACTTATAACTTTTACTTTAGTTTTTATTTACCTGCTTTCTTTGGAGTACAAGACGCAAGGTTGTCTTTGACCAGTTAGGCCTTCTATCCAAGAGGCAACAAGCTTCCTGACAAATGCCCATGACTTGCATTGTTTTTCATCTCTGTTTTTGTGTAATCTCTGTTTGAAGGAAGGATGTCAGCTATGACAGGTGTGTTTGTAAATCCTGATGATGTCAGATTGTAGCTCATTTAGTGTGGGGAAGGACATCGGGGGGTTTTTAAGTTAGTCTGGCTCTAATACCATGCCTGTGTACACATTTTGTCTGGATAGGCTTTGAAGAGAAATAAATATGGACATCAAACAAAGGAGTCGTGCTACCAGATGTAGGTATAAAGCCAAGGAACAGGGAGAAGGATACACAAAATATGGGATATTTATGCTTCTGATAGTGAATGCACATCTGCAGTTTGGAACATGCTGAATTTGTAGTATTAATGAGAAATTCCTGTATGCTTTTGAAGTCCTCTTACTCCACTTCAAGTTATTTAAAGGATTTTTGCAGGACATCACGTATCCTGTGCGTCACACTGTGTCTGAAGGTTGCTGCTCTACAACTGTACTGGTTGGAAAAATTTTGATTATTTATCCTTCAGTAAATAGTACTGGCTGCTTCCAAACATTACTGAGTGGTTGTGACTCCTGGTGTGGTAGTGTGCAGTATATAGATGCATATAGAATACCTGAGCCAAGGCTTGTGGATTGTCTGTGTGCATGTGTTTCACTTGGGGAGAATGGTCCTGCTTTACAGAGCTGGGGTGGATTTGGCTTAGTTCCTCAAAGTTCCCAACATGCTTGTAATTAACACACATGCATTTAGGATGTAGCATGCTTCAGGGTGTTTAATTTCTTAGTGCTATAAGGATGATGTGTTTGTAAAGGGAAAACTAAATGTGCTTTATCTCCTTTGAAAAGTGTGCAATTGTAGGAAGTGTAGGAAAAGGTAATCTAAACAGTGTACGACCATGGAACTATATTGGATTGGTATAAGGGTAGTGATTTCAGTCTAAGAAGTCACGTTTTTACTTCACAGAGGACGAGGCAAAACTGCATCTTGTGTTCCTGTCCACAGGCATCGGGGTTGCAGTGAACCTGCTGCTCAGGGGAGCAAGGCATGGGGGAATGCTCTAATGAGCCCTGTCAAAGTAAAAAGCTCATAAATATCACTGGAGCAGTGAATCTATCCCCAAGCCTCTGTTTGGGTGTAAAATAGATCCTTCATGAAGTGCTGGCAGCAAGCCTAGATGTTTTCTGACAGGACTCTTATCTCAGCACGTTTTGATCCTGCACTTTGGAAGATACTCATGACTTGTTTCTCCTCTAGCCTGGACTGACCAAGAAATTAAGGGGGTTTTAGTAGCTGCCAAAAGTTGTGCAGTGAGTGTGACAGCTCAGCTCCAACAGCCAGCAAAAATGGGCTGCTGAGGTAGGAGACTGTTTGGAGTGGTAGATTCCAGGATTCCTCAGGGATGCCCAGTCCATACTGCAGCTGAGCAAGCCAGATTGGAAATAAGCTCATGGCTATACCCTGCTATCACTTCAGAACGGGGGACGTCTGCTGAGGACAGCTCTACCCTGGGCAAAGCAAATCCGTAATTTATTTTTAGCCTTGTTAGTGATGGAGTGAGTAGTGGCAACAAACAGGGAACAAACACACTACATTTCTGTTCCCTGAGCTGCCTCTCTCTGGTCTGTTTTAGATATTTCACTGTTGCTCCATTACAAATTCAGCTCTTTGGTCCCCAGCATAGGAGCAAGTCCAGAGGAGGAATACCACTCTGAGCCTTGTGAAAGGTGTCTCTGCCCATGGCAGGGGAGTTGGAACTAGATGATCTTTAAGGTCTCTTCCAAACAATTCTGTGATTCTATGATACATTCATTTTGCTGTTTGTGAAAAGGACTAGAGATACTTACCTGCTTAGTGCAGCCTAGAGGAATAATCTGTTTATGTAACTGCCTTCTCAAGTATATTTTATTAGCATTAGCCATAGGAAAAACTGTTCTCTTGTCTTGGTCCCTGGAAGACAACAGTTATACCTAGTAGACACTTCTTATTTTAGGATTTACCTATGTGGGATATGGAAAATGAGTTTTCACTACTCTTCTTTTGCCTCAGCTTATGAACTGCACAAGAGCCTCTTTTTTGTGAGCAAGATTTCTGCCTTCTTCCTGTGTTTTCCCTTGACTCTTTCTCAGAGTTAGAGCAATGCAAAGCACAGAAACGTTTCTTTACCTTCCACCTTGATGTTGAGTCTGTGTTTTTGGAATAATACACTGATCCTAGCTGCCAAGTTGTGGCTGATGTGCCTCTCTGTGTGTTAGTTGTGAAATGGTAGTGCACAGCTAATTCTTGCCCTGTCCCTGCTATCCTCTCCCAGGAACTTCTGGAATAAACATACGCTTATGGAAAGGAACAGTGATCTCCTGACAGAGCCCAAGTTACACAGGATGAGGCAGGTCTCTCATGGAATCGATGCTGTAACCTAGGAAAACTACTGGAGTCCATATATGTGATTTGTGTATTCTTAATATTTTATAAATTATAGCTGTAAGTCAGGTCTTTTGGTAGGATCTTTGAAGGTCCCACAGATTATCTATAAAGACAAAGCCTCTTTTATTGAGCTGGATATCAGAGGTGCTACTGATTACTGTCATTTTTTATTGTGATGCAGCCATGGGAGTGAAGCCAGAGTCTCATTTCATTGGAGTTGATTTACAGGTGTCAGGCTATGGCAAGTTTCAATCATCTCAGACTAGGGCTCTGAACTGATGACCCAGGAGGGAACAGCTTTAAAGAGCTGGATTCATAAGTGATATTGCAGATGAACTGCACCACCCTGGTGCATGTGTCACTGAGCTGTTGGAAAAATTGCTAGGAAACAAACCCAGAGGATATGCTGTCTGTTTGTCAAAGGCTAAGGGTTTGAGAAGTTTTGTTTGCCATGTAAGAGCCAATAATGTGCTTTTCTGGCTCACATGGAGGGTTGTTTTCCATGGTCAAACCTCAGAACCATGTTCACCTTCAGAACAGAACCTCTGCTTATTTTTTGACTTCCTCTCTGGATTTGAAACCAAGATGTTGCTGTCACCAACATTTCACTGTGATACAGAGGGAGACGCAGGTCCCCTGTGCTCTCCTTGACTGAAAGCTGACATAATTGTGTAATAAGTCTTGAATCCACATCTGAGCTTTCTGAATTCCATGTTTAATTAATAAATTTTTATTTACTCCTTCTTTTCGTAAACCAAGGAAATAACAGCTGGTGTTTGCTTATGTCAAGTAGACAGATGCATCACACAAACACCATACTTTCCCAGCATCAAAACTGAAAGGGAGTTAATATCTGAAGGGCAATTTGTGGATGCATCTGTGTTTATGAACCTGTTCATTCCAAATGTAACAACCAGATATAAGGGGAAGATAGAAAAGATGTTGTCCTTATGGATTACAATTTCACAGTAATTTTTTTCTCTGATGTTTTCTTCCAGACCTGCTATAATGTTTCTTCTATTTCCTGTTCCCCTTAGGAATAAGTTCTTTGAAAAAACAGCATATTTTGGCAATTTTTTCTTGTGACCTGGCTCTTGGAGAGGGTTTCTCTAAGCTGTGAGGCAGAACAGCAGCCAAAAATGTAATTGGGCAAGTTAAATAGTGTGCAGCTGAGAGCCCTTTGCATGGTACAGCTGACAGAAGCTTCCATGAGAAGATCACAGCATGATATGCAGAGTTATTTGGGCATCCCTGAGGGCTGCACGAATATCACCAATTCAAAGCCCAAATACACAAACATATGGAGAAAGACTAATTTCTTACATATCAGCTGAACTGTATTTGGACTGCAGAGAAATTGGAAAGAAATGGAGGAAAGAACTCTGGAAGATTTATTTATTCTAATATGCAAAACCAGATGCTGCATCTGTATCACAGAGGAAGTAATTTCTGTGATTGTAACGCCCTCTTTGCTGTTATGGTTGTGTGTGACTGACTTTTCACTTGTCCATGAAATGTGTACAGCAATTTTATCCAGCAGAGTAACTGAAAGGACAGTTCAGCTTCTCCTAGGGCTGTCTAGTAATGCCTATCACTGTAATGCTGCCTTTAGTAATGCTGAGGGACAAGCTGACAGCTTTGCTTTCAGCAGAGATCATTTTATTGACAGCAAGAGACTTGCTGATAAAGTGGAGGGCAGATCCAAATCTGGACATCCTCACATTTTCTAGGCGCTTTTAACAAAGAACCCCAAGTGTTCGTGTCACACTGAATTCCCTAAGCAGTCAGGGATTTATGGGTACTTTAAAGATTTCCCCTCGTAGTGTTCTGCAAGTACCTACACTGCACAGCTGTCTTCCTCCATACCTCCTTCCTTAATATATTTGTGGTCATATTGTTAAACACAGGTCATAAAGCACAAGGGATATGCTCAACAGCTAAATCTGTATTAGTGTATGATCCTTAATTCACATTTCTGGGTGTTACTCCCATTTTGCATGGGTGTAGCCCAGCTGGCACCTCTGAAAACGTTCCTGCCATAAAGTACTAAAAGTGAAGAAAAGAAGAGCTCAAAGCCCATTTAAGCACGCACTGTGAAGAAAAAGATTTTGTTCTAAAGTCACATGAAGTATTAAAAATTATCCCAGTGTGCAAAGTTGCAGTCTCTCCAGGAATAAGGAAGAATCTTTTAAGTGGGACGTGAAGCAGATACTTTAAGTGGCAGATCCCAAACCTTAGAGGCAGAGCAGAAATCACTAAGCAGTTGGTTTTGTCAGTCAAGAAATTTAATTTATTGCTGGTGATGGTACTTGGGAAGAAAGTAAAATGTCTGGCAAAACAGTTTCCCTCACCTCAGCCAGCTGGCACGAAAGGAAGACTTGTTGAATAGTCTGGATTCGGGGAGCTGCAGTCAGGACCATGACATTTGCAGGCTGCAAAGTTGCTGCGTTTCCCATCTTGCTGTCCCTCCCCTTGTTCCCTGCCCACCTACACACACAGCTGCTCCCTGCCCAGGAGGCCCTGGTGTCCACCAGTGTCCAAAAATTTGAGGAACGCAGCCCCACAGTGCTGTGGCCAGTGCTGCGCCAGCCACTGGAACACATGCTGTTTACAAAATACTGCTCTAAATATTCTCTGGTGCCACAGAGAACAGAATTGTGAGGCAACAAAGGCAACAGAAGGAAGTTTTTTGCCTTTTTTATGAACTGTAGGAAAGGTAGGAGGCTATTTCTAGCATAATTTTTACTGGGAGCAGTGACTTACCTAGGCAGTGATCACTTGCATTTGGACTCTGCGAGAGCAAGTGGACCCAGGGACTCTGCAGGCTTGTGGCACAGCTTTTTCCTGGGTTTCCTCAGTGCACTCCCAAACCCAGCTGATTCACTGGGTACAGTAACAGAGAGGATTGAGGCTAAACCTGATTTGTAATAAGGAATCCTACAGCACAATGGCTTGGAATTTTGTCTCAAACAGTTAAAAAGAAACCGCTGTTTTCCAGGGCATCGTTTTTGCTCACGTGCTTTTGACCAAAATATGCAGTAGTCTTACAAACTGGCTTCCAACCAGTTCTGTCTTGTAGTCTCTCCCACCACTATATGGTACCACCATACTCTGATTTAGGTGAATGTTGAGAAGGAATTTTCTCAGGAGGACAGAGAGGTTTAAGCTCAGCAATTCAAATGAAAAATGGTGCATACTTGCTGTGATGTGGTTCAGCTGTCTGCAGGGCCTTGGCAGTAGCAATCTCATTGCGAGTTCAGTAGTGAACTCTAAATCTTGGCAGCTGTGGTCCAGTATTTCCACTCGTCTTTCCATGCATGGTGTCAGCCAACATCTGACTCTTTGGAGAATGGCTGACTGTGGAATACTTACATCACTGGCTCGCTGCTAAACAGGAGAGGTGAATGAGTCACCAACAACACTGAAAAATTCTCTACACTCTCTTCACCTCCATCTCACCAGCACTGCTGGGTCCTAGGCTTTGGGAACAACAATCCAGATTGGTGCAAACACAAACCCACTGCTGTCAGGGGAGGAAGAGTTGGTGTGTGAACTGTTTCAGGAGCTTGACTCCACAGATCAATGGGCCTTGACAATATCCATTTGAGGGTGTTGAGAGAGCTGGATGGTTTCATTGTGAGTCTGCTCTCCCTAATCTTTGAGATCAGGGGACATCAGAGAAGGCTAAAAGAAGGCTAAACTCAGCCGGATATACAAGAAGGGCTTAACGGAGGATCCAGGAGATTATAGGCCCATCAGTGATTCTTCAGTTCCTGGGAAAGTTACTGAAGGAATCCTCCCAGGAGCTATCACAAGATACATGAAGCAGGGGACTGGGAAAAGCCAGGAGGGATTCACCAAGGGCAAATCGTGCTTGACAGAGCTGATCACCTTCCATGGCAAAGGAACTGCTCGGTCCAAGTGGGGCAGGCAGCGGATGTTGTTTACCTGGATTTGTGCAGGGATTTCCATATGGTTTCCCACAGCCTCCTCCTAGACAAACAGACACGTGAGAGTCTAGACAAGTGGTCCTTGCAGTGGCTGGCAGGAAGCACCCAGGAGGTGCTGGTAAACAGCTCCTCTTCAGGCTGGCGACCTGTCACAGGTGGGGTCCAGCAGGGATGGATACTGGGCCCAAAACTGTTTAATATCCTCACAAGTGATCTGCATGATGGGACCAAGTGCACCCTGGTGAGGTTTGCCAATATTTCCAAACCAAGTGGGGAAGGGGACACTTCAGAAGGGAGACCCACCCTGCAGGAAGACCTGGATAGGCTGGAAGAGTGGGCTGCCTGAACCTTATGAAGCTCAACAAGGCCAAGTGTAAGGTCTTGCACCTTGGAAAAAACATAATCCAGGGGTGCAGCACAGGCTGTGTGTGATCTGCCTGGTGGGAAGCAGCTCTGTGGACAGGGCCCTAGGGGTCTGGTGGACAACAAGCTCAGTATGAGCAAACAGTGCTGCTGTGGCAGAGATCCAACAGGATGCTGGGATGCACCAACAAGGGCACCACCAGCAGACATAAAGATTATCCAGTTCTACTCATTGCTTGTCAGGCCACACCTGGAATACTCTGTTCAGTTTTGGACCCCACAATACAAAAATACGTAGACAAGCTGGAGGAGGTCCAGAGAAGGGCCACAAAGATGATCAAAGGACTGGGAGGGCTGCCATATGAGGAAAGGCTGAGAGACCTGGGTTTGTTCAGCACTGAGAAAAGAAGGCTTAAGGGAGGCCTTACATCACCATGTTGCAGTATTTAAAGGGTGCCTACAAAGATGGAGACTCCTTTTTTACAAGGAGTTGAATGGAAAAAGTGAGGGGTGATAGTCACATGTTACTCCTGGGGAGATTCCAGTTTCTGTGATCATTCCATGAACTCACTGGAGGAGAAGCAGCTGCAGAAAGCAGGCTGCTCAGACCTGGGGGACGGGAGATGTCTGTAGCTCTCCCATTGCCCTTCTAACTGGGTAGAACTGTGAATTACTCAGAAAAACAATGCTGAGTGTGGTACTTGCTCAACATGACTGCAAGAGGCTGTGACCTAGGGCTCTGTTCATATTAACAGCAGTGTTCCCATGGATTTTGGTAGGGAAGGAGCTGCTTTTTAACATTGGAATATGATATATTAGGAGGAGAATATTTCTCTCCTATGGTGACTTCACTGGGTGCAGCTGGTCTTCAAATGTGTTTTGAAGTAGTTTCTCGTTAGGATCAACTCATGGGAAGTAACAGATGGTGAAGTGAGACTAAATTAGTGAGAACGTTGCGCTCCGTTAATGTTCTTTCCCTCTATAAATAATAGCTGGGGAGTGGGGCAGGAATGAAGATGCTGTTATGTTTGTGGCTACCTCTGCTGCTACATAGATGTTATATGATGCCTTCCAGCATGTTTGGTCAGCACTAGAAAAGAGTAGAAGGAATTTGCCAGCCCTTTCACAAGGGCAAAAATATTGCAATTCTGCTGAAGAACAAATAAAATCCAAGGAATGCTAAAAGGCTTATGAGAGGAAACAAGTGTGGGAGACAATTATACATTAACAGACAGTGTTTTCAGCTTCTTCCTAGGAAAGTGAAACAAAACCCAGCGCCTCTCCTCTGATATTCCCAGTAAGTCTCCAACTTTTTAGTGTTTATTTCTGTCCTAAAATCTTCCTTTGAAATATCTGTATCTTAATAAGACTTAACTTGCTGTGGTTCAGACATCCTGGCTTGTTGACAGGCACATTTCACAGCTGGAGCAACTACTGGAAGAATCACTGTGGCTTTACCAGCCTTTTAGAATGCCACAAGTGGCTGCTGCCAGCCATCACCTGCCCATTCCCATTTCTTTGTGTGACACAATGTGAATATGTGTGAGACTGGCATCCACAGACTGGAAGTTTTACATTCAAATCTGCATCTGGCATCCCAGCTCAGATATTGGCAGCAGCTCTGGCATCTTTGTCTTGAATGACATCTTCTGCAGCTTTGGTCTTCAGTGATTTTTTTCAGGACACAGCAGTGAAAAGCTTTGGAAAAAATAATTCCTCCTGAGAATTTTTTTTTCTGGACTTGGCAGCCTGTGCTGTAAACTTTCCTTATGGGCCATTTTGTAGATTTTTTTGCAGACCTTATTCAGTGCCCCGCAGGACATATGCTTCTGTTAGCAATCCTCTTGAGGTGTTAGCCAGGATAAAATCCTGCTCTGTTTCCAGTGATAGTTCTAACTCCACAGTGGAAGCAGGTGCTTATACTACTACAAACAACCAACATAAACCTAACAGTGTGTGAAACTTTGATTTGCAGGGGGACGTATGGACCTCTGAACAGCTCAGAGACTAAGGAGACATACTTCCTCCAGGGATCTTTTATCATAAAAGCAGCTTAAGTGACTCACTCTTTCCCGAGGATATTCTTAAAACAACCCCACTCAGTTCGTCTTTTAGTGGTCAGAAAGAA
>VZSE01000391.1:52070-327797 GCA_013398275.1 Promerops cafer
AAAAAAAAAAGTTTTTTTTTTTGCTTTTTTTCAAAAAAAAAAAAAAAAAAAAAAAGAAAGATACATCTTTTGAAAAAAGTCAATGGCCGTATTTCCAAGAGGATCTGGGCTGTATTAGAGGTCTGTATGGCTCACTAATGCATGGGCTGACTGGCACTATCTTCACTCAAGCAAGTGCTCCAGTGAAAAATTCAGTGCTATTTTTAGTCCCCTTACAACAAACTGCTTGATTGTAAGGCCTGGGGAACCGTGACACCGTGATCGTGAGGGGTCTGCTGGAAAAGGCAGAAGGACGAGGCACGGCAGCGTGCTGGCTACGCCGGGGACCCTGGCTGATGCACAGAGGAACACGCCAGGAGCAGGTATTTTAAATCATCTCCTAAGCCTTCGTCTGCCCACGAAATGACTCTGCTGGCCAGAATCAGGGCATGAAAGCGTTAGCTGGCTGGCTCTATCTGCTCCTGCCCTTAAAGATTTCATTCCATAAATTCCTGTCCTGACCGTCAGCTTTTAAGTCGTCTCCTCTCGTTTCCTAGCCTTTTCTGGGATTTTGCAGGATTTTTAGGCAAGTTAGCAAATGGCAGTAGCGGGAGAGAGATAAGTTTCCCGAGCGGAAGGCGTCGTGCTCTGGTGGAAGCCCCGCGGTGGCAGTGCCTGGGTGAGTAGCCGGGAACAAGCAGGAGCCGCAGCAGGCAGAGGACGCGGCCGGCCGGGGGTCGGTCCGAGCGGCCGGAGGGGCTGGAGCGGTGCCCGGGCCGTGTGCGAGTGCGAGCGGCCCCCGGCCCGNGGTGCCAGGTGAGCGCGGGGAGGCTCCGCGGCGCTCCTGCCCCGGAGGGACGGCAGCACTGCCGGCGGGATGAGCCGCCGGATCCCGGCTGCATGCCGCCCGCCTCCTGCCCGCTTCCAAGAGCCGGTGCCGTGTCACATCCTCTGCCAGAGTGCCTTGAGAACGAGGATCCCGGCCTGCTGGGGACGCGGTGCTGGAGCGGCAGCCGGGCTCGGCAGGGAAAGTTGTGCATGTGTACAGTGCCTTGGGGAGCGGGGCAGTGCTTTGCTGTCTCGCATTTGCACCCTTTTGTTTCAACTCGGCTGTGCAGCGCTTGCTTCCTTGCTTCCGAGTCAGACCCAGGCTTCGGAGTGAGCGTTGATGCAGTTTAGCTGCATTGCTGTGTTTTAAAATAACTACATGTGTTTCACCCTTAATGATACCATTATCTTAAAATAGCTGATGTGCTGCCTCCCTTGAGTTACTTGGTAGAAAAAACAAGGGGAACTGCTGAATTCCCATGAACTTTGTGCTCAGAGATCCTGCTAGGCTTTCAGCAGGCTGAGCTGCTGTAGCAGCCTTCTCCCTGTATTAGAAAGGTGTATTAACAAACTACTCTCTGCTGCTGTGGTCGCATTCTCTGCCCTAGCTGTGCTGAAAGTACACTTGAAAAGACAGGTGGAGTGGCACTTCCATAATGGGGATTTTAGTGTACTCCTATTAGATCTGTGCATCTGTATACTAACAGTGCAGATGGTGCAAGCAGAGTAGCCATCAACTGAGTTCATATAATTAGCTACTAATCAGTCGTGCTCATGTGAGATGAAATAGTTAATGTTTTGGTGCTTGTCTAAAAAAAAAAAACAACAAATATTAAAATTTAAATACCCTGTTTTGTTCTCACTGGTTCTGGCCAATCCAGATTTTTATCCTCCAGAAATAGTCTTCATCACTGGTTGCTAGTTTCAGTGCTAGTTACTAAAACAAAGGCAAGTAGAATGAAAAGTAAATTACTTCATGGCCTGAATTCAGTAAACTGAGTCTGCATGGTTTAGAACTTGTTAACTTTCAGAGTAATTGAGATGAATTAGTTGGGTTTTCTTCTGGCAAAAAGCAGAGGTGGATGAGATTTTATTAGAACTTCAGTGACAAATGTTTTAGTGCTAGGGCACTTGTCTGGGACATGCTGTACATGTCAGTGTAGATGAAAGCTCCATGTTTGCTTATGGTGATCAAATGCACAAATTTTACCAAACTGCTGGAAAGGCTGATGGGATATTAATCAGTGTTGTGTCTTCCCATCTACTCATCCTGTTATCCTGAGTGTTTCAAGGGCAGGTACCACACAACCCGCTTCTAGAAATACTCACTGGTCTGTTGTAGTGTTTGTGTTTGCACAAAGGATACTTGTGCACAGCACAGCCCTGACACCTTTCAGGTGAGCGGTGCAGTTCGTGTCTGGCACGTGCTGGAATCAGCCTGGCACAGGGGACACTCTGTGGGACTAACTGCATTGTCCAGTTTTGATACTCTGGTACCTCTGTATTGGAAAGACACGTCACCCTCAAAAGACAAACTCCATTACCTCAGGAGTACTGCAGTTCTTCTCAGCTGCCTACGGATGCTGTCCACTACCCTGCTTGAGGACAGCTCAGAGTAGCAGCAGTTCAGTTGGTGTTTGATAGTGAGAATATCAGGGGCAAGGGGAAGGGAGTTGCAATGCTTCTGAGAACTGTTAAGAAGTGAGTATATGTTTACACAATATTTGGATATAAAACCCCTCTTTTCTCTTCCCTCACACCCTTAAGCCTTTTAATTAGGGTGAGATGCTGTGCTGCTGGTTGTGCATCACGCCCTGAGCACAGGAGAAGGTGGCCCTGCAGGGTGTGTTGTAACACTCTGATTCTGGAGCTGCTTGTGGATATTGTACAGCTCCCTTCCTCTGCCCTGCAGGATGACCTGCTGCTGCTTCTGGGCTTCTCTTTCCTAAATGGGGTTACTCTTGTATTTCAATGTCTGTGCAGGTTCTGAGACAGGTCAGAAATCTCATTTGAAGGAGGTGAGGTATCTTTCTGGCTTTATTGTACCAGTTGGGAAGTGATGGATTGCACATAAGCGCTGTACCTGATATCTCTTGCAGGCCATAAATCCAAGTGATGCAGCTCAAAAGCAAACTGAAGTCCAGACTAACACTGTCATTTAAATGTCCATTCAGAGAAATACTGGTTTCTGAGCTATGGCTAAAGATGAGCAGGTGTCAGATTCATTCTCATGTCCTCTAAATGCAACACAATAAATCACAATTATCTCATCTGTTTTAAAACAGCTTTCTGGGTTTTTTTTTATGTTTTTTTTTCTGATCTTTGTTAGCTAATTCAGGTAGAAGCGGCTTATAAATTAAACATCATTTTCTAATGAATCCAGCTCATCCTTCTTAAGCCAAGTCTGATACAAAACCAAACTCATTTTAATCATTAAATAAAGTCATTGACTTTCTTGTCTGTGAATGTCAGATGGTAGCAGTTTACTGAAGTACTTAACCTGAGTATTATCCATAGACTGCAGCTCCCTCTTCTTCCAAGATATAGTTATGAAATGGTGCTAATACCATGCATGTACAAAGTTGAAAGTTCTCAGTATTCATTCCTGCCAGCAGAGGAGTAATTAGAGCCTTCTCTTGGCAACAGAGATTTTGTAAATAATGCGGGGGTTTTATTTAGTGATGAAAATAAGTGTCAGACTTTCAAAATGACCAGGAACACGTTGGGGTCATTTAGGTTGTCACAAGAACTGCTCTGTCTATGATGCTTCTGAAACCTTCCCCTTTTCCAGGTATGCAGCTAGATCCGGGGCCAGTGCACTTTTCAGCCCATCTGGCAGCAGGGTAAAGAGGGAGCCTTGCACACAGAACAAAAAATGTTCAGTTTCTGTGGATGAGAAGGGTGTCAGAGAATACCTGAACTGACATTTTACACTTAGCCATAAATAAAATGGAATAGAAACAGAAGAGAATTTTTCATTTGGAAGGGGCCTATAAACGCTCATTCAGTCCAGCTGCCTGACCACTTCACTTGACCAAAAGTTAAAGCCTGTTATTAAGGGCATCGTCCCAATGCATCAGTCTTGGGGCAGCAACCACATGTCTGGGAAGCCTATTCTAGTGTTTAACCATCCTCTCAGTAAAGAAATGCTTCCTCATGTCCAGTCTAAATGTCCCCTAATGCAGCTTTGAACCATTCTCATGCAAGAAAATACAGGTAATACTCATCTGTCTGTGTGCTAAGAGTGTTTCCTGAAAATGTGTGGAAGAGCTAACAACATCCAGCAGTTGTTTCAGCTTCCTTGTTTGCAGTCTGCTTCAGGCTTCATTTGGTTTCCTTTATTCTCCCCCTGGGATATCTCCATTGCAAATGTGTTGGATTTGTAATGAGGAAGCACTAGGTTTCCAATACTAAGTGAACAAACCTCTAAAATGTTTCCTCTAACAGTAAAAATTTACCATGCTTGTCTCTGGATTTTAAACTTCAGCCAGTTAGGGAGCCAATTGATGGTGTTGTGTTACCAGAGGAAAGAGATAGTGTATTTTGGCACCATTTGTTCATGTCCCCCTGTGGCCTGCCATTGAGGTCTTCATTTCAGTATAAAAGGAAGGTTAGTGGCTTTGGACATCTCTGTTACTGTGTGCTTCTGACATGAAAACTAATAAAATGATAGGTTGAAGGTGTAAAATATAGGCCCAGAGTGACTTAAAATATGGGAGAGATGGTGGTACAATTGGAGCTTGCAATAAATGGTCAAAGATGAAATGGAAAAATCTATCCTTACTAAAAGCAGTGTGTGCAATATATTTATTTAGGCACTCAGAATCAGGAGACTTGTGGCTTCTTCAAATGAGAAATGTGTTCTAAGGAAATACCTTTTCCATTTAAACTTAATTTGAGGAGGTTTGAAAGTAGAATTCATTCTTGTGGAATTAGATTACGCCCTGGTTGTTAATATTTCCCTCTTCCACATCATCTTGTCTTTCTCAGTTCCACAAATTGCTTTTTCATCTTGGTTGCCACTGGCAAAAGCCTGTAAGTAGGATTTTTGGGTACATAGGAGTGAATCAGAAATACTGTGGTTGGAAGTTTTGCAGTCATTAGAAGGAGGCACCCGAGCCATAGAAGGTCACTTGGTCAGATTTAAGCAAACTCTGAGTTCTGGGGACTTTTTCAGAAACAGCATGCTAATGGTGAGGAGATAGTGCCAGCAAGCAAGCTCAGTGCTGAATGACATTATCATCTGCCTTTCTGCAGCCTATGGAAGCTGCATGTCACATGCCCTTCCTTCAGAAATCAGGGTGCACACCTTACCCAGATCACACTGTGATCACCAGTACTGGCAGGAATGAATCTTGGGCCACAACCACTGCACTTAAGAATTGACATCCTGGGGGGAACAAATGAACATGGGCTTATCTTTGTCTTTCTTCTGCCCCCAGAAGATGGGAGGATAGACTGGAAAAGGCAGATCTCATTTTACCTTTCCCCTGGGGTACCCTGCTACGTGGCAGAGCTTGTGTCTTTGTGGCTGGGAGAGGTGAGGGGTAGGACGCTGCCTAAGAGCAGAAGAAGCTGATGGAAGCAGTGGAGCAATAGAAAGAAGATGCTGAGATCCTTCCCCAAAGAAGTTCTTACCTGAAGCAGTCCTTGTCTGGTCCTAAAAGGACGTGAGGCCACTGATGGGATCTGTCTGCTTTATAAAGGGCATTGAATACCCTGAACAGTGTGATGTTCATCAGGCAAAACAAGAAAGGCAGCTATGCAAGTGCATCAGCCTTACTCCTGTACTCCTTCCCAGCCTTACAAAACCTGACCGAATACCCTGACGTTTACACGTGGAATAGAGAGGACTCTTAGGGGAAAGAAACAAATGCTGTGGGGATTTGGGGCAGAGAAGATGACAAATTGCATAAGCTTTTGGTAACGTTAAGGGCATCTGAGTGAACTGTCAAAAACATTTTGTGGGCCAGCTTTCCAGCAGGAGTAGAACTGCGCAGTGCCCAGCCTCTCCTGAGAGGGTCATCCTCACCTGCCAGATCTCCCTCTCTCAAGGTGGTCAAGTGGTGGTCCTGACTGCATTTGAATCCTTCTGCTTAGCAAAAGGATACCGAGGCAGCAGTGGATACTTGTGGAGTGGTGCAGTCACTGCTGTGTAATTATTACATCAGGGCCTCTTAGGTATTTGCCCTCATCCGTGACTTGACTTGTGATGCTGGCTGGTCCGGCTGGCAGCTGGCAAGTTGTTAAGTCGGGGCATGGGATCTTGCTTTAGTGTGAAACCCCCTGGGGGCAAAATCTACAGCTAACCCAGCAGATTGCCGTGGTAGAAGCAGCAGCCTGTCCCCTGCCCTTGCACACACCCCCTGCCCCTGTCTGCCTGTTGTTTGCTCCCCTGCAGCTCAGGAGATCCTGTCCTTCAAGCCTGTAAGAACCCAGGCACTGGCAGCTTCTGTACTCAAAGGAGCTGATTTCTGCTTTTAACACCAAAACTGAAAGGAGGCTTTTACTTAAAGATAGCAGTAGGTAGTAGTGAGAGACGTTTCTGCTTCTGCTTGTGTGGGCGCTCACTCTGTCTTTTTAAAGCAGATAATAAACCAACTTCTGTAGTTAGTGGTTTCTAACAGTTACCACTGATTGCAAATCACCTTATTTATCTATTTAGATTCCTTCCAGCTCACTGAGTAGCATGTGAAACTACTACCTTTCTGATGAGTGTCCTGTAAAATCTCAGTTAAGGTACTGTGGGACAGCATGTTGTAGTTATTTGAATGACAACTCTTTTTCTTTAAACAGGATACTTACTTGAAATACTTCACTTCAGGTATGACCTTTGTGTCTCTGCCGGTACATTTTCTGAGTTTATGACACACTTCACATTCCTATAAAGCCTTTCACTGGGTGTTCTTAGAGTCTTTACAGGATATAGTTAACTGAAATACTGTGTCTCCCCTGTGAGGTCAGTAAATATTATTAATTGCTTTTTGCAGAAAGAGGAAAATATGGTAGAGAGATTTTAAAGGAATTCACCAGTGCTGGGTGAAAAGCTACTCAAGAGGCAGGAGCAGAGGCTGTGATTCCTGAACCCTGTTCTGTGTGCACCATTTCTCTTTCTTACATAAGCATGCGTAGGAACGATGTAACCCAGCAGAGTGAGGCAAGATGTAGGTCAGGTTTCTTTTGTCAGAAATCTTCTGCTTTTTGACCTGTAAGTTGCTGAAAGCAACAAAAGCCTATGGATGAGGGAGCCTTTTCAAAACTGGTTAAAAAAGCAACAAGCAACCCCTGAAAGCCTCAATCCCCTCCAAAGAGCTATTTTTAGGAAGCTAAATCAAGGAAGAGTCCCCTGGGGGCTCTGTACACAAAGTTTCTGTCTGGCTGCCTTTGGATAGCTTAAAGTTTTAATGCACTTGTCAGGCTGTCGCCTTTTGTGCCTGGTGAAAGCAGAGACCAGACTGAACGGGCTGTCAGGGCCAGACCCTTCTTCAAGGCTGCTGGTGCCAGGCCCAGTCACTGGAGGTTTTGGGAAGAGGGAATGTACAGTGTTAAGATGACTTTCAGTCCCATTTTGATCAAAAGATGTTGTTCACTCTGTCCTGAGTTAAAGGAGAAACAGATTTCCACTGTGTTGTTGTTGACTACTTTATTAGAAAAATGGCAGCACATAGAACCTTGAGCACAAATGACCATATGTACTGATAATAATATAAATGTGATGCCTAGTTCTAAGGACCACCAAGGAAGGAAGCTTAACAGGGCATCATTGTCCTTTCACAGCTGTGTGAAAAAGCTGTCTGTCCCTTCAACCGTGCTCCACACCACGTGGAAGTTCTTTTTTACCCTTGAGTACCTGGTGGTTTATTTTTCCTGAAAGCAGAATGGCTCTAATGACAAGGCTGGAAGGACTTTGAGGCTTTATTCTGCATTTGAACATCCTGAATGCAGAGGCAAGAGGGGACAGCACAAGCTGCTCTGTTGTTGAGAGGAAAGGGAATAAGGTGCTGGAACCAATGTCAGTCACAGTGCAGAAGTGCCAGGGGAAGACGGTCCTTGCTGCTGGTGCTCTGAAGCACTTCACTAGGAACTGAAGCACTACTGGCTTTATACAAAGCAGGCTCTTGACTGGGAAAGTTCCAAAGAAGCCAGGAGCAGCTGGGACAAGGAAGGCAAAACCTTCATTTCCTGAAGCCCTTGGCAGTGGTTGTACCACTTTCTTTTACCCAGCACGTGTTAAATAGATATCATAGTAAATGCAGTTTTGCAACAACAAATTGGATGAGCTGATTTAGGTGAAATGAGAATCGATAAGGAGTTAACTCTAGATTATTATTGCTTTGATGTTTGCAGCTCACATATTTTTTCCCTAGGAAAAAAATCACCTTTTTTCTACAGGGACACTAGAAAGAAGGCTTGGACACAATTTGTTTTTATTTCAGCTCAGCAGTTCAGGAATAAAAGCATGTCCCTGTCATGAGAGTGGAGCTATTTTGCCCCAAGAAAGCCCCTTAAAGCAGGGAAGGCTGGACACACTAGAGATTCCTGTGGCCTTGAACTGTGCTGGCACAGGATAGTTGTTGAAACAGCAGTTATCGCTTAGAATTGTTTGGAATTCTTGCCTAGAGACTTTAACAGAATTACCAACTGATAATTCTGGCTGATAGTGAAGCATTTCGATAGGTCAGGGGGTGACTTAAAACAGTCTAAAACAAGAGCAGGGGCTGGTGACACTCATTTAAACCCACAGGAAAGCAGGGACAAAATGAAGAGGGGCAGGCCCACCATCCGCTGTGTAAATACTGGGAAGCACTTTATTAGCAAACAAACCATCCCAGTCGGGCAGCTGAACTGAAGGAGGCTGGAGTGGGGAGTGCATCACCTCTGGCATGGGAAGAGACTGCAAGGTGAAGCTTTCATCCCGTTGTTTCACAGGACATAGGTTTGGTAGGTGTTGTTCTGTATGAGAAACTGGTGCGGTGATTTTGCATTAAGGACACTCTGCCCTATCTCCTGTGGTTATTGCTGTTAAATTTGGAATGTGAGAGTGATTTAGTTGTTGAAATGAAGCTTACACAGCGGAAGTGACTTGGTGCTTGCTGTAACACTGCATCCGTAGCTATCTGATGATGCAGCAAACCCAAACAAGGCCCTGCTGCAACCAGGCATTGGGAGCTATGGCCTCACACCTGGCCATGCCTCTACTGGGTGTCAAGCCTATAGGAAATCACTGTTAGCAGGCTAAATGCCTTAGTGCTTGTCAGCCAGTTCCAGGTACTGAATATTTTGAAAGTACCAGAAAGTTTGAAATTTCATTTATTGTGACAGCAAGAAGTTGGTAATACAGGCAGGGGACTTTAGTGTGAGAACTCTTCCAGCTTGGAAAAGATTGGATTTTTTTGGGTGAGAAAGTCCCACAAACCCTCCCGCTGCTTACGCCTTTTTCCTGTAGTCTGCCTGTGTTGTGTCTGCTGTATTGCAGATGGAACCAGTGTTTCTCTTGCATCTTATCGTGAACTAGTGGAAGAGTGTTCACTTAAACAGCCAGGAACCAGGGTCAGGACAGAGTGGACCTAACTTTTATTTTTGATGACTGTATCCAGAGTTCATGGTAGTATTCCCAGTGGTGGAGTACCTACATAAGGATAAGAATAATTCCTTTTTTCCTTTTTCTGTAACTAATATGGCTAAAGCCATAGTTTAACAGCCAAAGACAGTCTGGATCAGGAAGGGCTTCTTGGCTGTAAGCAGGCAAGATGCAGGACTGCATAGCTGATTAATTATTGGATCTGGAAGAGGAAGTGCTGAGATGTCACTGTTTAAAATTTTCTGTGGTGCTTTGTTAGCTTCCAGTTTGGGGTGAACTGACAGGCTTGAGGATAAAAATGTAGCTTTAGTCTAGAAAATGTAGTTTACTGAATAACACCCTGTTGGTGGTAGGTACCTCCTGAGCATTTTCAGCACTGAGATCCAAGCATTGTAAAAGCAGATGACAGGCATGTTCTTTTTCTGTTATCTGTAGGATTGACCTCAGTGTTACAATAACAAAATCATTTCCGTGCTGTCCATCCCTTCTGTTATGCCCCTGTGGGTTTGCTAGCTATTTCATCTACACCTATCAACTCACTGAAGTATTTTGGCTAATTTTGAGTGCATTGTATATATTCAGAGCACTCTAAATAGTCTCCTAGTGCAGCTGAAACCACACTGTGATCTGAATTGCGTGACTGAAGTGAAAGAATCCCCTTAGATTCATTGCTTGACACTTAATATTCAGAGAATATGGTGGTTGTGTACTCATATACCATAGAATAAGTGAGTATATCTAAACCTGTATAACACCATGGAATTAAGTAGTGTGCCATCCCTTCTCGCAGGCCACTTTTACATCTGACAAATCAAAGCTGCTGTTTCTGAAGTGGGATTTAAAAAAGCCTCCAACAGCAGCCCCAAAGGAAAGGCTGCTCTCCCGTGGCTGGCAGCCAGCTGCCTGGGAGGCAGCCCCATCCCACTCCCCCTGCCCATTTCCAGGGCTGTGTGAAGCAGCTTCATGCTGCTGCAGACATGAGAGGCATTAACAAGAAATGGCTCTTCCGCGCAGAAACCGCTGTGGCAGCGTAATCTTTGTCCAGGGCTGTTTAGGCAGCAGTCTGGGCTGCCCTAATGGGAATAAAACATACATTGGACCAGTGCTGGAGAGCTGCACGGACATGGTCTGTTGGTAGCTGAAGGTGGGGCTGAGCTGGGACAAACCAGTGTATCCACGCTATCCTGGAAAAGTGGAAAAGAAGTTGGGACTGGAAAGGAGCAGCAGCAGTAAGGAGCAGAGGTACTCTGTGTGCTCTTTGGTTTTGTACTGGGCAAGTAAAAGCAGCAGCAGCAGCGTTTAAAAGGGCATTGTGCTCGTGGTGAGTTGGAAAAGTCCCTTTTTCAAAAATTTATACTACAAGTTCTCCCAGCATAAATATCACCAGATGAAGTTTGTCGTATTTTGTTTTGTTTGTTGTATTCATTTTGAATGCGTTTGCCAGCACTGTGATCTGTAGTCTTAAAAAGATGTTTACATCCCTGCCACATATGTTGGAATCTCTTTCCAAAAGCTTGGATCTGCTGAAACTTACCTGTAATGTGGAAATTTCAGCTTTGGTCAGTTCCTCGGAGTGAGCACGTGGGACCTGTGGCTGTAATGCACCTCTAGCTGAGGGGCAGAGCAGTGCTTCCTGATGAGAAATTTCCACTGTGTCTATGCTGGAAAAGCCTGTGCATATGTCATCATGTGCTATGAATTAATTCCCTGACAGAAGAGAAGGCTTGTTTGGGAGTTTCAATTTTTTAGATAGCAGAAATAGAAATTTTTTTTCTTTCTTGGAGAGAATTGTTTCAGTAAGTCCTACAGCAAGGCAGGATTATTTATGGGTGTGTTTTGGAGGTTTTTTCCCATCAAGAATGAATCACAAGGTTAAGGAAAAAGCCTCTTGACTTTCCCAAAATAAGATCAGAATTAGAACAAGTCAAGAATGTGTTAAATTTGTTCTGTAGCCATTCTCTAGCTGTTACAGATCACGGGGGCATAGAATTGTAGTAGTTTGGAAAGTTGTCAGCAAACAGGAAAATTAATGTAACTCTCATACTTCAAACAAAATACTGTCTTCTTTTATCAGAGACTTCACAAAAATCACTGCTTTTTAAACATAGGCCTGCTAGGAGGCAGATTTTAATGCAGCAGAAGCAGATATGCTCAGATTTAGAAATGGGTGAAGTGAAAAAGAATTAGAGGGTAACATGTTGTTCTTGTAAATAGACAGGAAATAACATACTGAAGTATGATAGTGTGCCAGGGTATTCTGATACACAGCTCTGAAGAAAAAGCTGGTAATGTAACTCAAGAAAGCAATTGGTATTTATTGTGATTGTCTCTCAGAGACAATTTTCAGATGACCTGAAGGTTTATTTGTGGCACCTTCTCTTTCCAGTGCTATAGTTCAGCTGTCAACCTTTTTATCTGAATAGCATGGCTGGTGAGATGGGAGCTGTTAGAGAGGAAGCATGGGAGAAAAGCCTGAAAGGAATGGCTGCATCTGTATCAGCTCTGTACCTGGCTATACCAAAGGTCAGGACAGTTGCCCAAAAGCATAGCTGCAGAGGTTTGGGAAGAGGTAAAAGAGGCAGAGTAATTTGCAGAGATGGTATTTTGTATCACTGCAGCAAAATCTACAAGTCTCTTGCCAAATGGAATTAGAGCTGTAGTACTCATTCAGTGTTTGCTGGTAACGTGTTAGATCTGGATGGAAAACACTCCTTGCTTTGATAATTAAATTCTCTAGTTTTTCCATCCCAATTCTCAGTCTTCCTTCTGCTGGTTTTGGTATTACACTACATGTAAGCTTTTTTTCCATCCTCATTGCTGCTGCCAAGTTGGAAGGAACTGACTCCTCCAGTTTGTTCAGCCAGCTGTGCTCATAGAGGACTTTGCTTCTAGCCCAGATGCTGAGGAAGGCAGTTCTGTTCACGGGTCAGCTCCCCCAGCACAGCAGTCTGCGGGGGAACTTGTCCTTGGGAACTCCTTTGGTATCTCATGCTTGAGTTGCCCCATTTTCAGGGGCTAGACTGTGCAATGCGTGCAGGGAGAGGGCAGTGGCATCTCACACCTGCCCTCTCCTTAGTGCTCCTGCCACATCTGCGTTGGGGTCACACAGTGGGAACTCTAAAATGGGATCTGGATCAGCTGAGGGCAGTCCCTCTGGAGAAAGCAGGATCCCAAGGTGTGTGGGAGTCATGCAGGCACTGATAGCCTGACTAGCCTGTCTTCTTCTTGTTCTGCTCTTTGTTGTGTATAGCGTGGTGTAGTTCAGTTCCAAGATTTAGGTCACCAGTCCTACTAGGAGCTAGAGGAATTTCCCAAGGATAATCTAAAGGATGGGATCTAAAAAAAGTTCTAACTCTTTTGCGGCTCAACTTAAATGCTTGTGGTGTTGCAGGCAACAAATGTCCTGCTTTGCACTAGTGTTCACAAAAATGTATTTCTTTCTATTTATCAGGCCTTTCAAGCCTTAGTGTTCTATAAACCACGTCTACCAAATCCGATTATTAATGGCTCATTTTTTTCATAGCTTGATAGTACAATACGGGGAACATATGGGAATATATGGGATGCCTGGGATAAATGAGGCACCTGCACATTGTACTTTCCCGCCCCTTTCCTAGCACCTGCACCTTTATATTCCTTAGTTTGTGCTTGTTTTGCTGTGAACAGAGGCTCACGTTCAGGAGCTTGCTGTTCAGCATGGCTTTCCAGGAGAAATGTGAACGTGATGAGCGTCCCTGACCTTTCTGTCCTTGGCCATAAAAATCTTTCCATTGTATGCAGCCGCATGTGCAGCAGGTTGGTGTTTGCCTCCTTGAAACGTTAGGGATTAACCTTTTGCAAAAGCAAATTGCAGACAGCAAAATCTGCCTGCCAGTGCAGCCTCTCACCTCTCTCCTTCCTGGGGCACATGTTTGCCCCTGGCTTGGGACTCAGTTTGTTTTTTGACAAATAAAAACACCTGTCTTGCCCCAGTGAAAGGAGAACTTCAGTGAGATTCTTCGAGACCCTCTGCACTCTCCCTTGAAATGTAAATTTACTCAGGGATGGAGATTATGTTGAAAGAGTGGGAGCAAGAAAGTGATGCCTTTATCACAAAGATGGAGAAAGCAGCCTGGTGGCTATGTTAAAATGCCTGGTGCTTTTAATTAATACTGACTGAGTCTGCTCAGAAGAGAATGCTTATATTATGTGCTGTGGCTGAGGGCATGTTGAAATACAGGCAGGAATTGTCAGGCAGGTTTCTGTCAGGGCTGTCGTCACTGTTGTGTTTCTCTTTGGCTTTTAAATCCTTTCCTTGTTTGTTAAAATAGCAATTCACAGAACACCTTTCCTGGTGGAAGCTTGTTTTACAGTCTTGGGATCTAGCTTTCCATTCCCAGCTGAAGAACTTTGGAAAAATGTAAGAGATGGATGACTGCAAGAATAACAAAGTGTAAATTAATTGAAAAGAAACATTTTGCAGTATGTTAAATACTGTCTGTTGGCTAAGACGCAGTCTCCCTTTAGTGGAGAGGTATGGAAGCATTTCGGAGAAAAACAGGACTGGGTTCCAATGGGGGAATGGGTGGAAGAGAGGGAGAGGAGAAATGAGACCAGCAGAAGCTGTTAAGTGCCCAAATGTGCCTTGGGCAGGCAAGTGCAGGCAATGGGGCAGAGGGAAAGGGGTCATGCTGCAGATCACATGCATTAGCTCTGGAGGTCGGATCTGAATGCCAGAATTGAAGGCCCAGGTGCTGCAATTTTGGCTCCTGTGGCTGCAGGTGACCTCCAAAGAAATACCCTCCAAACAAACAGCATGGTAGTGGTGGCCCCTGGAGCTCAGCTACGAAAAGGCACCAGTTGGGGATATTAAACAGTATCTGCGATTATCTCCACCTCAGTGATTACGGCTTTGTTTTTAGCTTGGCTGTTGAGTATATATTGAGTTCAAAGCTGGGACGGCAGAAACATTTGTTTGCATCATGAACAGAAAGATCATTTGCAAACATTGAGGACTCAGATCAGCTTTCATGCTGGCAGGTAGTTGCTTGACCCAGGTCAAGAAACTGGGCAGCATTTCATGGGCTTCAGCCCACACTGGCCCAGCTGGCCCAGGGAGTCAGGTTCCATTCCCTTTCTTGCTGCTGGGATCCTTCTGCTAAACCAAACAGCACAAACACATCTGTCTGGTTCTGTACAGCAACAGACCAGAGAAATTGCTGATGCTCTTTATGCCTTATGTTTAATTCCCCATATAATGTATTTAATTGCCCATCTTGATGGTTTGTTACTAGAATTACAAACTGTCATCTTGCTTATAAAATAAGCAAAATGCCTCAGTTGGCAGCTAGGTCCCAGGTAATGTGTTGGCGTGGTATCAAAACGACTTGGTAGCAATCAGTGTGCCCATGGACAAGGTATCAGTGTGGTAATGGATGTTTAAGTGTTTATACTAGTTTTACTCTAGTCAATAAAACAGGTGAAGCTGGAGGAAAGCAGAGAGGAAGTGAGGAATGGAACAGGTGGTGGCTGGAGTCAGTGCTTGGGAGCTGCACTCCGGCTGTGCAGGGTGCTGCCTCCAGCCACAGGGAGCTTTGGGCATTGCCCTGACCACACAAGACCAGATAAAGTATTTTGTGTTACCCAGGGCTAGTAAAAGAGGGCTGGAACACCTGCCTGATATTCTTGGTTAACTAAAGCCATATGTGAAGTGCAAATGGGTCAGGTAAAAAAAAAAAAGAGTAGATATTGTATGATGTTTTCAACAAATAACAGGTGAAAAAAACCTCATATTGCTTCTGACATTATCAAGATTGCTATTAAAATATGGCATTAAATGAACAAAATACTTTAAATATTGCATTATGGTGTATTTTTACTGCTCTGAAATGAGCATTTGCAGTTTTGTTTTACCAAGAAAGCCAAAAAGCTTGTCATTTTCAGTCAGTGTAAGGACTGTTTGGCTTTCTTTGGCCAGCACTCCACAAACTCACTTATTCACATAGCTATAAATACCTTAATATTTTCCTATCTACACATTTTGATTTATAACAGCAACAGCTAAAGAAAATAACTGCTTTCCCAGTCTACAGTAAACTGCTGAAAAATACTCCCACATATGTGTCTTTTCCTTTCTTAACTGAGTTATACACATGACAGAAAAAACCTGATTATATGAAAATGTGTGTGGTCTTTGGGCCACAGCCTGTGATGGATATACAAATAAAAAGATTTATGTGGGGATCAAAGGTATTTGTTGAGAGAGATTTTCATAAACAACAGCAGTGAAGGCTGAGGTCCCTCAGAGTGCCCAGTGACAGAGCAGACTGAACCCCCTCCCTAGCTGTGGGGTGAGTTAAGGAAATACTGACTTCACATTCTCAACCTCTTCCCCAATTAAGAGCAGGTTCAATTAGAAGCAGATCTGATTTCTGGAGCTGCCTGAGCCATGTTTTCCTTCTCCCTTCCTCTCCTTGCCGTGCAAACGTGTGTGTGAGGGACGCAGAGCCCGAGGGCCTCTCCTCAAGTCTCCCTTACATTGTTTTTCCAGGCAGAGTGTTTGAGGAGTCTCCGTGACTGTGTTTGCCCTTCTGCCTCACAGCCTCATTCAGGGAACCTGTTGTGTTTTGCTGGCTGGACTGCCAGTGCATTTCAAAAATAAAAGCATAATTCTCTCGTGCGTCACAGGTCGCATCTTCCTGTGGAGGGTTAATTTACAGACCCTGGGGCAGGCTGTTGATATCAGGCTGGAGAGAGGATGAGGGAAAAGGCATGTTCCTGCTGCTAAATGTAATCAATAAAGCAGAGGGCTTTGCTTGGGATGGAGCCCTTTGTTTTCTCTTCTTTCATATTTTTCTTAGGTAAGCAGAGGTTTGTTTCCTGACTCTCCTGAAATAGCAGTCGATAGTTTAATGAAAATGAAGCGGCAGTGTTTCAAGGACAACAGGGATCTGATGTGTTCTTTTATTCTTTGCAGCCCCCGAGGGGATGTACAGCTACCTGGGTGGGTGTAAGGCTGGCTGGCCAGCCTTGCTGCCACACAAAGGCTTCTGTCATTGAGGCAGAGCTGTGGCTGCTTCTGGTGCATCCCCTCCTGGTGCTCCAAGAGAGCCGGGCCCAGTGGCATATGCTGAGGCTATTAGCTGGTTAAGCCCTGGCTCTGATTTCATCTTTGTGGGGTCATTAGCAACTTGGCATCTGCTAGCAGCTAGCGTCTTCACCTTCTCATAATGGGCTTTTGTTATCACTACAGTTACAGAGGCCTCTTGTAAAGGGGAGCTCCACATGTGCATTACAATACATAGCTGTGTGCCAGAGCTATTCGGAGGTAGTTGTTGTCACCCTGAGAGCCGAAAGTTGAGTCTCATATTCTCTTCCCTGTGTGATCACAACACTTGTCTTAAAAGTGAACCTTACGTGAAAAGTAGCATGGACTCAAGGCACAAAGTCCTGATGCACATCTCAGCTAAGTGTTTCTAGGGGAAGAGGCTCAGGTGCTGCTTTCTGGTGCAGGGCAGTCACTAATGAAAATGCTTCACTCGGGTAGTTTCTGCATTTCTGTCTGTGATTTCATCTGCCTTGATGCTCTGTTTTTGTCTGGGTTGCTGTGTCTGTGCCAGCATGAGGCTGGCTCCCTTGCAAGGAATCATGCAAAGAAGTGGCTGCCTTTCTGCTCTCTTATCAAAACGTGCCAGGGGTGCTCAGCAACCTTGGAAGGCCTGTGTTTGTTAATAATCCCTGTCTGCAGCAACCAGTTGTTCAGCACCTCTCCGTGTCTGTTCACTGTGCTAGTTGAGATGGTTGCTAATGCCTTTTGCAGGTGCTGAGAATAGAGCTGAGCTGCACTCAGCAGTCTTTAGAAGTAATCCCTGTGTGAGGCAGCCTTGGCTATTTAACTTGCTTTTGGACTCTCTGTTTAGGAAGGATGTCTCCAGTGAAACAGCAGTGCTGATGGCAGGCAGCAGGCTGCCTGGTTCACTTGTGACTGGGGTATCACCAACAACACAAGGTGCTGCTAAAGCTGCTGGGTTTATGGACAGAGTGGAACATCTGCTTCCTACAAAAGCTGTTCCCATAGCAGCTATGTGCCAGTCAGGGTATTTAATGTGTACCATAAGGGCTAAATGAGCTACAAAACAATCAGGTTAAGAGCCAGTGTAGTTGGGCCTTGGGCTAAACCATGAGCATAACTGGAATCAAGCCTTTAGTGCCAGCAGTCCTCAGTCAAGCATCTCCACACCCATCACATCAGCAGTACGTAGGCATGTCATGTTCAGAATTGCCTTCTGTAAGCTGAACTTAGATGGAAGCAGAAATGGAGATGAGGAAGCCAGGACAGAGACTGGTTTGCACATTTTTCTGCTGCTCATATAGGAGAAGATGTACTCAAAGAAATGAGGCTGGAGCTGCAAATGCAAGCCACGGCATGGTTAAATTTCTGAACTTTTTTTTGTTTTTAACTCTGTCATGCGTGATTGAGCTCTAATTTCTGTCTACTGGGACAAGGAATTTCAGTGTCAACTGTGTTTTCATTCTCCTCTTGCCACTTTAGCATGGAAAATGGTAAAATGTCATTTGTTTGTATGAATATTTTACATTCTCATTTTTCATTTGTGTTGTCTTAAACAAATCAAAATTGCTTGGGACTGTAATAGCCTCATTTTACTGAGGCACTTGTATGAATCTGTAATGAGAGGCTAAATGAACAGAGAAGAGGGGAAATAAGAGTTTCGTCAGATTCTTGCACATAATACAAATTCAGGACCATAAATCCCAGTGGTGCTTCATTGCATTTGGAGTCCAAGGGCTGGGTGTAGTGCAAGAATCCTCATCAAGTTAGAAACATCATCTGTAGCTGACTAATGGGATGGAGTGCTCCCTCCTTCATGTGCCTTTGTGTGCCAGGTTTGGGCTGAGCACCACGAGCACTGTCTCCTGTTAGCCCTCGTTGTCATGACAAGACCAAACCTTGCCCATGCACGTATTTCTAGACCAATTGCTTTCTTCCCCTGGTTTCTCTGCTGTAGTCAGTAGGTTTTGGAGACACATCTGCAATCTTTATGGCTGCACATATTTATGCAAATGCTTTATAGCACCTGGTAGAAATTGCAGCTGCCAGTTAATGTTTGTCTTCAGTATCTTGAACATAGAAACACTCCTTCCTTCCTCTACTATTAATTATAGCTTTGCAGGTAAAATCTGTGGCATACAGCCTCTGTGAATAGTGCCAAAGAAGATTGTTGGTGCACATGGCCTGTGCACTGTCCAGTGCTGGTCAACAGCAGATAAACTGCTTTGCCACCATGGCCATTGAGTGACCTGGAACCTGTGCCTCTGTAGCCTTTCCTCTCCAGTTTGATTTGCACAGACCACTTGCAAGTTTGGGCTGTGAGATGAGGTACATAATTACATTTCCAGCCCCAGGCACTCAGTCTTCACTCTCTTGATCTCACAATTTACCAACTGTGTGTTTTTCTCAAATATGTCAGAGTAAAGTAAATTCCATCTCATTTTTCTTTAGCAATTATACCGCTGTATGCTCAAGGTTATATGTTACCAAGTTGAATTACAGACACAGTGAGCTGAGTTGGAAGTATCATTGTCAATAGATACTGCAGTTACTGTGCAGTAATAACATACCTGTCACATCAAGACGTAGGGAGCCATAACAGCATTGTTTAAAAGCCTTTTTCTTTGTGCCCCTTCTACCACAACTTAGTGTGACAATTACATGAATCAAAACTGAAGCGAAGTGTCTAATGATGTAAAACCTGGCAGATGTAAAACTATACTCCAGCTTGATATGCCATCTTGGTGTGTTTTAACATGTGCTTTACGTGAACTGAAGGACTGGAAATACATCTGAAAGAATGAGTTCTGAATGAGCAGAAGAGGGAAGCTTCTGTCTAATAAATGATAGCCAAAAATCTGCTTTCTTCCCTTCAGAGCTTTGGAAGTTAGTGCTGTCTTCATAGCTGGATCCCTGCTGCCCTCTAGGAATTTTTAATGAAATATTGTCAGCAGTACCACCATACCTGTATTGCAAGCTAGGGATTCCTTTATTAGTGTTGAATAATAACATTATTGAAAATACTTCAGATTTCTACAGGGGCTGCTGAATTACCGTATTTTATTTTTGTAAGACCTTCAGGAGTCCCACAGAGCCTCTCCATTACTGCAGTGTTCCTCAAGGCACTGGCAAAGTAAGCAGAAAGTGACTTTAAATAAAGTAATAGTTAAATCAGATTTTTCATGCATCGAGCAACACTGAGTTTCAGATTTCCAGTAGAGAAATGGTGTGCAGCAAATCTAATAGAAATGTAATTTCCATCATTAGAAAGATGTTCTGCCCCAAGTACCCCGTAGCAGGATATTTAACATGGCATAGCATTGGACATAATGGCTCCATCTGTTATAATGAGATCTAGACTCAAAGCAAAACCCAAACTGGGAAGGAAGTTTAATTGCAAACTGGCATTTTGTAGCTCTGACAATTAGGGTCAGTACTGATGCCTCATCATCCTTCTTCCTCTCATAGTAGAGAATAAGTGATATGACAACATTGTGTGGGATCCGGCCCCTGTTATGAAAATAGTGGATTAAGTAATTGTCTGTGGTTAATGAATGCAACTTGGTTAGCTGGGATTAGTCCAGAGAGAAGTGCAATGAAAATGCCTAAGCCTGGGCAACTGAGTATCCTGGAAGGTCCTTTTTAAGGGATTACAAATTTCAGTTTAAATTAAGAAATATGTTGGAATATGTTTCAGGGATAGATACTCAACAAGTTATTTAAGAAAATATTGTAATTAATACTTAAGAAGTGGAAGAAACTCCACCATGGTTGATGTGAGTCTTAGAGGCACAGAGCATCAAATATAAGACTTGAGTATCCTGAATTCCCTGCACAGAAATGGCACAGGGACAGCAGAGCACAGCCTGGCTGTTGGCAAGGCCCATTCTCCCTTCTCAGGGCAGCAGGAGACAGTGGGGGGATCACAGGGTAGCATTTGTGTGGTGCAGAGGTGAGGGATGGATGAGTTGCCTGGTCTCCAGTGCTCGTTTCCCAGGATTCATGCACTGAAATAAGCTGGATGGTACGCAGGTACTTCTCAGCAGCTGGAGGGTTTTCTGGAGCAGGTCCTGACACAGTGTGCACATTGAGTGGAACTGCAAGAGCTGGCTGCAGTTTTGCTTCTGACTGCTGGATTCATTCTCATAGTTAAATTCATTTTTACACATTATTAAAAACCAAAAATCTATTCATCTTTTATGAAGACCAGATGAGAAGGACTGCAGTGTTTTCCATAAAACTGAAAATGAAAGACTTTTTGAGTAATGTTTTTTGTTCTAGTATATTCAGTTGTCCATTCTTTCATGACCTGATTAACATTGATATCAGTAGTTGTTTGGGAAGTAAACGGGAGTGAGATGTACATTTTTCTCATAAGTTAAAAATCAGCTTGCAAAAGCCTACTATGAATATGTTTGGACAAGTTTAACCCTACTGTTCTCAGTGGAAATATTCCAAACTTGCACTTCATATTGGGATTAGAATTGGCTGGTTACTTCTTGTGTAGTCCCATAATACATCTGTCACCCTATGCAATAGAGAAGAAGTCTTGATGCAGAAACATGTTTCTATTTATATGTTCTAATCAATGAAACAGTGATGTCTGAGGTGAAATAAGCAGCTTAAAGTCAAGGCTGGTGGAAGCTAATACAAATCCCTGTAGTGAAATTAGGGATTTAATTTGCTATGGACTGATTTACAGGAGGGAGAATACTGTCACCTACCCAGAGCTGGTAAGACACATAACAAATTTATGCTTATTGCTGTTAATGGATGTCCTGAAAACCGTGTGTCTTGCATCTGGCTCCTGCAGTCTAGCACATGAGGTTGTTAGAGAGGGCATTTATTTGTTCAGGAGCAGATTAATCCCCAGCACCTCTTTGAGCAGTGGGGACAAATTTCTGGCCAGTCTCAAATCGAAGAGGAGCACCCTGGGCAGCCTCTGTGAGCAGAGCATGGTGTAGGGACTGGGTCACAGGGTCACTGCAGCCACTGACCCTGTGGTTGTGGTGAGGTCTGTGCCCCACTGGTTATCACCGTTGTTTCTGTGTAATACTTTGGGATTTCTGTCCCCAATTCCCTACGTTGCAGTGTAGCATCACTGCAGTCTCTGGTTCCTGAGGGTGTAGACTTTATTTTTTTTGAACTTGAAATATCCCCATGTTATTTCACAAAGCTCAGTGGCTGTCAACCCAGACAGGTTCTCTGTGCCCAGTTTTCTGTTCACAGACTTTATAAGCACCACTTGGGACCTGCCCTTCCTCTGCCTTTGAGGCTGTGGATGCTGCTACCAGGTCTCACACACCTGGTTGGTGGTTTTGGAAACCTCAGGTGCCTCCTGTGCCCTCCCACTGCTGTGTTTAGGTCCTGGCTGTGCTTTCAAGGGGAGTGCAAGGACCTAGGTCTGGTAAAGGGCACGGAAACAAGTCTCAGTCCACTGCTGCTGGGCAGGTGCAGCCTGCTGGAGTCCTCAAGTCTGTCCTTCAGGAAGCACTGGGGTCTAAATGCCATTTATTCCCGGTGCATAAGGAGCCAGATGCTTATCTCGCTGTGGCACATACCTGAGGCTTTTGTTCTCACAGAAGAAATTAATGCTGCTCCTGATAAGTGTGGCTCCCTCCTGTTGTGTGGCCGGTGCACCCCACCAGCCAGGGGGAAGTCAGGAGGTGTGTTGATTCCCTAGCTCAGCTTTCCTGTTGAAACTGGATCCTGAAGCTAGGAATGGAATGGAGATTCCCACTAAGCAAATGAGCTTGAAATGCTTCCACTGCTACCCACTCAGGGACACATGGAGAACTGCTGAGTCAGTTCTTTGCATGATTTGCCATTACTTTTAGGAGTCTGTAATTTCATTAATTTTTCTGATGGAGGAGTTATGTTTTGGATTTACTTGGAATTTCTTTTGTTGTTGGAGACTTTTTGTTTCTGTTTTATGAATCAAGTAATTGTTCACTTTGAATTTCAAGCACAGACTGTGTATGGTGTGTTTACCGTATTTTCAGCAGAGGATTTAGGCTGAGAATAGCTCTATGACTGCATGCAATATGCAGTTCTTTCAGAAGGCAGCATTTTTATATCAATAACCATCATACGTGCCTTGAAAACTGGTGTGTCAGTAAATACCTGTTCTTGTGGTAGGCCAGTGAAAAGTCTGTGCTGACTTGATGGGGTAAATTCTGCTTGTCTTGCTCTCTGTAACCTCACAGACAACTCACGGAACTTACTTTGATCAGCAGTTGAAGTAGCTCCTTCTTTTCTAAGTCGTCACAAACAGTGAAATATTCACAGACCTTTTCATTAAATATCTCTGATTATCTTGGACCATTTGCAGATCACATGATAGAAAAAGTATTGAAATTGTGTGCTGTAAAGGCTGTATTGCACATCTGTATAGCAGCCTTTTTTTTTCTGGTGCGCTGAACTTCTGGTGGTGCCTTGAGGAAAACTGTACTGCCCACAGCAGTGTGTTACGTGCAGGGTATGGAAAGGACAATGTATGTCTGGGGTAAGTGTACCCAAGTGTCATCACCAGGTGGACAGGATGGCAATATACTTATTCATCACATTGTCATCTGAAATTTTATGAAGCTAGTTTTCTGTGTTTTGAGGAGTCTTTTGTAAATTTCTAGTGCAGTGAAGGTTCTGAGTCCTGGCATCCACAAATGAACAAGTAAATTACTGGTTCACAAAACCTGGCTGTGACACTTGCCTATTTCTCCAGTATCTCTTCCAAAAACAGCTCTCTGAATAGTTTTTTGCTTTATGGAGTCCATAGTCAGGAACTCTTCTGTGTTTAAATTAACATTTCAGGGACTAAAGACAGAGGAAGTGGGTTTGGGTATAGAAAACATGTTTGCTTGTTTTTTAAATAAAGTGTCTCTACACTTGCCCAGGTGAGAAGATGCAAGGTTTTCTTTCAGAACTTCAGCGTTCTTCTTCCCTTCCCTGAATGCAGCCTAGGAACAATTTCAGTGTGCTTTGTCCTCAGAGAGGATTTGCTTTTTTAAGTGGTTGGCTCCTGCAAATCCCACAGTCTCCCTCAACTTGCTCCTTTCTACAGTAAGGGTTTTGGCTTACACCGGATACTGTATGCAGTGGGATAACTTCTTTGGATAGCTTTTCATTCCTTTAAAAAAAACCCCAAATGCACGCACACCAACAAAATACCCAGCAAAGATGTTTTTAGATGACAGCTACATTTCAGTTCCCAATTATATACCATAACCCCAAAATGAAGTTCCTCATTTCACTCAGCTGAAGTGCTTCACCTGACCCCCTTACTGTGGAGAATGTTGGACCACTATAGTTCGTGTTGCAAAGGACACCAACCTGCCAGTTTCTTTCTAGCCCTGTATAATGGGGTAGCATTAGCAGTTTATCCCAAGTGTAGTCTGGAAGCATAACTGTTCTCTAATGGAATTGCATATTGGTAGCCCAGCGCTGGAATCAGACACTGAATTCTAAGGCTGGAATGGCAAGTGACCCTAGTGATAGGGTGGCATGCTGGCAGCTGATTTGAGGGTGCAGCCACCACCTTTCCTGAATTAACTCTTGCAAATTTACTCTTGTGAATTTACTATTGGACTGTTTTTCTGTGTGCAGGCAAGATTTTCCTGTGTGCAGTGAAGGTACTTCTGTCTCGCCATGTTAAGTGTCCTTCCAAATAATCAGATGCCCATGGTGGGAATGAGATAAGATGTGATTTTGTTTTGACTGCCTCCAAGGTCGGAGCTGTTGTTTGCATGGTTTCAAGCAGATTTGGTAGGCTGCTGATATCCCTGTCTGTCTTCTTTTGATGATAAGCCTCCTTTGTCCCTTGGAGGGAGGGGAGAAACGGGGAGGCCAGCTGCAAAGAAGCATGTGTTTTGCAAGGCACTACAGGTGAACTCTATGGATATCAGAGCAAAAAACTGTGGAGCTGCCTGGGAGGTTGCAGGCAGCACACAGTAGTAGTGCATTTTGAGCAGTGTTTCCCTGTTCCCACAAGTTAAACAGCCAGGGTCTCTGTGAGAGCTACACATCCAGACTGGACATGAGCAAGGGCCAAGGTGAGCTGTTTGCAAGGTGTGCAGAGCTTCCTGTGGTGTTCTGGAGTTGTGCTAAGCCATGCTGTGATGGTGATGGGAAGTGGTGGGAGCAGCCCATCTGCTGGACAGAGCCAAGTTCAGCTGGGGACCCTGGCAAATGACAACAGGCAGTCTGTTCCATGGCTGAGCTAGCACAGGTGACACGTGTCTGTGTCTCCTGCAGTAGGAATAAAAGGGGTGGGTAGCAGTAAAAGGGCTCTCTTGGGCATACTGGTACACATTAACTGAGCTGGGTGAGCACAGCCTGCTCTGGGATGGCTCTGAAGTGCTCTGCAGCAATGTCATGCTGTGACTTCTCTTTCCGTGCCTTTAGAGAGAGGCCACATGCATGAAAGTCAGCTGAGAATTCCCGTCTGCTGAAGGTGTGGGGCTGGCTCTTCCTGCTGCAGTCTCTGAGGCAAATCTAAGTCACCAGCCTCTGACACAGCAGGTTTGGTGCCCAGCTGTGGGTTTTTCCCTGTTGTATGCTTAAACACTAATGGGGACTCAAGTGGTTCTGTTGCCATCTTTGAGAACAGACATGCTGTCTGGAAGGTTCAGTTTTGTTTGGTAGTGTCCCAGAGAAATTCAGTTTGCTTTGTAAACAAACTCTTGTTCAGAGGTTTTACTGAGGCAGCGAGCAGCTGCTTCCATAGGCTTGAAGCCTTATGTTAAAGTTTAACAAAAGCAAATAAATTGACGTGTTGGTCAGACATGCCTTTGTTGCAGCTGTCCCACACCAGCAGACAGCGAGGTGGAATATTTCATGCAGGCTTGTATGTATACTGAGTTTGCTGATTAAGTGGAGCTTCATGAGGCTAATGTGACCATAGCACATGTGCAGTGGCAGTGTGCTGGTGTGTAGGTGATGGCGTTGTACCTTTTACAGTGAGGTGGCGCATTATTTTTATATAAATTTTATATATATATTTATAATTATAACTGGCCCAGTTACCTGATGAGCAGATCTCTTCCTGAGCTGCTGTGTTTTATGGAGCTGTAAGGGAAGCTTTCTGTGCTGCTGTCAGGAGGGGGTTGCTGGAAGGAGATAATGCTCTCCAGTTTCAGTATGGTACCTCTCTCCTCTCTCTCCTGATGCAGTATATGAATGGGCTGTGTGCATCTCTTGGTCCTTGTGTGAGACGTGGGGTTTTGTCATGTCATGGGAGGATGAATGAAGCTATTCTGCACGTGCTGCAGTTGATTGTTAGATTTCAATATGCTTTCAGCCTGGGAAAAGTAATACACTAGCAAAGTTAAAGGGAGGGAATATTGCAAATGGTTGGGTTCATAGGATACCTGAGGTAAATGGAGCAAAGCCAATTGATTGCTGGCTGGCTGTTCACATATATGTATCTGGAGGGTTGATCCAGAGTCATTCTGGAGTGGTTGGAGAATCCCAGGTGCTTTAGATGTCTGGAGCCTGAACAGAAAGTGTCTAAGTCCTGCTGTCATTCACCCCTCCCTTGGCATTTCCAGATGTGTGTCCTTGTCCTGTAAAGCCTTCTTGGAGCTGAAACTTGTATCCCCATTATCCCATTCCCAGAGGTCACTCCTGAGATCCTATCTTGGCACAAACACAGTCTTTTGTGACCTCTCTCCACAGGTAATAACCTTGCATTTTATGAGTTACTTCTTTAGATCTGTGAGGTCTGGAGAATTAATCACATTAAAAAAAAAAAAAGGTGGCTATACCTTGCATGGTTAGAAGGCCTCTCTTCTAAGAATGGAACTATCATTCCTCATTTTAGCTAAGAGTTTAATTTTTTCATGTGGACTTAGACTTCAGGAGCATCATGCGGTAGGAGATTTCTTACTTATGGCAGTCTTTGCTTTGGAAGCCTTCAGTTTTGATGTCTGGATGGGTGTGTCAGGATTTCACCCTACAAACAGAGATCCATTCCTACCCACCCATTCATGTGCAGATAAACACCTTCATTTCATCACTGCATACTGGAGCAGAGCTGTTGGATGTGATACCAGAGTCCTGCTGAGAAGCAGTTACTGAAAGAATTAACCTTTCAGTGACCCAGCCTCTGTGGCAAATCTGTCTCCCAGACCTAGGAGTGTGGTGTGTATTTTAGTACAGTCATGGAAGTTGCCCTAGAAGGTCAAGAGCAGAGATCTGTGAGCTTAGTTACATGGCTAAGCAAAATCTATTTTAGGGAGAAAAGCTATTAAACTGCAGAAATCTTATTAACAGTCCTAAATGGTAGACTTTGCCATTAGTTTTTTGAATTGCAATCTTGGTATGTTTGAGTTCTTCAGATTTATTTGAGGCGTTCTTCTGAGAATTGTGCCTACATGATAGGAATGCATAGTGACATTTAGTTTAATAAATTGATTCATTACCTCTAGATTTGTTTACCACTCTAATTGTATCATTATATTTCCACTATCGTTTTGAATTAACTTACACTGTCCCCTCAGATTGTGCTGCCATTTTCATTTTCTCTTCCAAGGGATGTTGTCTCCTTTATAATTATTTTATCAGCATTTAAATAGTGTTTTATGCCAGAATAACAAGCAGAGTAAGGCAGAAGCATTTGTCCCCATTTAGAGTATCTGAAGGTCAGGAAAATGACACTGTTTCCCCGAGATTCCTGAGCAAATAAGTAGCGAAGAGCTCTGTGACTGTGGAAAACAGGTTTTGCTCTTCTATCCTGTACCTGATTATTGGAATATTCACATGGCAATTCAGGCCTACACAGCATAACTACTACAGCAACTGAGTCCTGGGGAAAAGGACAACCTGGTCACTGGGGCACAGGACTGAATCAAGAGCCGTCGGGACTGCGTTAATCCATTTGTTCATCTGTCAGTGGCCTCCCAGCTGGAACAGAAGTTATTTCTGTAAGTAGTCCAGGCCCCTAAGAAGGAAGGCTCATGGATTACTGCTGCCAGATGCCTTTCATGGCGTTGATAGTTAATCCTTCATTAGAGGAGAAATCATCATGTTCTTTTATGTAAATGAAGTTTATTTACTCTGTGCATATCAGTTAGAGAACAGATGAATCTGAATGTCGAAAGGGCCATTTCCCCACTCAGTCTCTACCCAAGGACTAAAACCTCATTCACTGGGAGTGATTCTGCATGAGAAGGGAGTCTAGTCAGAGGCTGTAAAGAGAGAAACCACGGCAGAAAATGCACTCCCCTTCCACAGCAGACTCGGGCAAGAGCTCCATCCCTACAGCAGGTGAGTGCAGCATTTCTCAGAGCCTGAGTAGCCTGAATACAGGAATGACTTTTCCTGAAGTGTTGTCCCTGAAGTGCCACATGGGTGTACCCAGGTGAGGTTTTGCTTGGCTCACTCAGGTGTGGCTTAGCAGCCTGGCCACAGTGAGCACAGCTCTCATTACAGCCTGGTTCTTGTATTCTGGACTCTGCTTCCCAGGTGGGGATTTTTAACCTGGTTTGAGTTCCTTCCTCCCTTAGTCATGTCACTTCTTTCTCCATCTGTGGGTACTGTAGCAGCTCCAGAAATGTGGCTTTTTTTGTCTTTTTTAGCAGTGTGTCCTTTGGTCACTCAGCTCAGTTTTTATGCCATTCATTTCTAACAACTCTTTTCTGCTCCAAAAAAATCCCCAGCTACTGGGCTGCCAAGCATAAATTTCTCCCTTTCAGTGCTGTGTAGTCAGAGTAATTTGCAATGCTGGGCATCGGCTGATGTTGTATTTAATATGTAAGGAAAATTATGAGATTAACTAGATGTGACCATCTGTTGATCTGCAAAAATTAAGTTGTAGTAAGTTTTAGTCTCTTTCCCTGTTTAATTAGCCATAATCAACTTGAGTTTTTCTTTTTGTAAGATTTTGTTATGGAATAAAAGGTTCTCCTGTGAATTTTGTGCTTTCAACTTCAAAATGTAGCATGTGTGATAGAAAGTGTATTCCTGTCCAGCTTGTGATCAATAAGTGTTTTTACAGTAAAATAATCACAGGAGGCAACACAGAGAACAGAGTTCCAGGGAATTTGCTTAAATGCTTGAACATTCAAAGTGACTTTGTATCCAATTTACTTTCTTGACAGTTCGGAAAGTGACACGGGGAAGTATGTTTGCAAAGGATCACAGAGATGTTTTGAAGAGGAATTCTTTGAAAGGAAGTGAAATTTGCAGTGCAGGCACCAACTCATGGTTGGGTCTCATCTAAGCATCCTCTTTCAAGTATTTTCCTTTGCTCTCCTTCATTTTTCATTTTGAAAACTTAAGCAGATGCTGGTGCCTAGGAAAGCACTTCTGCATCCCCCAGCACTGGCTGAGCAGCCCTTCAGGGAAGGGTTTGATGAGACTGGCTGCACTCCATGTCTGTGTAGAAACAAGGAGACCCCCAATTCACAGCCATTCCTGTAGACTGTTCTGAGGCTCTGCTGTATGCCTGTTGTTGCATTTGGGCAAGGTAGAATTAGGACTGGAATTCAGCTCTGTGTGATTGCATAAAACAGCAGCATACTAAATGTGTAGTTTTTGGAGAGGAAACTTCTAGGGGAAAGTGGTTTCGAACTGGGGGCTCATTGCTTTGTGTCTGATAGATGACCACAAAATTTGAGGAGGTTCTGTGGCACGTGGGAGAAGCGACTCCACTCTCAGTATGATGGGGAACTTCTCTTTGCCTGGCAGCTGCTGGCTGTACCATAAAATGCTTGAAGAAATAAAGTGCTGTGTCAGGCTTACCTGGGATTTCTGCTCAGCTCTTGGGAGTGCAGCTGTGCCTCTACTGGGGCTGTGCCACCTAAAAACACCCTGGTTTTGAGGGCAGCCTCCCTCTCTCTCCATGCTGAGTGCCTGGGTACACTCCAGAGGAACTCAGTAGTTCAGTTTGGATACGCATCAGAGTCTGTGTCCCTGTCAGAAGACTTAAATGTGGGAAACCTTACAAGAGCTGGCTCTCACTCAGACTTTGTGATAATGGCTAGTTCTAGCTGTGCCACTGATACTGAGAGTCTTTCTAACGTACCAGAGTCACCTTTCCAAAAAATCACTCAGGATTTGGCAACTTTCATGTACAACATGATATGAGATCTTATAGTTCTCTCTGTATTTTCAATAGGTGATGAATCTTGGTGATGCATTTAGTAATCTCACTGGCAAGTATTTCTCTCTTACTGACTTATATCTTAACATACTGGTTTTTTTGTTCCTGTTCTTTTAAAATATCTTCTGCCATATATGCTGTATGGTTTAGGGAGACTTGCTTGCTATGTCTATGTTCAGCACACTTAACAAAAAAATATTCCATACCCTCCATATGGAAATAACATCCTTAGTGAATGGTAACCTGTCAGTGAATGAATTACCTTCCTTTTGAATTTTTAAACTTAGTCTAAGCATGAGGCAGAATTTTAAAGAATCTGCCATAACTTGGCATTCAGCAGTTTTATAGATTCTAACGTAGCCAGAGAATCTTGTTAAACTGCAGTGAAATCTCTTTGTCTGACTCCTAGCTAAATATTACCATGCTCTTCTGTTGTTCTGTGAGGACATGAGAAAGTTGTAGCAGCTTCTGTAGAGGCCTCAGTTTACAGTGCACATGGTGGTTATGAACAGTGGACTTTTCAAAGCAGAGCTGATGATAGCTAAATTCCTGTCTCCTGTTTTGTCAATAGTAGGCATTTGTATGTCACTGTTAGGTCCTTATCCTTAGCTTACAACTTTCTCTGGGTTAAGGCTCTGTGTTTTGTGGGAGGGCAGTGATCACCTGGAGGATAGATGCTGTCTCTGCAGTATTAGCTAATGTCTGCTGAGTGTGTGGCTTTGTTGGTTAATGCATTGTTGTTGTCCAGGTTGTCAGTGATGGATTTTCCGTTGCCTTTCCCATTATCAGACTTGGAATCCCTTCACTGATGCACAGAAATTTGCCAATAATTGTGTACCAAAATCAGAAATGCCTGCTGGTAACCTCTCAGGTTTGTCATGCAGTCATTACTTTAATATAAGAAGTCCTTGTTTCTTTACTACCAGAAAAATCAAACATCTTGAATAACTTCTGCTTAATTGTGGATTATTTCATAGATTTACTGGTATTTTTTAACAAGTAAATGGTTTGTAGACACTCACTGTATAATGCCCTTTAAAAAAGAGTACTTCAAAATACACTGGGTTTTTCCTTGCAAGGACTTTCTGTTAGTGCACTCTGCCAGAAATGACACCCAGGTGATTTTTGTATGAAAAAAGTGTTTTGTGGTATATGGGCTCCAGCTATCAAGCAAAGGTGTAGACCTACCCACATTAGAAGTAAATTCACTCTGGGATCTTTCTGTGCTCATTATTGAGAGGGGAAATGCAGACCATATTATGGACATGTCTGTGTCATAAATATAGCAGAACAAGGCTGAAATGAGGTTTCTGTTCATCCTGCTCTGTTGCAAAGTATGGAGATGTACAGAACACTAAGCTCTGTTTGTGCTTTGCAGATAACTGGTGTTTGATGGCTCTTTCCACATGAAAGCTGTGCTTGAATCTGACATTTCAGAGACTGAAATGTCTAAAGGACTGGAGAGTTGAGTTGATAATTCATTAAGCGGCACACTTTTGTTTGAGTCAATATTGAATTGATATCCCAAAATAGTGCTAAGAGGCACAGTGTTCCTGGAGATGGTTGATTTTAGATGAGCTGTGGAACAAATGTCCTGAACTGATGACTAAAATCTCCTGCTGCTTTAGATAAGCAAGGTTGTCTTATGCTGAGATTTAGCACTCCGTTAGGTAATTGTTTTTGGCATATGTCAATTAGCCCACATGCTTTATTGAATAACTTATTCTTGATTTATTTACTGAACTGCTAAAACAAGAATTTGCATTATCAAATAAGTGACGCTTCAATAAAATTACATGTATGCATAATATAGACTTGTTCATTTAGGATATTTGCATCCTTTTGCTTTTGTGTCTATGCCACAAAGAGCTATTATTTTTATCTGTTACCAAATTTGAAGTCAGATATGAGCTAAAAGGACTGGCAGCTCTCTGGGGACATGAAGTATTTCTGTGTTTGGGTCTAACTCAGTGTGGACTGGAAAGCACCATGTCCAGAAGCAGGGAGGAGTATGGTCAGTTCCTGATGGAGAAGGGAAACTGTTTTTCTTGGAAGCTCTTGGAAAGCCATTATCTTTTCTGTCTGTTTACAAAATAATTGTCTGTAAAATTAGAAGGCATGCAATGTTTTCTGTGGTTTGGGGCAGATCACCCTACTTGTGAGTAGGCCACTGTATGAAACAGAATTTTAAAGACTGTCTCAAGTTATAGCTTAGCCACAATTCACTGTCCTGGGATACTGGATGGTTGTCTCCTGATGAAAGTTCTTTTTGGCTGACGTCTCTGAAGAAATACACATGAATTTAGCTGTTTTGTACTGAATTAATTCCCCACCTTGTGTTGTGCACACAAGAGCATGTTTAGACTGATAAAATTGCATCTCAATTCTTGTCTGCTGAAGGGCTCAGGACATTCCATATTCATGAGGAATGGAGAGCTTAATGCATGGATGCTGAGAGCTGGAGTGAGCATGTGCTTTGAATGTTGTTCTTGTTGGTCTCTGAGGACAGCCTTGCTCTGACATCCTGACATGCTGGCTTTGCAGCCTGAAGTTCACATGCCAATGTATATCTAGGTAAGTCCTGCCAGTCCCTGGGTGAATTTACACTTGAGGACTTCCATTCAGGTATTGATCCTTCCTTTCTTAAAATCATCAGAAGTTTTAATTTCCTGCTAGATCAAATGCCATACAAATATGTGCTGTGGACCTGACCTTTCAGAAAAATCCATTTCAGGTTGAGTGTTTGCACTTCAGTGCAATTCATGATGAGAGGCTGAAGAGCAAAGAAGGAATTCGGTAGCGTAGGGCAGTCATTTCCCCAGCAGCAAAAGCTCCAGGATCTTGTTTTTTCCCAAAACAGAGTCCTACAAGTTAAATTATTTTAAAGCATTTTTTACCTGTTTGACTATGACTACACTAGCAAATGCACGGGGCTTTTTCCCCTCCTTCCTTAGAAACAGAGATATGTTTGCAGAGACTTCCTCTAAAATCAGCTTGGAGATCAGCCAAATTTCAAATAACATAATGGTCATTTTGGTGTCCGACTTGAGATACTTCAGTGAAGGTTCTTGCTCTTAAATGACAGTAATTTATCTTCTAGATGTGTTATGTAGGGCAGAGAAAATAAGTTGCTGTAGTAATTTGAATTTATGCTTTTCTCTTAGAATAAATTAGTTACAACAGGTAACAGTGAAGTCATCCGCAAGTTCTTGCACTACCACTAATGTTTGACATTATGTGACCCTCAAACTCCTCCCTTCACAGGTCATTGAAAAACTCATGTTCTCTTTTCTCTGATGTTTATTCTAGGAGGTCCCAAACAAGTTCTGCTGTCTGATAGGAACAAAGCCATTGTTCAGAAAGCAAATCTCTCTTGTCTCTGTCCCCAGGAAACACGCCCTGACAATTTGATATCTTTTGTGTGTACAAGTTTTAACTAAAAAAGCCACAGTAGGTTTTTAATAGTCTGTGGCATTAGGCAAAACTCTGCTTTATTTTTTCTTTCTTTAACTCAGAATTTCACAGGAAAGCTCTTTATGGTTGAAGTTTTGGAAATAGGGCATGGTAACAGCACTGTACATTTATATAGACAAGTGTGGCATGCAATGTTTTTTTCTGTAACTGAATCAATATTTTATGTGTCTCAAGTCCTAGTAGTAATGAAGGATATAGAGGAGTGGATTTCTTACAGCCAGTCTCTGGGCATTTGTTTATTTATGCTTTTCCCATCTTTCTATTAAAAAAAAAAAGCCCACATGAAATTCCATTGCAAGAGGCAGTGTGTGCTCAGGGGCTGGTAAAGTGTAGAGCTGTGATGGGGTCCACACAGATTGATGGTCTTCTATTAAAACCTGTAAACAAACTGTTCTGTGTGGTGTGCCCTGAGCAAGAAGAGAGATGAGATTTTTTTCAAGTGAGAATGACACTGGGAAAGGGCAAGATACAAAAGTGACCTGTGTTGGCACCAACGTCTTAGAGACAGGGAAGGGTAGGACGAACAGACTCTATAAAACAGGTACCACTTGGGATCTGTGGCTGAGGGTGAGGTGGAGGACTGTGAAATCTGTTTGAAGCATAGCAGAAGTTCAAATTAGGAATGAAGGAAGGGCAGCAAAAATAGGGAGGAAGAATGAGACATTCCTGAAAAGATTAAAGGGCTCTGAAAAAAATCGGAGCTCTTATATTGTGCGAGGGATGATTTGAATTCACGTCTCTTTTCCTCATTAATGATCTCTTTCTCACACAATTATAACTGCTGATGAGCAAGCATCACAGTTCTTTGCTCAGGTATTTAAGCAATAATTACAGCTATGCAAACGCAAAATCCTGAAATATGGCTCTGCTTTTATGCTTTTATTGTGCAGAACACTAAACTTACTCTTACAGACTGGTGGTGCTGCAGTTGTAGCCCTGCAGCACAGGAGAGACCTACCTGTACAGAGTGTTCATTGTGTTACACACGAGGAATTCATTTCCTGATTTCAGATCTCTGACAGCAGCTGGTTCAGTGCTTCATGAAAACAGCTCATTCTGTTGAAAAAGCCCTGCTGTCTTCCAGGCATTCTGCAAGTGGGGAAATTGTGCTAGAGCACAATGCCCACCAGGGAATGTACTTGTGGTAGCAATCTTTTGCCACTTAGCACTTGAATTAGGCTTCAGCTTTTATGTTGAAAAGCTAATATGCCCCCTTCAAAAAAATACATCCATAGTTTAGAACGCTGCTGTTGCAGATTATTAATGCAAAAGATTGGCTGGATGCGAGCAGGAGAAAATAGTATTTGTACCGAAGTATTTAAAAAGCTGTATCCTCATTGCTGACTTGTTCACAGTTACTTGATTTCCCTTTCTAGGAAAATGTGTTAATTCTTTGTGAAGAGAGAAATTTAATAGGGCACCTGATGTGGTTTGCTAGTAAAAAACTGTGATTTTTCATATCTCTGTATTTCAAAGCTGAGCTTTCTCAGTGGTGGTGGCATCAGTCATTTAAAGCACAAGTGTTTCTCCAGCCACGTCTTTGTCCTTTAGATGACTAAACAACCTTGAGCCAAACAATTACAGCAGACAGAACAGGGCAGTCCTGGGAAATTGTAATTGGAATTGTAGTTTGTAGATCTCCCTCAAACCAATATATTACTTGTCATCAAGGCTTTAGAGGAAATGCAACTGTGGAGTATTCTTCTGATGAGTTTTTGCATGATCATTAGGAACTTGGTTGTCCAGACTTTCTTTTTTGTAGTAAAGAAAAAGAAGGCAGTGACTTGAACTTAGGCTAAGTATTCCTTTCTTCATTCTCAGATGAACTAATAGGGAAGATTGTAAATTCTTGGTCAAGTTTTACACAGTCAGGAAGAACAGGACCAATTACCAGGCATATGCAGAATAAAGAAGCTTTTTAGAATTATAAATAAACAAACAAAAACACAGAAAAAACCCCAAACACAGAGAGAGCGAGTTTCAAGTAGCTTGGTCTCTTTTGGTTTTCAGATTGGTCTTGTGAGATGCAGCAGTTGCTCAGCCTTCAGCACAGATTGTCACTTGCTATGAAGAAAAGTTCTCAATGAATCCTGTACCCAACAAGACATTAAAATCTCATTAAAATGCAATTGCATTCTGAAGCTTAGCTCCCTTGTTTGTCTTTGCTCAGCCTGTGCTCTGACCAAGCTTTTTGCAGTTAGGTTTTTCCACTGTCCCAGCTGGGATGAACATTTTAGTGTTTAAAACATTTTAGTGTTTAAACTCATCTACCAGTTTGATGACCGTTTGAAGGATAAATTGTCCTGTACCAGCTCGATGCAGGAACCTAAATCATCCTTGAAAGAAGCCATGTGTGATTTTCATCACAATCAAGGTTCACAGGGTTGATGAATGGAAGGAGTGGCCAGCAGAATAGTTCTTATATTTCATTAAAGTTGGGCATGATGTTAAGCTTAACAGCTTCGATGGAGTTCCTTGACTCACTTGAGGATGGATGGATCCCATAGTTTCCAGCTTTGGGACATGGAAGACAAAGGTGTGGGTTTGAGCTGTAGCACATCAGTGTGTCAAGTCAGACCTGCTCTTAAAGCAGCAGTGCTTAATGCTGTTCTACTATCAAGGTTGGGTAACCAAAAATTTCTGGTTTTTTTCTTAAACAAGGAGTTTCATTAGGAAGACAGGAGAATAAGGTTGTTCATCTTGTTCTCTGGTATTCTATCTCCACAATTTGTTGAGATGATTTCTGCTTTGGATTAAAATGTCTGAATACAAATGCTTTAAAATGAAAGTTGATGAAGGAAATTCAGGTGGGTTTTTCTAGAGATATGGATGAAGTATGTCAGTTAGTGTACAGTTCGTTTGCAGCAAAGGGGAAAATTTAGGAGCACAAAGTGTAGTAGAAGAGCCGTGAATTTTATCATAATTATTGGTGTTTTACTTGTGAAGAAATACTAACTGGAGTCCTGATCAGGCATGGTAAGTCACCCAGTCTTATCATCCACCTGAGCAGAGAGGAGTATGCTGTGAGGTGGTGAGTAGCCAGGAGTTTGTTTGAATACCATATGGAGGTGCATTTAGTGTATTCATCTGAAACATCAGTAGGCTAAAATGCTACTATTTAGCATTTTCCTGAGGAGACAAATACAAGCATTCAAGCAGGAGGATGTTTCTAAAGAAAACCCAGTGAGCTCTGTTGTAAGGCTAGTCTGCCTTTTCATATTCATTCAGTTCCCAAGCTGAAGGGAGTAAGGGTTTCAGAGGCTGTGGCTAAGAGAAATGCACAAGGGAGTAGGAAACTGTTTCACTTTGAAATTGGTCCCCAGTTTTATTTTACTTTTTTGTTTAGAATGTGAATGTTCTTGTGAGGTTGGCCATGACATTCTCGGCTCAGAAAAATCGGATTAATCCTATTTTTTTTGATGTTCCTCCTGGGAGAAAATTCTCTCTTAAACAGTTGGTATGAATTTAATCCTTTCACATTCCATTCTCAAGAAACGCTGGAACCACTGTTCGAAGGAAATCCAAGATACTTTTAAAAGGACAAAGGCAATACTTTGTGCAGAGTTCAGCCCGGGTACATCGAGGTAAAGAAAAGGTGTTGGCTTAGACAGGAAGAGCCTACAAAGCAGTAAAAACACCTTTCAGGACTGAATGCCNTGGTTTTTTTCTTAAACAAGGAGTTTCATTAGGAAGACAGGAGAATAAGGTTGTTCATCTTGTTCTCTGGTATTCTATCTCCACAATTTGTTGAGATGATTTCTGCTTTGGATTAAAATGTCTGAATACAAATGCTTTAAAATGAAAGTTGATGAAGGAAATTCAGGTGGGTTTTTCTAGAGATATGGATGAAGTATGTCAGTTAGTGTACAGTTCGTTTGCAGCAAAGGGGAAAATTTAGGAGCACAAAGTGTAGTAGAAGAGCCGTGAATTTTATCATAATTATTGGTGTTTTACTTGTGAAGAAATACTAACTGGAGTCCTGATCAGGCATGGTAAGTCACCCAGTCTTATCATCCACCTGAGCAGAGAGGAGTATGCTGTGAGGTGGTGAGTAGCCAGGAGTTTGTTTGAATATGGAGGTGCATTTAGTGTATTCATCTGAAACATCAGAAGGCTAAAATGCTACTATTTAGCATTTTCCTGAAGAGACAAATACAAGCATTCAAGCAGGAGGATGTTTCTAAAGAAAACCCAGTGAGCTCTGTTGTAAGGCTAGTCTGCCTTTTCATATTCATTCAGTTCCCAAGCTGAAGGGAGTAAGGGTTTCAGAGGCTGTGGCTAAGAGAAATGCACAAGGGAGTAGGAAACTGTTTCACTTTGAAATTGGTCCCCAGTTTTATTTTACTTTTTTGTTTAGAATGTGAATGTTCTTGTGAGGTTGGCCATGACATTCTCGGCTCAGAAAAATCGGATTAATCCTATTTTTTTTGATGTTCCTCCTGGGAGAAAATTCTCTCTTAAACAGTTGGTATGAATTTAATCCTTTCACATTCCATTCTCAAGAAACGCTGGAACCACTGTTCGAAGGAAATCCAAGATACTTTTAAAAGGACAAAGGCAATACTTTGTGCAGAGTTCAGCCCGGGTACATCGAGGTAAAGAAAAGGTGTTGGCTTAGACAGGAAGAGCCTACAAAGCAGTAAAAACACCTTTCAGGACTGAATGCCAGAATGTCTGTGCCTTCTCCTTTAATGGATGGGCGATAAGGAGCTGCAGAGCTGTTGAGCCTGGTGCTTCAGGAGACAGTCCCCCCTTAAATGCAGTCCCTGCTCCCAGTGCCTCTCCAAGTGTGAGCTGTGGTGCTGCATCACCAGCACAGCCTGGTCCCTCTCTTTTCCCCTGCAGAGTGGATCCCTGCAGGAATTGGCCTCTCCGTATTTTAATTGTAGTTTTGGATTGTTGGGTTTTTTGTTTGTTTGTTAGGGTTTTTTTGTTTTTTTCTGGACGCTGGCAAAATTTTTAAAACCTCTTGCTGGTACTGGGGGTACCAGCAGCATCAGCGAGGGTCAGCGAGCCCCTGAGCAGGCAGGACAGAGCACTGGGCAGCCGTATGGGTGTTATGGATAGATTCCTTCAATGAACAAGAGTTCATTTCTGCTGCTGCCAAGAAAATAAAGCGGATTAGGGTCTGGTTAGGGCCACAGGAGTAACATTATGTGATGGTACATTGTCCAAACAGTGTAGATCCAATTGCTTTTGGCCGTTTCCAGAGGCTGGAATGTACGGGGTATACACATTGTGCTGGTTGTGCAAACAGCAGCTTTTCATCTCAAACATGCCAGAGTCAGCTTCTTTGGTCAGGTGGTCTGGGTTCTGCTCCTTCCAGCTCCTGTGACCCCTGCAGAGTAACAAAGGGGAAAAGATGGGGGAAAAAAGTGGAGTTCATATTCCAGCCCCTTGAGTTGGCTGTTCACAACTAGGCCACATCACCCAGGCTTAGGCATTTCTTGGACTGCAAATGCAGGTACTGAAATTTGAGAAGGGATAATCTGAAGCTAGAAAACAATATAGGTAAAATAGGTTATGGTTTGCACACGGAAAAGAGTATGGATTCACATCTGCAATGTGACTTCATGCTGAACAGCATTTTCAAGTTGATATTCTTAATGCTGGTATCTGTGGTATGAATAGATGTCTGATTCTTGGAGATTGTGATCTACTCATACTTCATTCTAATCATAACAAAAGTATTAAAAGGAAAAAAGAGTGGAAGTGGATATTCCAAACAATGACCTTCACAAGTGTCCTGCAGACCTATTGAAGATTCAGAAAGGTCAAATTATATTTTTGTTTTTCTGATATTTCTTATCTGAGATGACTTCTTTTCCAAATCATGGTCATTTCTCCTTGTCTCATCTTGTAAATTTTGCATTTAAAATATAGTCTCACTAAAAATTAATATTTGCAGTAAAACACAAATACAAGTTCTGTTGTGTCCCAAAAAATCTTCTAATGAGGCTTTAGTTAATGAATAATACCTACATTAACACACAAGTAGGAGAACCCTGCAAGATCCAATATTGTGTGAAAGAAAGGGATATGAGTTACAAAGTAGATGTAGCTCTTTCTGTTGGGAAAGCTTCACTTTCTCATAAGAAGGTAATGTAACCAAACATTATGCTTTCCTTCTCTGCAAAATCAGGCTGATTGTGTATTGGCTCACTGGGTGTTTACCTGAGCTAAAGTACTGCTCTGGAATTCACACTGTAAATAAACTAGCTAGACTTCTGGGATTAATCCCCTCTATCTGGAGAACACCCTCCAATTTGTCATAACATGATAACTCGGTAAATACTACATCATCTGCTAAGCAAGTATTACATAATCTGTTGAATTTAAATATGCAGGATATTAAAAGAGTATGGACCAAGCTGGCAGCACCTGAGACAGCCATCACATGTCATACTTTTGTTGTCTATAGCAAAAAATCATGTCACTTTTTTTTTATTCCTGGATCTGATATGTATTATGTTTATGCATGTTCTTTGGGGTTTTTTTGGGTGGCACCTTGCAGGATCCTAGTCCACTGAAATGAAAAGGGGATACAGTACAATATGATAAAATAAATAATTTTTTCAGGTTTTTTAAGCCACAGAAAGGACTCAATTGTGGTGCATTATTTTTCTCTATACTGTATTTATTCCTACTATATTTAATAGCTGTGAGAATATATTGAGGTTTTATGCTTCTATCCTTATTTTTTTGGTCTTTTTAGGGTGAGATCTCTAGATGATGAGTAAAATAGGCCTGTTGAAGTAAACTGAAGATGGTATCATGTCTCCTTTTTGTCCTTGAATGAGAGATCTGTCCTTGTTCTGGTCAAAATGGCTATGTAAAAGGTAAAAATGGGGAGCAAATTGCCAGGGCCTGACTGTGTGTTTTCTGCGGGGGCAGGGTCGATGTAGAGTGTTAAGGTCTGGAATTCTGATGCTTCCCTGTCTCCATACCCTCATTGTCCGTGGTAAAAAAGATGGAACATAGCACAAAAGTAAAACAAACCCATGTTTTGTACTGATCTTGGGCTAGTCAGATTAAAAAGATTAAAAAAAAAAAAAATTAATCTTGATATTTCTCTAGTGTTGACACTTAACATAGGTTCATCCTTACTATATCTTAGAAAAAAACAATTGTTCATTGGACTTTTAAACTGTGATATGGTCTAAAATGTAGTTCGGGTTGTTGCATTATTTGTTTCGATGCCTTTTTGGGGAACATAGGGTGTATGAATGGCTGAGTTTTGACTGTAGAAAACGGAATCTCTGTTTACCTCCAAGTTAAAATTTAAGTTTTGAATAATGATGCAATCCTTCAGAATAAATTTTCAGTAGAATCTGCCAATGTCTGGCTTTTGTATTCATCAAGTTTCAGTGAAGTCCCTTTTACAGTTGTGTGTCCTAGTTCTGTGAAGTGTGGTCCTCAGGAGTAGATTAATTCCGAATACTTGTGCCGGGATTTTCTAGTCCTTAAGAAATTTCTCTTCAAAAACCTACCTGTTTCAATGTCCAGCACTAAGCATGGCGCTCTTCCAGGAGCAGTATTCCTGCTGTAATGAGCAGAGATATTTACTTTAGATATCACTAGGATAAAAAATGGGAATGTAAGAAGCTGGAAAGATGTGAATACAGGACTGACAGGATTTCTAGGGGCATTGCATTTGTGTGTGCAGTACTCACGTATGCCCTTGGCTCAGTGAAAGGGTGTCAAAATGCCGCTCTTTTTCTGGAAGGGTTTGCTGTTCTGCAGGGCTGGAAAGGTGGTTTGAATCCCCAGTGCCCTTGCACTAACATGGTACCTTTTAGAATGGAGATGAAACAGTACTACAAGTCTGAAAACATGGAGCCTGTGGCAATGTTCTGATTTTAACCTTCTTAGTGTGGGCCCATTCTTTAAAGAAAGGATAAAAAGGTGATGTCTTCCCTTTTAATCTAATCCTCATCAGACCCATCCAAGGCAGCAGGTTGAACCGTGTGGTCTGCCTTCTCCTTAGGGAGTCACAGCAACACTTGGGTGTATCAAGTGTTACTGCCCTGAATGTGGCACAGTGTGTTCCTGAAAATAAGAATGGAGTCATCCCCACTTGTTCAAAGCACCCTTATCAGTCTCTGCGTTTATTCTCTCCATCGTGGTACAGTAACTGCTGCAAAATCTCCAGTGCGTGTATCAAGTTACAGATTAGTGCAGGCCCCTGTGGTTCTTGGAACAGCATGGGGCTGTTTTTGTTTACTGATGACATTTATCTTCTCATTTCCTTTTGGAAGCATGACAGCTTCTCAGTGTCTCATGGGGAATGTACTTACAGGACCTTCTTTTCATGCCATATCTGACAGCAAGCGCCGCACTGCACAAGATCCATGTCTGCTTGCTGTGGAGCCGCTGCTGGTGCTTGCAGCAGACTGGCAGGAGCTTGGCTGGACACGGAAGCAAAAGGGTTTCTGAGTGCAATTATCTTGTCTTGCAGGAGGAGACCGAGAGCGGATGACAGCTAATCATGAGACCTACCTACTCATGGCAAGCACGCAGAGTGACATGGAGGATTGGGTGAAATCCATCCGCAGGGTTATATGGGCACCGTTTGGAGGAGGTGAGTCACTGAGGGAGCATGCAGTGCTCACAGATGCACAAAGACTCACAGGGGTTCTTCTGCTATCTCTGAGTCACAGCCAGAGCTTTGAAGTAAGGAGGAGAATGGTCTAGATCTTTTCAGAGAAGTGGAGTAAACATGTTTCCATGCAGAGGGCTCAACTAAAAGACTTAGAACTATCTGGAACCACTTCCTTTGATGAGGATAGCACATGAGAGTGTGAGGGGAAGTTTTCACAGAAGATTGGTCTTGTATGAAATTGGCTTTCCTGTGGGGAGAGGCAGGGTAGTTCCTTTGGTCACTAGCTGAAAAACCATCCGTGGTGTTTCTTAAATGCCTGTTGGAAAAGCTGTCAGCAATTCTCCTGCCAGTGACGGCTAAGACCAGCAATAGTATTATATAAAGCTGTGTCTCAGAATATTAGCACTAACAGTGTGGGAATTTGATTGGCATCTCCAATGATTTCAGTAGTACTGGACCAAAATTTATCATTGGGAGTCTACTTGTCTTTTTAAAAAGCTCTTTTATGTTGAATGGGCTGCAAATTATTGTAATAATTTTCATCATTACTATTCTGATGATAATATCTATATTATAATACGAGTATGATTGATACACTTGCACAAAATGTCTGTATGTTAATCAGTCTTTTCCTTGGAGCTCTCAAATCTCTTAAGTCTGAGGACGGAAATATTTCCCTACAGTGGAAGACCACCTGTATTGCAGCAAATGATTATTCTTATCTGCAGGTTGCTGGAAAAAAGTCAGGAGGGCAGGATTGTCTGTGCTGTTTCATGATCAAGAAGTGCAGTTGTCACTGAAAACTCTTATTGCTGACTCCTTTCTCTTAACAGCTGGGTAGAGAACAGGAGGGAGGAGGGAGAGACTAATGGAAATTTTAAAGAAAACCTTTCTTGTAAGCCACTCATTTTTGTGCTTTATTCAGGTCACACAGTGTTTAGGAGAGGACTTTGGCCTCGCTGGTGGGCTGCAGTGAGGGGCTTGGCTAACTAGGGCCTGCCCAGCATCTCTGAAACATGACTGCCTTCTCCTTGGCTTCTCCTGAGGAAGTGTGCCTTGAAAAGATGGTGCAAAGCAGTCATGTCACTGGCATCTGGCCCTTTATGTTAAAATAAGATGGCACAGTCCTGAATCTGGCAATGTAGGTCTTAGAATGCGTGAAGAAAAAAGAAAGCAAAAAACCCCAAAACTCGCCAGGTGAAAGGTTTGTCTTAAAAGGCATGAACTGCTACAAGTATATGGAGTTGGTTTGGGAAAGGGAAGGTATGAGTAGCGCAGGCTAGGTAAGAAACCTGTTTTTTTATGTAGCACAAAGATTACCCATCCCCAGCTTTCTCCTCAGAAAGCAGGCCTTGTGTTGTGCTCCTCAGCATTCTCCTACTCCAGTCCAGTAGCAGCATAAGCTGCTGTGGCAGTAATAAATTTGGAGGCTAAGCAGAAGTGGATTTTCCAAAGAGTGTCTTTGTAGATTTTTGCACTTGGCTTCCTGCACCACAGTATCTTTCTGTGGCAGATAACAAGGAAAGGCAGCCTTGCTGTTCTCCTGCAAGTGGAGGCGTCTCTACATGTCACAGGCGGGGAGCTGCGATTAGGTGAAACTAAATTCTAGCCCAAGTCAATGAATAGGGCTACAAATAGAAACCAAATCTCTCAAGTCCTGACCCTGTGTTTTCTTCACCAGCTCCTCATTTGCTTTTATAGGGCAAGAGCTATTTCTGATTTGCAGCTGGGAATCCTTCCAGCCACCAAGAAAATTCTCAGGACACCATCGTTGTTGTAGGAATGTTTAATGTCAGTTACTGAGGGAAGCAGCTCGCTGAGGATTTTGCTTGCTGACTTGCATAAAACTAGGGGGGTGCAATCCTTGCATTACCTTTTCAATTCTCATGTGCAGTTAAAACATTTCGAAGTATGGTCTTATTTTTCTTTTTGGGTTTCTTGAGCAAGTATACTGAATCAGGGTTGTTTGTATTGGGAGGCAAACAGTTAACTCCCTAGAAAATGCAAAAATGGCTGGAACATAATTTAGGGTGTAGTGTTCCTGGAGAAGGTTTGCCTGTGATAACAAGGCAAAGGTGGTATCATGGGATGTGTCACCGTTAAGAGCCAAGTTTCCAACATGTCCCCCATTTTATTAACTACTTGATAGTCAGAGCTGTCTTAAGTATAAATAAATCCTGTTAACTGTTCTGCAGTTATGAATGACCAGACACACTCATATTTTTATTATCCTTTGCTATGTGGATGTTGCTACAGCTTCTGCAACAGTCTGACTCTTCTTAAGACAGGCACTTCTGACTTAAGATGTCTTAAGAGCCTGCCTTTATGATCTGTAGCTGCTGAAGTTCAAAATTGTTTTACATACTATAATAGCTGTAAAAAAGATACAGGAAAGTTGCAATCACATGATGATGACTAGCCAGTAACAAGTAATTACTTGCAAAACAAAATTATTTCAGACAGCTAATTAATAAAAACACTAGTTTTATATCAGCTTCCTGAACTTCAGTACTTAATGGTAAACCACAATAGCGTGTTGTCACACAAGTCAAGTGCCACTTGGAGTAACATGTGAATTTTCTGGTTCTTTTAAGCATTGTAAGTAAGCTCTCTGTGTGTGCAGCGGATGTGTACAAGCCTTGCTGAGCCTCTAATATTTAAAGTTTGTCTGGCAGCAGGAGAGGACTCCTGGTACCAGAGAGAGAAGCTCTGTAAATTATTAACCTTATCATTAAATTGTTATTTGTTAACCTGTGCTGGAGGGAGAAGGTGGAAGGGGGGGGCAGGTGGGAATCTGCTAAGCTCATCAGAAACAGGTTGTTTTTTGCACCAGAAGAATAAGGTGACTGTGGAAAGAAAAATCTGAAAGGGAAAAGAAATGTAAATGAGGTAGGGCATGTAATGCCTGTTTGCACATGAAATTCCCTTCCTGATTAGATTAAAAAGGCAATTTTTATACAGAGCCTGCAACTAAGGGGGGAGGGAGGAGGCGAGAGGAGGGAGCATGAGCATTTTAGCAGGGGTAGTAGTGTAAGGTCTGGCACCTCCTGCAGGAGCCAGGCACAGCCTGCTCGCTTTCCCAGCCGCCGCACATGACAGGCGCCTGAAGTCAACTCAAAGTCACCCGAGGAGACACAAACCTGCGCTGCGGCTGCCGCGCCGCGTCCTCCCTGCACCTGCTGCACGCAGGCGGGGAGCAGCACAGCCCTGCTGCCAGCCCTGCTGCCAGCCCTGCCGTGGGGCCAGCGAGCCGCCAGAGCATCCCCCGCTCCAGGCACGGATTCCTCAGCAGCTCCCGGGATCCTGTGCCGGCAAGGATGCGTGGCTGCCGCATCTGACGCGCCTCTCCCGGGAGAGCTCCTGGTAGTTGGAAGGCAATAAAACAAGCGAGAAGCCCATGAGAGCATCACACGAGGAGCTGGCCGTGTAAAAGGACTTTTGAGAGGAATCTGGTATGGACAAAGAGCCTTTTGGGTGAAGGAACTGTTATTTTTGCTTCTCGGTTGCAGAAATAAAGGGTGCCAGCGAGGAGTGCTGTATCCTGAAGGATTCTTCTGTGGCCTTTTTGGTATTGTTCTTCTCTTTCCCCTTGCACACCGCACAGTGCTGAGCTTTTGCTGTGGAATTAGAGTGTCTGCCACTCAGCCTCCTGTTCCAGCCAGGAGGAAGAGGTCTTTCTCCCTCTCCATCTGTGCAGGCACTTCTCTTTGAATGGAAGATACATCTTTTTGCTGAAACTCTTTTGTTGTGGCATTGCATAATAGGCAGTTGTCTCACTGCAGGAAATAAACGAAAGGAAATAGATGGAAGGAAATTGTTCCCCAAAGCAGAACTGAAACAGAGAAGAGAACATCAAAATCGCTTCAAGCCCTACCCAAGATCCGGAAAACCATAAATCTCCCAGCTCCAGAGGAAAATACACTATTATAAAAACTCCTCAGCAGTCAGTAACGATGAGTAATCGTGGTGTTTTGTCTGGATGCTGCTGGTGAAGGAGAGCTTTGGAGTGACGTGGGGGCTCTGGCCTGTATGATGCCTGAAGACAGAAATGCAGGAGTCCGCAGCCCAGGTGCCTTAGCAGCAGCTCCCTTCATTCCCAAAGCTACTTACAGGAGAATTAAGCGGTGTTTTAGTTTCCGCAAAGGTAGGTCTGTTCTGTCGCTGTGTTCTGCTGTGCTGGTGAAGCCTTGGCTTCTGAGAAGTCAAGGGGGCTCTGTGGGCAGGGGCAGATGAGAGCACCAAAACAAAAGGCATTAAACAATGCAGATGCCAACATTCCACGAATGATTTATTTACTCCTTTGTTCATTTGTTTGTAGCTGGCCAGCGGATACTGTCTCCCCTACATAATAGCCCATGAATGCAGGAATGAGGTGGAATGAGACAAGATCGTTGCAGTGCCTCTGAGCAGAATTGAGTGAGAACACTGAGGGAATTAGACCTGTGATGCTCTGAGTTGCCTATTAGGCAGAACATCAGGAAAAAGAGTTTATATTTGCATTTTGTCTATGTGGGAGGAGGGAGGGAGAAGAGAGGGAGCAAAGCAAGGTGATAAATGTTTATCTGTGCAGAAGCTTGAGTCCTTGATTTCAGAGGTTTCTGATGGAATGAAGTGTAGCTGTACAATGCACTGTCCTGGTGCAAGGGCTGCGCTGCCCCTTCACCGTTCTGCCCTGCAGCCTGCATTTGCCTTTTCACCTGCTGCAGAGAGGTTTATAGCCAGTTTTGTTTTGCATTGCACATACTCCTGTTGAAGCAGAGCATGGAAGTACTTGGGATAAGAGGGCAAAGAGGAGGCTGGATGTCATAATATGTCAGCTGAAAGCACTGTCTCACATGTCTGAGAGATACGATGAGTGATAGTAAGGTGCTAGGGCACTTGGGATGGGTGGGGAGAAACTGTTTCTGTGACAAGGACAAAAACTTTGTGTGGGGGAAGAAGAGGATGGATATTAGTGCTGCTTTAAAAGCTCTGCTGGACTGAGAAATCCAAGTGAAAGGGCTAAATTGTCACGTTTTTCTGAAGCGCGAGAAATTATTTTACAAATTATATAAATAATATATGCAAATTATACAAATTCTTATACCAATTCTGTCACCTTCTGCTGCTGCTCCTTCCTCAGCCATTCCTCCGTGCTGCCATTTGCCCTTTTGCAAGACCACACAGCTCTTTGCTCCCTAGCCTCAGCAGCAATGTAGTGACATCATTGCTTTCGAGGGCTGGCGAGCAGGCAGTCAGGGGCGATGTCTTGGAACGAAGGATCACAGCCAGCGAGGGGCTCACTGCAGAACTACTGCAGAGATCAGCTATCACCTGCAGCTGAGGTAGCACTGGGAGCTGTTTGCCCCCTGTACCCCCCTCCCCAAGGCCCTTGGTTGCTGGAGTTCAGTCCTGCTGGAGGCTGGCCAGGAGGATGTGCGTGTGTATTGCATTTCAAGGTGTTGGTGTGAATTAGAGCTGCCTTTGCCCCGGTTTTACCCTAAACTATCTGAGAAATGTTTGGAAGTTGAATAAAGGACTAACTGGTAATTTTGCAGACAGCTGCCTTTGTGCTTGGGTACAGCCTTAGCTGCTCCAAGAAGAGCTTCAGCTGTTGATTCTTCCCCCCTATGTTCTGATACAGAAACTCTCCATGTCTAAAACTCCCAAGTGAAGCAGCAGCACTTGGGGCAGAGGACAGAGTGATGGAGGTGATGCTGTTAATGTGCTTTCCTCTGTGTAAAATTTGTTTTGGTTGCTTTCTTATATACATTTTCTGTCAAGGCCCCTAGATCAGAGCTGTAGAATGCTGGGGCATGTATTTAACTTGGTCCATGTCCCACTGAAGTCAAGAGAAAGATTAACAGACATTAACTGGACTCAGTCAAGCCCTTGCCTGTAGTGGCACTGACACATTAGGCTAACTACACTTGTGTTACTAATTGGTTTACTGAATTACTGCAACTTCATTTGCAGACTGTATACCTAAGTATAAAAAAAGGCAAAACTAGCCTTCTGTAAACCTGATCCATAATTGCATAAAGCAGATCAATTAGATCTAAGCTGTGCAACATGATGCAGAAAATAAAATAAGCAGGGAAAACCACTGGCTAGTCACGGGAAGAAGTACAAGAGAATCATGACATCATCTTCACCAATGATACCAGATATAGAACCCTTCCTGGAAATCCAGATCAAAGTTCCATTGTGATTGGCACCAAAAAATTAGATGCCAGACTTTTGGGGTTTGGGAGTCATGTCATAGGAGAAGTCAAAGCTCAGAGGGCAGCATCTGAACAGAGACAGAGCCAAACATCTTTAAACTCCAGCTTGAAGCAGATGCTCTCTGTTCAAGTACCACCACAGGAACTTCCATAGGGAACATGCAGGGTCAATGGAGAAAGCAGTATCTGAGGAGGCATGCAGTGCTGAGAACATTCAATAATGTGGTGAATTTGGATGGACAGAGTTGTGGAGAAGGAGGTGGCGTTGGCTGTGCCCAGAGAAATAGTGCAGGCTGTGATGTGATCAACTGTGACAAGTTCCTGGAGATGTTTTCAAGATTGTCTCCTTTCCTTTCCTCTCCTGTATCTAATTCTGCTCTTCTATCAGAGTTGTTTTTCAAGCAGGTTATTGGGGTGTGGAAATGTTGTAAACTCCAGGGTGGGAATTTATCTTACTTTCTCTACTGCCAGCATCACACTGTGGGGTTGGGAGAAGTCTTGAAGAGAAGAAAATTATTCAGGCAGGAACAAAATTCTGCTACCACTGGTTTTGGTGGAGTTTTTCCTCTCCTGTACCTTACAAAATTCTCTAGAGAAGAAGAAAATAATCCCAGTCTTTGATCCACTCAAAACAGCACTTACTGCTGGGGAACATCTGAGCAGAAAGCTGATGGGAAATAATAATTAAAAGCTCCTTATTAGGTGTTATGTGGCCATGACAGCCACTTCTTTGTGTTTTTCCAGGACCTTTGTTCCCAGCCCCACTGTTGAAAGCCATTCATCTGATCTGTTATTTTCTGCCAAGGACTTACTGATGAAGAATTAAGAGCTGTTTAAAATTCGCATCCAGATTCTAAGCTGAGATCAGTTCCTTTAACCTTAACTGACCCTTTCTGATCAGTACAGCCCATGAAACCAGAACTTGTTTTGGAAGCACCAGGATCTCTTGGTCCTTTGCCGCACAGGTACAGGTGCAGGCCATCCATGAAAACATCAGCCCTCAGCGCCTTTTGCAGTCTGAAACCTTCTGGCTCACTGAATGTGTGTGCTGTGGTGGGTCTAGACTGGCAGGTGGCCTTTCTTGAGATGTTCCTTATTTCAAGCCATTTCTTATGGGCAGAATGGCCATTTAAATTTTTCTCCTTTTTTCCTTCTGAATCGGAAATCCATGGACTTTAGATGTGACGCCTGTCCATGGACTTTAGATGTGACGCCTGCCTGTGTTCAGTTAGCTGAGGAAATAATTGACTAATATTCTTAGATTTTAAAGCCATACTCCCAACTGTGACTCTGTACCATGAAAAATAACCACAGTGCTTCCACAACTCTTGAGAAGACATATGCAGAATTTGCATATAGCACTATGGTGTTTTTCATAAGGTTTCTGGGTATCCCTTAAGCATGCAAACCCAGTTTCTCAAAGTGTTTACAAAACTTCTGCCACGGGAACGTTCTAGTTAATGAGTAACTGCTCAGCGTGCCCTTTACTAGCATGTGATTTTCCTCTTTGATGTTATGCGTGATCTTGGCTTAATTGGATATAGCTTTACAGACCTGCAAGGGCTCTCTGAAAAGGCAGTTCTGCTGATTAAATCTAATGACTGGTCAGAACGGGATCCTGTGCATTTCCCTGCCTTCCACCAGCTGTGGGGAAGCCAAGCCAGTGCTATTCTAAATCCCATGGTATCTTGTTGATTTGTTTCTCCTCTGGTACCCTATCCTAAGGATAAACCAAGCTACAGGTCAGCTCTTGTGCATCTGTGCATTTATGGATTTTGGAGACATTGAGATTTAGGAGGAGCCACTTGAGTTTGGATTAGAACTTGAGTTATGAGGGCTCTCTTTTTTTTACTTCCTTCTCCAACAGAGATGTTCTTGTTACTGTAGTGGAAATTTACTCTTAAGAAACAGTATTTTGAGATTATCTCCATGATTTTGGTTATAATTAGTCTCCCTAACTTAGACTGTCTTTTCCTTTCTTCTTTGTAAAGGACATGCAAGTAGTTACCAATTATAGCTGATAGTGTTCATCATTTTCTCTGCCAAACACTATGGAACTGCAGTTTTCACAGGAATACTTCTGCTTCCAAATAGTCAACCTCTTTAATGCTTGTAGACTGTTCATCTGCAGCATCTCTGTAGCAGTTAGTTGAGACATGGGAGGGGATTAAAAGCATTAGAGAGGGGCAGTGGAAGAAGGTACACCTTACCCAAGAGACACCAGAAGGACAGTGAGCCAGGTAGAAGCTGTGGCAACATGATGTGGAAGCAGAATTGTCATGTTTCTGTCCCTTCTGCACCTGGCAACAGAGTACCTTTGCCATAAGGCATCAGCAAGTCTCTAACTTCAGGTCAATATTTGTGCAAGTTTGTCATGACTGATTCATTTCATGGCCAAGTGCTGCCTGGTGCAGTGTTCTATGTTTGTTAGGTGGAGGAAATGCTTCCTTTGGAGTATCTTGTTCAACCTCCACTTAGACACCAGCCCAAGCCTGCCTTAGATGAATTCCAATGACAGACAAATTGAAAAATAGTGTTTAATTCCAGTTACAGACCTCTTAGTGCTTTCTGGCTCCCACTGTTTTCAGTACATTTTGTGTTGTGGTGCATCAGCAATTCATAATAATATAGTAAGGGTTTTTGTTCCCACTGCACAAAATGCCCTTATTCTGATTTTATTCATTATCTATTAGATGTGCTTTGAAAACCAATTTTAATGAACAACAAAAAAGGCAGCATCCAGAAAATGTATTAATAGAAAGTGATGTGTTCTGACTGTAGTGTCATTACTAATAGGAATTCCAAAGCACTCTGGTAGGTCTAAGGACTTGCTCTCTCCTACAAATGGAAGCTGCAATATGCACATTACTGATTAAAGAAAGTTAGCATGATGAGAAGAAGGTATAGCCAGTAGGAGAAAGCTTATTCCTGCTAATTATACTGTCAGCGGGCATGAATTGTAATTATGTGTATATTGTAGTGGTATAATTAGAATATCCTATCTTATTTTGTTTGAAAAGAAGCAAAAAGTCTTGTGTTTAAAACCAAGAAATCTCATGCATTCTTGCAAGGAGTCTTAGGCTGTATGTTCATAGGACAAACTGGAGTAGGATGGCCAGTCCTGCACCTAAGAAGAAATAATAATAATAATAATGAGGGAGAAGCTCTGGGGAAGGGACCTGGGTGCCCTGGGGGTCAGTAAGCTGGACACGAGCCAGCAGTGGACGTGGCAGCAAGGAAGATTTGACAGCAGTCTGGGCAGTATCAGCAGGAGCAGAGCTAGCAGAAGGAGGAAAGTGATTAATGTCTTCTGCTTAACATTTTTTTAGACCATATTCCACATATTGTATCCTTTAACAAACAAAAACCCACCAAAACCAGGAGGTGGAGGTAATACTAATGTGAGTTGAGCAAAGGATCACTAAGGGGTTGAGGAGCTAGAACACTTGCCCTTTGAGAAGAGGCAGAGAAAATGGGGCTTGTTCAGCCTGGAGAAGGGACAGACTGGGGGGCACTGAAGTGCAGCCTTCTCGTGTATTACCAACTTTGAAATCCCCAGACTCTCATCATCACACAGATTCCTTAACTGACTTTCAGTGGACCTTCCTCCTTAATTCAACTACTTGGAGAAGAAGAGTGTAACAAGTGGAAGGACTTGAGGATTTTCTTTGTGTCAACCAGATGCAACTCTTAACTTGGAAAAATACAGAAAACACAAATTCAGTTAATACTGCTCCCATCCCCATAGTCAGTTTTTAGGAGGTTAGGAAGGTATGTGAGAATTAAGAAAACATACTTAGCATACTTAACTCCTCTGCAAACCTCAAGGCCCCAAACTTTGTGGATGCTACATCTGTCAGTATTCTTCTAAGCTTGACTCTGAAATTACAAAAATTCCTTCTTTAACTGCCAATTGTTGGGCTTTGGGTTTTGCACAGCATGAAAAAAAAGCTAGTAAGGAGTGACTGTGTGATGTTCATTCCCCTTACCTACTGCTGGTTTTGGCATCCCCAAGTGTGGGTACCATGGTAATCACAAAATAAACTGCTCTGCATCTCGGAGACTCTCTGGATGTCTTAGCAGGACATCATTTACTCTCTCCAGTTACTTCCTCTGCTGCAGTAAAAATAATTGCTTTTAACTACAAACCCCAGATCTTCCATATGGTTAACTTGAGACTTGCCCTACATCCTTGAGCATTTGCAAGGCAGCTGTCTTACCTACAAAGGTTACCCAGATGGATGCTTCGATCTGAATTGAAATCTATGGGTGAATTAAGTCTTTAGGTCAAAAGCAAAAGCTATCTAGCTCAGTTTTGGGCTTTTTTTAGAAAAAGCAAACCAAAACAACTGTGTCTTTCTTGTTGAATATCTTATATTTTTTAAACCAGCAGGAACAGTGTGCTCAGTGAATGGCACAATTTACTGCCTCTTTTTTTTTTATACTTTACAGTGTACGTCATTGCAAAAGTGAAGTAGTCATTTGGTCTTTAATTTCTGATCGTGACTGCCTTAGAACTATTCATTGTCTTGCTATATATAGAAATTGAATTGCCTTGCTTCAGCCCTAGTACTGTTCAGCAAGTGGTGGTCTCAAGAGAGAGAGCTTCCAGCACAGATGACATGCCTGAATATTATTGTGCTGCTCTGCACTTTGAAAGGAGAAGCAAAATAAGCTGTAAAGAGTAGCTGTCATTCCAGTGGTCGCACTGATACCCTCAGATCAGGGTTGAAATTAATTCTGTCAAAAACCCTCCATTTTCTTCTGAGCTTAAGGACAAATTCAGTTCATCTGACATATTTCACCTTTCATGTCAGGAACTTCCTTTTGTACACAAAATTTATTATTGCTAAAGCAGATGGTGATAATGCAGTTGTGATACATAATGGATTTATCATTGTCTATTAGGAGAACAAAATAATAATTCCATTTAGTAGTGACAAAATGCTGAGTTATATTTATAAATATTTTTCCCTTCACGTGTACCGATAATGTTCATATGTCTTTGGAACTGATACAGGAGGTACTTAATAATTAGGCATTAACCAAAAAAGATGGAGATATGCTTCACTTTTGAATCATAAGTTTTGTGACAGGTAACCCTGTTTGTGTTATTTCTGTGTTTTCCTTGCCTGTGGTCTCACAAATAACTTAGAGTGTTTTATTTTAATTAATGTTTTTTGAACATTGTTGGAAAATCTGTCAGCACTGTATTTCCAGAAGAGTGTCAATGGTGAAATTGAGCATTTTTTTCTTAAGAAAGGAGTAGGTTAATTGTCCAGGCATTTAAATGACCTGCAAATTGCGTGGGTTGTGACAAGAGGCGTGGGCTCCTCAGACGTGTTTGTGGTGCTCAGCTGAGTCAGAGCTCTCTTTGTGGTGCAGGTATTTTTGGGCAGAAGCTGGAGGACACTGTCCGGTACGAGAAGCGCTATGGGAACCGCCTGGCTCCCATGCTGGTGGAGCAGTGCGTGGACTTCATCCGACAGCGGGGGCTGAAGGAAGAAGGCCTCTTCCGACTGCCTGGGCAGGCTAATCTCGTCAAGGAGCTACAGGATGCGTTTGACTGTGGAGAAAAGCCTTCTTTTGACAGGTAAAGCTCTCCAGCTCTTCCCCGCTCCCTGCAGCCGAGGCAGGACACGGTGTGCTGGGCTGGCTGACCCACAGTGCTGTAAAACACATGGCAGCAACAGACAGAATGACATGTAGGTTTCTCTGTGTGTTTCCTATTACTGCTCTGAAATGTCTTCTTTCTTGTTCTTTGATGTCTGATTTCAAAGCGTTTCTGGAGAATTTCCTTTTGTGAAAAGTTGGTTAGGAGAAGTATTGCTAATGTTTTGGCTTAATCAAAAATATCTGGATTGCCTTGATCTTAATATCATTTGAAATGCAGTGGTGATGCTGGCATTTAGTCAGTTCCACAAAGGAAGAATTTCTGTTGCCACCAATCTCAGTGTGTTCTGTTATCTATAAAACTGACTGGAAGGGAAGGTACTTTCGTTAATTTCATTATAATTTTGGGCCTTTGGTCTTATAATAAAAGTCACTCTGACAATATAGACAAACCTATGTGGTCTTGAGGGTCTAGGTCTGATCTGTATTCCAATATTTATGCAGTTTTAGAGAGTTAGTGAGAGTTTCTGGGCCAAGGAAGACCTGGTCCTGTTCACACAGCTGGGTATGACTTTACTCTCCTGCAAGTCTAGTCTCCTGTGATTTTTGTAATGTCTTTCTGTAAGCATTGACAGCAGCTGTCACTTATCCAGAGTGTGCAATCAGAGAAACAGAACTAGTGGATTATGAGTGCCACATAGACTTTTTAGCTCTGACCAGAATTAGCATGATGGTCATGAAATTCCAGTTCAAGAGACTGGTAAAGAGTGGTTGTCCTCAGCGTGTGCCCTAAGTGACATCCATAACACACCCCCACAGTGACATCAGCATGCTTCACTGCAATTATGGGCCAGTGGGAATTAGGAGGAAAAGGCAGATTGCATTTATTATGTGAGACCTTTGTCTGATAGCTATCCAAGTAACAGGAAGGAAAGTGCAGCTTGATCTTTTAGTGCAAAAACATGCCATAATTCAAACCTGATTGCTGGAAATCATTTAGGTGCCTCCATTCCCTGTTCCTGTGAAGTGAGCAGATTCATTAAGCTTGAAGGTTTGTGCATCAGATGCACAGAAGGCAGACACCTGTAATGCTCTTTCATCTCCAACAGTTTCCTCAGTCCTGACCCTCACTTTAAAAGAAAAGTTAAGAATTTATAATGCTCTGGATAAGTGACTTGTCTTCCTATGAGATTTATTTGTTTCTTGTTTGAAGGTGAGTTAGGATAATTGATGAGTAAATGGCTTTATGGAGCCAGAGTTCTGTGAAGTGCCAGAAGTGAGCCAGGAGTGACTGTGTTAGCTGATAAATGTTTATGGCATGCTCACCCACTGTTCAAATACCATGAAGCTTATTAAAAAATGGTAAAGAAGCATATACTGGGTACATTTCCTTACTTGGACATTGTGATAAATATTTCTGAAAATGTCTGTTTCTACCAAAGGGTAGGCAAGTGGCAGAAACAAAAGGTTATTTTTTCTGTGCCTGTAAACCAAATAATTGTGGAGGAAATGCTTAAGGAAACAAGCCACCCTGAACTGTGGGAAGATGATGTACTGAACACCCCACTGAGAGGTACAGCTTGAAGGAAGTGCACAAGTTCTAACTACACCAAACAAATGGGGCCAGGGCTCAGCCAGACTAATTTTTTTTCAAGGTTATCTAGCAACATCTGTAGCACAGACTAATGAGCCCCATGAACAGGTATGCTGGCTGAGTTTTAGCAGATGAAAAGGAGAAGAGATTTTGCATGCTACTGCTGTGAAGGATGCACGTAATTTCTACTCTAGCAATTAGAAACAGCAGCAGGAGCTGCCTATAAATCGCTGGTCCTGCAGTTCTGTTTTCTGAAGCTCAGAATTTATAGAACACTGACCTTGTACGTCTCCATGTCTTGCACAGGGTGCTTTTCCTGTTTACTTTTTCACATTTGAGTTCGGAGAGGTGTGATTCAGGTGTAGCAGCGGTCCAGAAGTCAAGCAGATGTAAACTCTGCTCTGATCTCTGCATCATTTCCATTGGGCATCTGCTTTTTTCCTCCAGCCATGGAGGAAAATGGAACCTATTGTTCCATTTGTAAAATCTTGAGGTGAAGTTCACTTCACAGTGTTTACAGAGTACCTGTGTGATGACCTTGGTTTGGGGTAACTTTTCATTGTGCTGAACAGCAGCGTGGGCTCTGGGTTTGATGCAGCCTGTTTGGCAAGCTGAGCTCCTGGAAAGTGGCCACAGTATGAAAAGTGCTGTAGGGAAAGAAGAAAACACATACCTTAGGCATCCATGCTTACTTTTTCTTGTGAATCTGTAGATCCACTGTGTTTAGTACATGTAATTACATGTTATTAGCCAGAAGTCCCATCATGCGAAATCCACCCAGGTTCTCTCTATTAATTTACACCAATAGTAATAGAGATTTTTGCATTTAGAGCAGAGCTGACATTTTTGTTCCTGGGGCATGGAACACAATGGAATACAGGTCACACTTCTGTAGCAGTGCTGGGTCACTGGCTCTGACAGGGAGGAAGACTGGCTGCTGTCATCAGTGTTGGAACTAACACAAAGAGCTGATGTTTGAGGAGTTTCCCATTTGTCATACTCACATTTTTTCCATGTGCAACTGCACATAAGTCAGACAAACACTTCAGAACACATGAAGATGCTTTGAAATACATGTGTAGGCTTGTGTATATTTTTGTGTGATAAATTGCTATTAAGTAATTCTTCTCTTTATGCCTTCATAGCTGATTCAGTAAAATATGTAACATAGAATTAAAGGCAAAACCAAAGGTAAGATCATACACCCATGGTTAGTAGTCCTTTAAAATGTCATCTCTGTTTTAAGATGGATGCACACCTTAAATCACCGTACAGGTGTTGGGAGATGGAGTTCAGAGGCACAGATCTGCTCTTTGGCCCAGAATTCAGCTGCTGTCCACGGTTCTGTGGAGACCCTGTCCTTCTTCTGCCCTCTTGCTTTCCTGTCTGCACCCCCTTGGCAGAGAGGACACAGAGCAAGCACAAGCAGAGCTAATAAAGCAAATTAGAAACAAAAAGGGGAACAGCTTCACTCAAAAGAAAATGCAGCCATGTTTTGAAACGTAAAACATATCTGAGAAACGGTTGCTGTTGCAGGGGTTAGCAGCTGGGTGTTCCAATACTGAAATCAGTTATAAAAAACACAGTGGAAAAAACCTTCACTTACTAATTTTGATCTTGATCTTATGGTTGGAATAAGATGTTGCTGAAGAATCGTGTATGAGAATGGAACAGGTGTTTAAAATTTTTCAATCTCATGGACTGAAAAAACCCTGTGTCTGATCTGAAACATCCAACACCCCAGTCTCCCTCTTACAAAAACTGGAACATCATCATTTCTTGCAGTATTGGAAATGTGAGGTGCAGCTGCTGCAGCTGAAAACTGCTGAGACCTTTCGTGTGAAGAAAAACACAACGCCTCAAAATAGTGTGTTAGTTTAGAAACAAAAATCAATAAATACCTCACTCCCTCTGAATGTATCTGCACATATTGTGAAATTTGCTTTAAGGAAGCAGCAGTGCAATTAGGCAATCACTCATGCTTGCTACTATTTGAAATATCCTTGGTATTTCCAGTATAGCTCCACCTCTGTGTAAAATTGCCCCCTCCAGGGAATCCATTTTTTTGCCCTTGGCGTATTTGCTTCTCTCTTCTTGTGTGGCTTATGTTTTACTTACAAAGTCCCTCATCTCCTTTACAAATAGCACATTTGTAATGACACAAAGTGAATTATGACCATTTGTTCTGTGAAATTAGCACAGAGAATATGGCACTGCGTAAGGAAAATTGCATAAGGATTTGTTCTCCAATTTTTACCTCGGAGGGGCACAAAATTGGATTTCTCTTTCTATATAGCCTCTTCTCATCTGCTGTTCGTCACAATTACTACCAGATGACATGTGAGATAAGATTGCTCAGGGAGAAAAAATATTTGAAATGTCACTGAAACAAATATTAATAAAAAAATTAATGTGATTGATGTGTCTGGCTTGGAGTTTCTTAATGATTACTGATGTACATAGTTCAGTGGTTCAGAGAGTTTAAAAGTTACATAGCTCACCCGCCAGCATTTGTGTGCGTGCACAAGGGAGAGGGAAAGCACATAAATGCATATTTAGCAAAACAAAATCCCTAATACATTCTCTTATGGGTATGAATTGCTCTAAAGAAGGAACAAAGTATTGCTGCTCTGGTCACCACTGCAGTCAGCTGAGAAAAGGGTACCTAAGTTGGTAGTATGTGATAGCTGGCAAATGCTTATTCACTGGAGCCAAATAATGCAAAGTGTAAAATGGCTATGTTCCTATGCATTTAATCTCTGGGATTGTTGAAGCAAAATAAGACAAATGATGAGGATGAGGTGAGAAGGAGCACATGCACAATTCTTTTTCTCCTCCAGAGGCAAAGAATGCTTTAAAATTTTGGTGAATGCAGGAAACAGGACGTGTCTCAGTGAGGCTGCAGTCTGCATTGGCAGTGTGCAGATGGCGAGTAGAAAACACTGGTTGTAAAAATTGTTCTTTGTTTTCCAGATCCAAGCCTGTACATAAGAATTTGTTTAGAAGCAGATAGTTTCCCTCAAAGAAGGGGCTTTATATGCCTTCCTACTGGCAAAGTGCAGTAATCCCTAAAACTCCACATTTTTATGTGAAGTGAAGTCTTTACTCAAAAGCTTGTTCCTGCCAAACACAAATGGCCTTAGGCCTGTGAAAATTCCTGTTTGTTTCTGCCAGTTACAGACTTTATTCCCTGATCCTCTCAATCTGCTCATCAGCCATGCCTCTGGACCCGCTGCCACGTCCTTTCCAATTCCAGCCCTTACTCTAACCAGCTAACAGAAATAACCCCTGCATATGGCACAACTTAAAGACCTAGTCTAGCAATTAAATACACATTAGGAGACCTATCTAGTGTGATACAAGGGTCATTAAATCAGTTTAATTGGTGTCCTGTTGTGTTTTTATTTGGGTTTGTGTCCTCAGAGTGTTTTTAGTTATTGGCAGTAAATGAACATTTGTAGTTACTTTGCATGAATTTCAGTTTCAGAAATGGTTGATTTGTCAGCTCTGATTAAAAAAAAAAAAAGAAAAGGCAGCTATGTATGTCATTTGCCAGTGATTTCTTAGAGAGCCATGGTCACCTTTTAAGAAAGGGTGACATTTTGTTACTATGTGCGAGGTCTGAGAGAGTGGTTTTTTCAAGCATTCTTATCCAGGTTGCAAAATTTGTGGCCCTCTTCCAGTAAGCAAGAACAGGTAGGTTATTTCTTGTGGGTTTCCGTGTTTTTACATATGCTTGCAATCCCTGAAAAGTCTTGGAGAAACTTAACAGTTTCTCTGAACAATCTATCAAGAGAAAATAATTACCAGTATATTCAGTGGAGCTGGTAGATCTTTTCCTAGAGGAAACCCATCTGTTTCTTAGACCTCTGCCCGCCTTACCTGAAAGCACTTGTGTCTCTTTAAGGATCTGTATTTTTGGAAGTAATTTTAAACATCCTTCCCCCTAGAGTTTGTCTTTTTCCTTGTCCTAAATTGCTGTCTTGATTGCTGTTTTTAAAGCCTTTATAAACCTGCATAAATTGGCTGCTGTTACAATTACTGCAGTTGGTATCTAGCTTGGAAATAGCATCTGCCAGTCTTCACTATTCCTTGTGGACTGTGGAAAGTAGCATGCTTTGTAAAAACGGTGAGCACAAGGACAAAGGAGCAGGAGAGGTTTGGTTTAGTTCTCTGTGTAAACCAAAGAACAAGAATAGAGATCAGTTGTTAACTTATACTGGAGCCAGACTGGTAAATGCTTTCATATATGTTTCACTAGTTGTAGGCAAAATCTAAGCTGGTACTTAGATGAGGCACAGGACTGGTTGTACTAGATCTCTGCATTATGCAGGAAAATTATATGGAGTAATTCTTTGAAGATACCCACATAGGGGAAGAAAAATCACATAGCACATAAAGTTAACCTGACCTTTGAATTTCTGGACCAAAGCCTGTCTCCCAAAATCAGTCAAACTGGTACACAAACTGTAACGTTCTCCTTTGTTTTATTACCAGGACTCCTAAATTGAATTATAGCCTCACTGCTTATTGTTCCCTGCTGTTTGTTCTTCATGCAAACTGTTCATGTGCCATCATGATCTAGAGCCATTTCTGGCACGGCATTAATCTTTTTGTAATGTGACCTTGCCTTGTTAATACTTCCTCTTGGAGATTTTATGAGGGGCTTGTTGGTTTTGTGCTCGGAAGCGCTGACTCCAGCTCTTTGAGCACACTGTCTGCTGGTCTGAGTGCCAGGGTTATGCCTGGATTTCTGGTGACCTGCTGGGCTTCAGGGGTATTGTTTATGGTAGAGAGAGTGAAAAACTCCAGGGAGTGTAATCGGTCTGACAGCCACTTCCACAGTGTCTGTGGTATCACAAAGGAAAGTGCTGCCAAAACAGCAATGCCATGAGAGATATTAATGACGAAGCTCAGACGAATGGAGCTTTGAATGTGGGCAGTCTGATGACTGAGGAGAGGCTGGGACACACTTGTATTTGTCATGCCTGTGTGTGAGCAGTGCTGGAGTGAGGGCGTGCTCCTTTGGAAATGCCACCATGAATGCAGTATTAATATTTCGGTGAGATAAGTCATCTTTCTCGGACCTCTCACCACAACATGCCAAAATAGCTCTTTCTTGGCTTGCTGATGCTGCTTATGTTACATTCCATTCCCCACTTTGTGCTTCGTCATTCCCATTTCAAGCTCGTAATTGTGCACTTGGAGAAAGTCTGCCTCAGTTAATGAGTTGTTCCAATTTAGATAACAGAGGATTTTCTGCCAGAATTGACATACTGTGTTTTAATAAAAATTAATGAATACTTCTAATCATGTTAATTATGAACGCGTAATCATGAAACACTTTGATATTACACAGTCAGATAGCTAAAGAAATATGACAATGGGTATAATCATTAAGTTTCTGTAGCTGTAATGGTTCTGGAATGTAGGCAGGGACGGTGCTCAAGGGGGAAATTCTGCCCTGTATTCAGCTGTATCATTTGTAACTGAAAAAGGTCCATGAGGAAAAGGTCCTCCTATGGCCTATGCCTGCAAAGATCCATGTTTTAAAAACTACACTGATTATCCTCAAGGCAGAAGTAGAAGTGCTGTTGTTTGACTTAGACTGTCGATGGAACACTGTAGACTAAGAAGGGAAATAAATGCTCCCGGTCCTCCAGTTCAGCACTTCTTTGAAATGTACTCTTTCCACATCCTCTGTGGCTGAAAAGTGGTTAGTAGTATATGTGGACTAAAACACCCAAAACATAAATGCATTAGGACTGGAGTCTGCCATTTTTAAATTTTCCCCTATAATTTAAAGCAAAAGGTGAAAAAAATAATACTATGTTGCAAGGTCTAAACAAGCCTCAGATTCTGAGAGACAGTCTTTTAATTACATTATTTATAAAAATATCAACATTTTTATGCCCACAGTTGCACTCAATAAAGTTACTAGCTTTTGTCTAAATGTTGAAAAAGCAGAATTTAAAAGTCCAGTTCTTAAAGAGCTTGGAAAGCAGTATGTCTGTGTATAATGACTGTGTTTATTTTGTTTGTGCTGCCCAAATCCGTATGGTAATTTCTGTATGGATAGATTAAATCCTAAGAAGTAGTCCAGTACAGTTAAGGAAAAAAAATAAATGTTCCAAAATCTGACTTTGCGACCCCACCATCTCGTGGCAGTCTGTGGTATTGCCTTAGAAAATAATAAGAATTGAAAAATTGGTTTAAAATATTTTGTATGTGTCTCTGTCTGCTGATTGCGACCTGGGTTTCTAATCCCATTTTATAAAACACCTTTCTCTATACTTGTAAACCCAACATGTGCTTCAGGAAGTTAATTAGGGAGCAGCACTTCCCAGTTTCCTACCTCCGCTCAGCATCCTTGCCCCCGTTTCTCTCTCAGTTCTTCCATGGTAGACCCACAATTTTTGGCACTCAGCTTACCTCTTGCAGTGATAACCTAACAGTACTTCACATCAAAAAAAGAAAGTTTATAAATTGCATTAATTTCCAAGGCTTCTGTCCTCTTCTTCAGCCTAGGAACAAGTATTCCACAGGACTGGTGTTAAATTGTTCTTCCATACTACATGAAGCATGATCTTGGCAGTACAAAGAAGGGAAGATGTTACTGTGTAATCCCCTTACTGAGAGACCTGTGTGCCAACTTCGAATTGTTCTTCAGTAATTTCCCTCACTTAACCTATTTGATTCTTGTAATTTGGAAAAACCTCTCCAGTTTTATGCAAATAGACTCTGTAAAGATGTAGTTAAGTCCTTCAGCAAGGTGTGAAGAGTTTCCTTGTTTAAAAAAAAAAAAGCAGTAATAATAAAATCTTCAGAAAGACGATCAATGCTGAGTTGAGATTAGGTAGAACAGAAAGGTTAGAGGCCAAACCTGAGCTAGCATTTGAAATCTCATAAAAGAGTACAATCATACCTCGTTCCATGGTAGTAGTTCCCCACATTTGTTCTATACCTATCCAAAAAGTGGGGGGGGTAGGTAAACACTGTTTTGAATTCAAGCCACTCTACAACAGAGGGTTGCAATCAAGAGATTAGAATTCGAGCTTTCTTCAGAAATGTGGGTTTGCATTAGTGTTTTATAGAGTTTCTTTAGAAAGTGCTTTTTGGAATTTCGGCCAGGAATTATTCATGTTGGAATTAGGAATGTTTTCTATGCATTCATTTTGAGGAGTTTGGTGGTGGTGAACATTAAAACATATACTGTGCTTTATCATCTCTCTTCTGACATACCACACCACATTACTCTGAGGTAGTTCCCACCATTCCTGTTAAGATTTAACTTCGTAAAAGGCCGTTACTGTTTTAACAGATTATTCCAAAATAATGATTAACATACCTCTAGCAAAGCTTAAGTGCATCAAATACCAATGGCTCCCTTTGAGACACTGTGAGTTAAAAAAATACTCCATGTGTGAAGTCTTCAAAGAAAAAGAAAATACATAATAATGCACATTGTAGGCATGTGTGTGCATTTCCTGTTTCTTATTAATGATACGAGCAAAATTTAGTGCCCCCTTCTGTGATTTTTCAGAAATCAGAGGGAAAGACAGCAACCTGCTGTACAATTCTTTATCTGAACCAGGGAAAGCATGTAGAACATTCCAGTAAGGATTTGAATAAATACCTGAATAGCTAAACCCAGGGATGGAGCCAGACATAATGCAAGAGAGATTTCTTCATGCTAACTTGTGCCTTATATCTAATTTCTACTTATTTGTTTTCAGATAAGTACTCCTAAGTTAACAAGACTGTAATGTACACACCACAGAAACACTGAAGCAAGTGTGATTGCATTTCTGCACTTCTGACTGCAATCCTTCTCCCTGTGTGACTTTTAGTGTGCCTGATGAACAGCTGAGGCTCCTACTAGCTGTATCCAAAAACCCCTTAAATATCTGCAAATGCAGTTATGGGAAGCACGTGTCATATGAGGTCTTTGACTGTTGGCCCTGTGATGTTACCTGTTCTGCAAGCATTCAGACATTTTCTGTTTGGTGCCTCAGCTTATTTGGTACAGGATAGAGCTAAAACTCATTTCCCAGGGATTTGTGGTTCTGAGTGTAAAGTATATCCAGGTTTTCAGTGTAAGAGCTATCACTTTTACTGTGCTAAAAAGCACAGTAGTCATTTAGTGGGATCCTATAGGAAAAATATGCACGTCGGAGAAAGAGCTGTAATTCCAGGAGGTAGACTTCAACTAAATAACTGGGATATATATGGTTTCCTTTAAAACCTCCTTCTTCAATCCTGGTAAACAGAGAATGTGATGATAAAATGGAATTGAGACACTCTGGGCATGTTTTGGGAGCTGGGGCAATCTCTAGTAGGAGAAAAATTCCCAGTGTGTCAATGCCTTGTTTCTAGCTCAGGTGAAAACTAAAAGTGTCATTTAAGATGAATTTTGCATGTCTGAAGGGAGATGCTTGTCAACAAGAGGTAGGATCTATCTGCTCCATACCTGTCTCTGCTAACAGGGCCTTATGTGTAATTATTTATGGTAAGAAATCACTAGAGTTGATAGACATTTGCCTGTGGGTATCCTGAGTTCTTTACAGGACAAAAAAATTCAACAAAAACCAGATTACAGGTAGGGTTTGTAAATGTATATATTGCTGATGAGTAAAATATGGGGTGGCAGTGGAAAAGTGGCAGGTTTTAGCTTGTCAGTCTCACAGTATCATCCTGATTCACATTAATGACTTCTTGTATTCCACCCCAACAGCAACACAGATGTGCACACCGTGGCTTCACTGCTCAAGCTGTACCTAAGGGAGCTCCCAGAACCAGTTGTACCATATGCAAAATACGAAGATTTTCTTTCCTGTGCCAAAATGCTCAGCAAGGAGGAAGAAACGGTGAGTTGGTAACTCGGAGTCAGATGAAATAAAAGGTTGTTTTCAGTTTTCAGGAGGAGAGAAGCTGGCAGTTGTCCTAATTTAAATGAGCATCTATTAATTGAAGCAGGTTTTGTATGAAAATTGTTGCCACCTGGGTCCTTGGGAATTCTAAATATATAAATTCTAAATAAAATTCTAAATAAAGGTGTGTAGCATAACCTTGGCTGTATTTATTGCATGTCACTGAATCCAGTTGAGGTAAACCTCACTGTAGTCAACAACTTCCATTTTGCAGAGAAGAGACATGTATTTTCATGGATTAGACTCTGAACTATAAAAGGAAGGGTCTTGATGGTTGCTGTTCAACCAGGAGTCATTTATTAGTCGGAATCTAGTATGGACCAGGACTGGGTAAAATAACCAAGTAGTTTCTTATAGGAAATGCCAGCTAGCTCAAACCAGAACTGTTCCTGGAACACTTAGCCTTGTTATCAGCAGGAGGAATGAAGCTGCTGGTCAAACAAAGAAAGAATGAAAGAAAGAGAAAAGACGTGATGAAACCAAGATACTTATTTTCTTGTTTATTTTCTTCCAGAGCTAATCCATGTTAGCCTAATCCAAAATGGGTTGTACAAGCTGTTCCTGATCATAACCTGTATTTAATGCTGCAGTTTCAGTGGTGTCTGTTGTCTTGTAATTGAAATTGCTGACTTTTGTTTTTTAAAATCTCTGATAAAATATTAAAAAACTGTGCCTGCTCTTTATTTTTCCTTAAACCTCTTAAAGGGCCTGAAAGAACTGGTGAAGCAGGTGAAGAGCCTGCCAGCTGTCAATTACAATCTGCTGAAATACATCTGTAGGTAAGTGTTCTTGCAGGAATATCACAGTGGTATTTGTAAGTGTGAGCTGACAGACAGACCTGTCTGTCCATGTGCCCTGAAGGAAAGACATTACTCACACTTGGAGGACTGGAGAACTCAAGTGAAGGTACTAAAATGGTCGGTTTAGTGCATGACTAATTAGTAATTTGCTTTATCAAGATCGTGACTGTTCTTTCATAAGCAGGCAAGGAGTGCAAAAAAGTAGAAGTGAATATATTCTATCCTCTTGATAGGACCTTGTTTTTCCCATTTCTAACTGCAGTTATTGGCTTTGTTTGCATTTGGAATGCAATACTTAAACTATATTAAGAAACAATCACATGATTTGACTTCTTTTTTCTAATTTTCCTCCTTACATGTTCCTTAAGGACCTCTTTCTCCCCCACAGATTCCTTGATGAAGTCCAGTCGTATTCAGGTGTAAACAAAATGAGTGTGCAAAACCTGGCTACAGTTTTTGGCCCCAACATCCTGCGCCCCAAAGTGGAAGATCCTCTGACTATCATGGAGGGTAAGCTTACTGAACATAACTTACTGTAAGAGAAAAGAAATGTCTTTAGGTTTATTACCAGCACATACCAGTCCACGCAGTATGTGCAGTAAGTTCCATATATCTGTTATATAGAGACAGAAATTTTCAACCTGAGTGAGCTTTTGGGTTAAATCTTGCGGGCTAGTGTGAAAGGTACTGAAACGTGCAGCATTGCAAACAGACTTTGCATGAGATTGTTCTGCCTTGGCAGCTTCACTAAACATGGACCTTCTCTCTCAAAACTTCCTGCAAGCATGGCATGTTTTTACACAGCACATGCAGTGGAGTGCAGTTAATATTTCACCTGTGGCTCTTGAGGACAAGGAAAAGCTCAGGTTCACAGTGCAGTGACCCATGTAGAACCCCCACGAGGCAGTTGTGTATTACATGCCTTCCTGAACAACAGAAATCAGTTTAGCAGCTGCATGCTCTCATTTGCAGCCATGTTCAGCTGTAGCATTTTGCTGTGATTAAGACAAAAATATAGATGTGACAGTGTCCTCCTATGACTGACTTCCTTCTAGTCTTAGTCCTTGTGACTTTAACTCTGCATGAAGGACATGATGCCTTTTCTGCCATCAAATATTTTGTTTAATGTGTAGGACTTACTCAACTTTCTCAAAAATTAGGGCTTTACACAGACTGTGCACTGAAAATTAAAAAAAAAATGCAGTTTTCATAGTTTATTTGATAGTGTATGCAATTATTCTTTTTCTGTGAGTATGATGCTTTTTCTCTTCCCAGATACAATCCCCTGTATAGTTTGTTCATTCCCTTGATTTTCTGAATCCTTACCTTTTCTCCTTCTTTTTAATTCCTATGACAATGACGGTGTTGTTGTGAACAGAAACATGGCATTTCCAAATCATGTGTGAAATCTGTGACTGCTATCTGAGCAACTCTCCAGCCTGCTTATCAACAGCCCTAGAATTAAAATGATGGTGCCTGTTGTAGGAAATGGGATGGATACTACATTCTCTGTAGTAAAACACATGGGCTTTTTTAGCTATTGAGAAAAGTTTGATTAAACAGGTTTATGACCTCTTTTAAGCATTACTACAAGATTTGACATAAGACAGTGCTGATTTGCAATTGGGCTACACATATTTAAATGTATAGGGTCTTTGAACAAAGACTACACATTGCTTGGTGCTCATGGCCACCCTTTGTCATTTCTCTTTGCCTTTTGGAAGATACAGAATGCCTTTCTTGCACAATCATTAAAAATAAAACATGCAGCTATGGGGAACCATATCTTTAGGATCGGGATGATTTTGTTTGATTCAGAAGAGATTTCCTTCAGAATTCAGGCCATGGGGAAATTTTTTCCTGTCAAATGCAGACATAAAAGTTGCCTGAGGACAAAGCAATGTTTGTAGTAAAGTTTTGCACACAACAGGTAATGTTCTCAGAAGGAATGCAGCTAAGTGTGCCAGGGGATTAGCTAAGTGAATTTTCCTACTGCCTAGTTCTAAAGTGTCATTTTGTCTCAGCAAACAAACAAATGAGAACACCTAAAAAAGATATTGAGTACCCATGTTGTACTCTTGGTACCTGTATTTTAAAAGGGTGGGATATAAAATCCAGAGTATTACAAAGGAGTTGATGTGAAATGATTTTGCACAGTGGGGATTTATTGATTAGAAGAGGACAGCATGCCTCTCAAAGCTTTTTAGCAGTTTAAAAATGAGGTGGTTATTATAACTACCTTGACCTTGTTCCTGAAATACTCTTAATAAACCTTAATGAGGGTCTGCTTAGCAAAATAGAGTTGCACATCTTTATCATACCAAGTCCAGTTCTAAATGCTAGTGTGTAAATTACAGTGCAGTGAAGTGGTGTGCACACCAAGGGGCTGTTCTTTTAGAGGAAAGGTGGCCATCTATTACAGGAAGCAGCAAGCTGTGGTTCTGCATTACTTCCATAGTGTGCTATAATGTGGCATAGTTCTCTGGCTGCATATAGTCTCACCATGGAGTGGTTAAATGCGTTCACATGAAATTAATTGTGTCTCATTACTGCAATGTTTTGCTTCAGAAGACTAAAATGTCTGTTCCAGCAGTGCAAATCCCTTGCCTGCCCATTTGCTGTTAAACTGTCAAACACAAGTGCTGTGCCAGAATGAGTCTTTGGTTTTAAAATGTTTGCCACATCGAGTGGAAAGCCATCATTTAGAATGATGTTACCATGTTCTGCTCATTATCTCCTCCTGTGGTCTTCATGGGATGCAGTTACTATCGTGGTAACAGCTTCTTTGCAAATGTTCCCGTTGTTTTTAGGGGTCTGTGAGGCCTTGCTGGCTTGGTGTGATGGAAGGAAGAGATAAAGCTGATGTGGCCCTGTAGCCACGATGCACTTCAGCCTTGTTAAACATTCAGGGTGCTACACAGATGGATGCATTGTGTCAGTGTTTGTATAAGCTGAATGTTTGCTAGGTGTTTGTGGAATCTGGGAGATAAAATGTATTTATGCCTTAAATAAAACAGGGCATTCACAACCATGTGCTTGGTGTCCCCTCTCAGGTACAGTAGTAGTCCAGCAGCTCATGTCAGTGATGATTAGCAAACATGAAGAGCTGTTTCCCAAGGATATCGACCCTCAGATGGGACCTGAGGTGTGCAACAACAACAATGAAATTCCAAAGAAGACCACTGCAGGGCAGCTACAGAACAAAGAGAACAACAATACCAAGGAGATGGCAGTGAGGCGCTGCTCTTGGGACACACCCGAGTCTCCCCAGAGGGGAAGCATGGACTGTGAGTCTCCGACTGCTCTGCCAGGCAGCAAGACAAATAGCCCTAGGAACAGCATCCAGAAACCAGATGTCACCAGGAGCCCGCCACTCATGGTGAAAAAAAATCCTGCTTTTAATAAAGGTAGCGGCATAGTCACCAACGGGTCCTTCAGCAGCTCTGTGGAGAGCCCGGAGAAGAGCCAGACCGTACCAAACTGCTCCCTGCAAACCAGGAGAACGTCGTCCCTGAAAGGGCCGGTGACCAAGATGGGGACACACAGCGTGCAGAACGGAGGGGTGCGGATGGGCGTGTCCAGCACGGACGGGCACAGCAACGCCCTCGGCAGCCGGAGCCCGGGCTGGGTGCCCAATGGCTACGTCACTCTGAGGGACAACAAGCAGAGGGAGCCATCCGTGGGTGAGTCAGGCCAGCACAACAGGCTTTCCACCTACGACAATGTCCACCAGCAGTTCTCTATGGTGAACTCTGATGACAAACAGAGTGTGGACAGTGCCACCTGGTCCACATCCTCGTGTGAAATATCCCTCCCAGAGCACTCCAACTCCTGTCGCTCATCCACCACCACCTGCCCTGAGCAGGACTTTTATGTGGGTAACTTCGAAGACTCTGTGCTGGATGGGCCACCACACGAAGAGCTCTCTAACCCGGGTGACTATGAGAACAAAAGTGACAGGAGGAGTGTGGGGGGCCATAGCAGCCGAGCCACCAGCAGCAGCGATAACAGTGAAACGTTTGTGCCCAACAGTACCAACAACCACAGTGCTTTGCACAGCCTGGTGTCCAGCTTGAAGCAAGAAATGGCCAAGCAAAAACTAGAATATGAGACAAGGATAAAAAGGTAAGATGGTTCGGCGCTCTACCATCTGGCTGCCTTTTGCAGAGTAAATCCAAGTTTTTCCTCTCGTGACTGCACTAGCTGCAGTCACTACTGTGTCACTCACTAGGTGCTTGCCAGTGGGTTTTTCATCTTTCAGTGTTGACATTGCTTCAATGGTACTGTGATCCAGAGCAGTTTTTTCAGACCAGTTGTTTGCCGTTGTTGTGACAGGTTATCCTGTTGGTGTCAAAAGTAAAGCCAGACCCTTGTGAGTGTCTGTATAAAATCTAATTAACAAAATCAGTCGGCTCTCACAGTGTTTCCATTAGTTCATGCCTATTCTTGAGAGAAAGGAGACTGTCACCTTTCAGTGAAAGCATTGTTGCAGCATATTCCACTTGCAGTTTTTGGGACTGGGGAGACTGCTGGACTCCTTTGCAGTCCTCATTCCTCTTGAGAAAGTGCAGCATCTGGGAGTTACCTCTTCTCATTGTCCTGTCTTTGCTCTGCTGCTGAGCCTTTCCTTCAAAGCTCAGACCTGTTAAAAGAGGGCAAGGGAGGGATGTGTCTTTGTCTACAGATATTGCAGACTCTGCTCATACAGAGCAAGGTTGCTGGGGTGGGTGGTCGTAATGATCAGTGAATAACCTCAGAGTCTGGGCTTAGTGTTAATTAGTGCACTCAGCAGAGCAGAGCTGAATGTGCTCTCTTTGTTATAGAGGTTCTTCAGTCAAGCTGTCCAGGACTTTCTGTTCTCACCTCTGTTACGCAGCAGCTCTGTGCACTGGTACCTCTGGCACTGCAAGTCATAGATCACAGCGTGAGAGCTGCTGGCTACAGCAGCTGGCAGTCAAAGTGCAGCACGCAGTGTTGCAGTCTTTCACCTGCATCACTATTTCCAGCATAGTGTGCAGTGTAGTAAAGCACTTCATGTATGGTTTAGTATGTGTGCTGACAGTGTTAGTACCACTAACATCACAGGAGGGTTTGGGTTGGAATGGACCTTAAAGGTCATCCAGTTCCAACATCCTGCCATGGGCAGGCACACCTCCCACAAGACCAAATTGCTCAGAGGCCCATCCAGCCTGGCTTTGAACACTGCCAGGGGTGGGGCATCCACAGCCTCTCTGGGCAAGCTGTGCCAGTGCCTCAACCCCATCATAATAAAGAATTTTTTCCGAACAGCTGATCTAAACCTATTCTCTTCCAGTCTGAAGCCATTCCCTGTTGTCCTATCACTACACTTCCTGATAAAAGATCCCTCTGACTTCCCTGTAGGCCCCCTTCAGATAGTGGAAGGCTGCAATTAGATCTCGATAAAACCTTCCCTTCACCAGGCTGAACAGCTCAAATTTTCTCAGCCTGTCTTTGTAGGGGAGGTTCTTCAGTCCTCTTAGAACTTCATGGTCCTCCTCTGGACTTGCTCCAACAGGTCTATGTCCTTCTTATGCTGGGGGCACCAGAGCTGGACACAGTACTCCAGGTGGGGTCTCAGCAGAGCAGAGCAGAGGGGAAGAATCCTCTCCCTTACCCTGCTGCCCACGCTGCTTTGGATGCAGCCCAGTGTACAATTGGCTTTCTGGGCTGCGGGCACACATCACCAGCTCATGTTGAGTTTTTCATCAACCATCACTCCCAAGTCCTCCTCAGCAGGGCTGCTCTCAATCTCTTCTCTGCCCAGCCTGTAGGTGTGCCTGGGGTTGCCATGACACAGGTGTAGGACCTCGCTTTACTGAACTTCATGACACCCATATTTACAGATACTTGTAGGTCCATATTGGCAAATAGGTACAGCAGGCAGGTCAGCTGAAGAAAGGAGATTAGCAGTGAAACAAAGTCATTCAGGACTATTCTGACCTTGTAGGTAACACTACTGCAACTAGCAGCAGCTGGGTGTCAACACTTCAGGAGTAAAGGGAATAGTTAGCCTGCTCCTGGAGAATTAGATGGAGCTGTTTGCTTCTGTGCCTTTGCTGTTCAAAGGCATTTTCTAAATGAGCTACCAAAGAGACAAAGATATTTTTTTAACAAACTGCCAAAGAGCTTGCCCTGTGAGAGCAGTTCATGGATGAAGCCATGGTTTGTAGATATGCCCATCAGAAATCCAGTCTAATCTTCAGAAATGAAAAGACGTGTATGAATTCGTTGGTGGTGTGCATTTCTGCTTGAGCGAGTGAGGAGTGCTACTCAGGAGCTGTCTGCTTTTATTTCCTTCATGCAGCCTGGAGCAGAGAAATCTCACCCTGGAGACTGAAATGATGGCCCTGCATGAAGAGCTGGATCAAGAGCGGAAGAAGTTCACAATGGTAGAAATCAAAATGCGTAACGCAGAGCGGGCGAAGGAGGATGCAGAAAAGAGGAATGATATGCTGCAGAAGGAAATGGAGCAGTTTTTCTCTACTTTTGGAGAATTGACAGTGGAGTCTCGCAGACCAGAAAGAGGCAACACCATCTGGATCCAGTGAGCTGTGGAAGCGTAGACTGTGGGACTTGAGGAAGGGCTTGGGGTATTATACTGTATCAGGTGGCTGGTCACCTGTCTGAGGCTAGTACTCAACAAAATGTTACAAACTCTTGAAGGAAGAAATCATACATACATTAAGCACTCATATCTACAGTGTGTACTTACCACGTTATACTCTTTGAATGCTTCATGAGACTACTGTCAAGTGTTACAACTGGATATGTGTATATAAATTTAAAAACCACCTTAGAGCAAGAGATGTATCTGAAGAAATATTTTAATGCAAGTCTTGTATTTAAACTGGTAAATTGAGATGTTGTTGCAATCAAGCTTTATATAAAGGCTTTTCTCCCTTGCACTTAACATAATAAGCTATTTTTGGCATTGTGTTACCATCAGCTTATTTTGTATATCAAATGGTTTTTTTGTTTTTGTTTTGTTACCCCTTTTGCGGGGGCGTGAAGATAAACAGATATGTTAAGGTAAATGTGTGGATGGTTAGCCCTGATTTGCGTCACTTCCAAACAGACAGCAGGATTGAGAAACTGAAGTATGCCATGGGCAAAATAAAGCAATACTGATTTCACAGAATTGATGGCCAGGGGACAAAGTTCCAGGGCACCCCTATTGTAAAATAACAAGTGAAGATGTGAAGTCAGCCTAGACTGGGAACAGTGACAGAGGGGTAAACAGCTGCTTGTTTGGGAGCAAACGTGGGTGACTAAGAAGTTGGGAGAGGGGAAAGGAGGACTTAAGGAGAAGTTAATCACATGACCAGAGTTTTTGGTGTACCCTGAAGAAGCCCTGTGCCTGATCATTGCAGTTCAGAGCAGGGCTATAAACCAGTTGTTCAGACCATATTTGTATCTGACTTACCTCTGCCCTCTGGGTGAAGCTAAGTCCTTTTGTAGTGCTGGTGAAGGGACACACAGGGATGTTTAACTGGGGATTCTGGTAGCCTTATTGGTGTGATGGGTATCCAAAAAATAACAAAAAAAAAAAGTCCGTGGTGGAAGTTTCTGGGGCAGCTGGCAACAAGCAGTAAATAAGGAAGGAAGCACACCAACATATTCACGACTTGTATTTACAGTGTATATTAGCGAGTTATCACACTGTCTGAATGCTTCAAGAGATTACTGTCAAGTGTTACAACTGTGAAAGTTCCAGGCTCTCAGCATCAGCAAGGGAGCACCTAGAGGGAACAGCCTGGAGCGTCACAGCATGCAGAGAGCCAAAGGAAAAGAAACAGCAGAGCCATCCTGTAAATCAATAAATTGTTTGGCATCTTTAAACACAGTAAGTATAACCTTTTCTACACCATGTTAAGGATGTTTGGTTTTAACTTAGGGTTTAGGACTGCAAGCAGTATTATTAGGGAGGGTTGTTGAGACATCTTGGCTTCCCTCTAGTGTCTCTTAAATATATTGCAATTATTTTTTAATTCCAGCTGAAAAAGAATTATGAAGGCGGCTTCAAAGACCCTTCTTGGTTGTAGTATGGATATTTAACAAGTATTGAATGGGTGTGGGAATTACACTGGGAAGCAAACATGAGGTTTTACATTTCAGACAAATACAGAGCATTACATGTGGTGCTTGTTGACGCATCGTTTGTGTCTGGTGAGGTTCAAAGTCCTCAGTCAGAGCAGCTGTTTTATTGATTGCTGTGAACATGTCCACTGCACCTCCAATCTGTGTGTAAATCAGAAAAAAGTCAGGGAGAGATCAAGGTATGAGTTGCATGTTTTACATCACTTAGCAGCAATCACAACATGTACCCACAATGGTGAGAGAAGGAAACAGATTACTATGTTAATTCTGATATTTTAAGTTGAATGAGAGACCTTGATAACTGATGCAGTAGACTTCACAATCTAAGCAGTATCTGACATCTGTTGACCTGACATCAAAGTCTCTGAGATAAGTATTTTCTTAGCTGGAATTCCTTTTTTTACTAGATGTACACAGTAGTGAATGCTTCTATCAAACCTTGTGTTAGGCAGGATTTGTCTGTTTGTCTGAAGCTTGACTTCGCGTGCATTTGAAGCTTACCTTCATGTTTCAAAAGATATTACAGTCAGTTCCTCAAAGAATGTTCAAATTCCAGTTATATGGCTAAGCACTGACACCCAAATTTCTTGCTTTGCAGTCCAGAACAAGACTTCACCTCACTGTCTTGCAGAAATCATCTATACAGAGGAGGAATTTGAGCAGGCACAGCAAACTTAGAAAATATCACTGACAACAGATGTCCATTCCCATCGTGATCCATTCAAAGTACCTGATCCACTCCACCTGTGAGATTGCAGCAGCGTTTAGGCTGTGATGATAAAGTTTATTTATGTTCTTCAAATAGTCATGTTCATGCTCCTGTTATTGTCCTAGTTCTTCAAAAGCACAAAGTCCTTGATGTTTGTTACGTTCAGAATCTAACACTTGTCACTTCTGAGCTGTACAATACCGTTCCCAGGTGGCCCACGGCTCCTGTGCTGCTCTGCTCCCTTCAGCATGTCCAGCCTGTGTGTGAAGTGACCTGCTGGGGAGGGCATGCTGACAGAGCCAAGTGGCCAGAGGATAAAATCATGCTCCCTCTCATTCAATGCAGTGGGAAGAGACAAGATTTATTCACAAGATTAAGGTTAATGCAGACTGAGCCCGAAGGCTGTGAAAAAAACAGTAAGGATGTCACGCAGTGCATTTGTAGATCATTGTATCTCATAGAGGCAGTTTTTAGGATTCTTAACTGCTAAGGTATTGAATATAACTGAGACATCTGGTTTTATCACAAGTTTGTGTAATGAAACAAGTCATTACAGGCCAAGCTAACAGCGTTACCTGCTGCAAGAGAGCACTAAGTTTCAAGTGTCAATTAAAATAAGGTTAATCAATTTGCTTTCAGGTCTTTCTCACAGGTCTGTGAGCTCCCCAAGTTAATAATCTGTTCTATGAGTTCACTAGCCAGCTCCAAGCTGAGAATGGCAGAACAGCTCAGCTCTTCTAGCACATTGTCCCTCTGCCTCATGCACAGCTCGTGAGAGACAAGCCTTTTACAATTAATCAGCACAGATGGTGGGAAAAAATCTCTTGAGCTGATGACTTTCTGGTCCAGTCCCAAGGTTCACATTACATCCAAAAGCAGAATTCAGGACACACGAGCAGGCTAGAGTTGAGGCACAGAGGGTAAGAGGCTGATGCACGCTTCCCACTGTTAATCCCGTCTCCGACCAGATCATGGGAGCACTGGGATGGGTGCTCACACCCTTACATGCCTTTGCACAGCAGACTGGGAAGGTGGCAGACACACCCCATAACTTCTGAGTGTTAGATTCTGGTGTTCTGCTTTGAGAAGCTTTCATCTCCTCTTCAGTTTGTCAGGGTCCTGCTACACATTTGGAGTGTGCTCTGGTGCAGCAGAATAAATAAAGTTACTATATGTCTCTGCCACATGTTGTTATTTTAGCGTCTCAAACTCAGCAACTCAGCATCAGTTTCCCATGCACAAAGATTAATGAATAAAATGCCATGTTAAGTGATAAGAAACACTGGTGCGTTAGGTTTTCACAAGAACAAAGAGGAAAGGAGCTTGCTGATACTACTGCTCTTAAGATCTGTAAGCAGTACTTGATCTAGTAGTTAAAGTGCTGGTCCAGAAATTTTTGAGAAAGATACAATTTCCTAAAAGAATTTAATATTTAACAAATACGTCTTGTGTAGCATCCCTAGTGAGATGGAACAGAGGCAGGGTAAGGAGAGAATGAATAAGCAGGTACAGTGATTTGCACATTTTGACAGCCCAGTCAAAACAGTGAGTTGCCTCCAGCTGCTTTACATTTAAACACTTCCTGGGTGAGTGAAACTCCTAATTAATTTCCTTTCTTACTCTGAACTCCCTCTGGAGTCTGTCCATCGAAGAGGAGAGTGCAGACTCTGTGCCCTTGGCAAATCTGTAAGGAAGTAGAGGAGATGGAAAGGGGAGACAGGCAAATAGAAATTAACATGTACTTGTGATGTGGGCACGCAAAAATAGAGGAAACAGATGGGAGAGATGAGGAAAACAAGGAAGTTAATATACCTGAAATTGCCATGTGTAGGTGGTAGTAATTTGCCCTCAGTTAAGAGCATTTTCTCTGAGAGCTTGTACCTACAAATGCGTTACTGTAGTTAATGTTGTGTTATTCTTTCAGAGCTTTCTTGGCTCTCAGTTGCTTTGTGGGCTGACACCAGGAGCTGGCTCGGCTGTTTCACGGCTACCTGCCTTGCTTTCACGGTCCCGTGTGCCAGCAGCTGAGTTCCTGCGGGGAAGCACCCAGCAAGGCCATTGCTGTGGGAGTGACGGCAGAGGAGGAGCCCGGAAGGTCGGGCAGTTCCCGTGGGTTGCCAGCACTCGCTCTGGAAACAGCTAATGGCCCTGGACTGTCATCCAGCATCTCTGGAGCAGTGCTGCTCAGGAAATGAAATTCCACGCGGCAGATGCCCTGCTGGCGCAAATTGCCGTAGCTCTGCAGAGGTTTAGGAAGCGGTGGGAGACGCTGAGAGCTTTCCCTGCCAGGCTTTTAGAAGCTGTCGTAATGTGTGTAATTACAATTAGCATTGGTGATCTAGTTTTATTGGAAAAAGGCTTGTCAGCAATAAAACAGGTTTCTTTAGTATGCCAGTAATAATGGAGAGTGCAAAAAAATTTTTGAGGCCAGAAACATGATCGTGATGCAAATATATTCCTTGCTTTTTTCCCAGAGGGATCCAGGATAATGAGCTTTATATGCAAGACAATTCCACTTCTGAATTTTCTAAATGCAAGAACAGAAAACCTTTTCTACCTCTGTGTATTACTCTCTTCATGCAAAAGAGGCTTAAAGTGATTAATGTTCGGCAGGACTTTGTGTTTAAAATACTATTATGAGCATGGCTATAATTTTTTAAGTGTGTGATATTTAGGAGGTGACTTGGCTTGGGGACCAAAATAGGTAATTTTGAGCACCGGTATTTTTTCTGTTGTTCATGTGACAAAGGTGCAATCCTGATTTTTTGATCTTAAAAGTTAACATTTGCTGAAATGTAGTCTGCAGTTCAGTAAAAATAGTAGTGATTGTTGCATGTAGCACTACTTGCAAATCAATTTCCTAAACTGTAACAAAAAATGTTCTCCAAATCTTCAGCACTGCTGAGCTACGCCAGTAACTGGTATTTTTAATTGCACGTTCTGTGTATCAGGATGAATGACAGAACCTGGATTTTGACAGAGCAGGATGATACATGTAGTGCTGCTTCCACTTTTAACCTAGACTGAGCACTCTAGGGAGGTTTTGTAACAGTGAGACCTTATTCTGAGAAAAAGTTGTGTGTGGAAAAAGTTACAAATACAAACGTCCCTCATTCCATAGGAGTTCCCATGAGTAGACATGCCTTAATACTAATAGTGCATGTGGCTAATGGATATATTTGTATAGTTTAATGATATTAATAGTGAGTGTATCACAATTGACTTAATTTATATTCTTCTGTCTGACTGGAGGGACCTACATCAAAGGAGGCTGAAATGGAAAGTAAGCAGGGTATGAACCATGGCAGAAATGAAGCATCTCTGGAGGCAGTTCCAAAGGCCATTAAGAGAACAGTTCATGAACTATTAATGTATTTCTGTGCTGCCAGCTAGGCCTGTTTTTCCCAAGGCCCAAAAGCACACTAAGCTATTAAAAACCTTGTCTAACAAGGAAAGAGGTGGAGGCCTGCTAGTATCTACTCAGGAGGATATGCTGAGTAAAGATGGACAGCTTGGGATGCCCTTGAGCCAGCAGGGGCTGGGTCGATTTGCAGCAGTTTGCAGGACCAGGCACACATCCCAGTTGAGGTTCTCAGTCCCCAGTCCAGCCACTATGCCCAAGTGGCATTTATTTTAGGAGTGATTGTTTGGAGGAACTTTTTTCTTCTGTGTGGATTCTGTGTTCTTCTGTATTGATTACACAAACATTAGGGGTGTGTGGTGCTGTGGATTAACGGTGTGACAGGTTTTTGTTCCCTGACAGTTTCTGGGCAATTTTTAAGAAAATGTAAACAAATTACTTGTATTCTGCTTCTCTACTATTCAAGTTTTACTGTCAAGGCAAACAGGAAGAAAGAAGGGGGGAAAAAAAGAAAATCCAGCTACAGTTATAGTATCTGTTTCTCTGTTTAAACGTTGTAATTTCAGTGGACCTGTATAATCCCTATTCTTCACAAACTTGTAATTCCAATGCATTGAAGCACGCCTCAGGCAGGTCCTGCTCTCTGCTACTTTAGTTATGCATTGCAGTACTTAACAAGAAACCTCGTTTTTACTGTGGGGAGCCAAATCCACTGCAACTCAGCAAAGGCAATTAAAAATGGAGGTTAGCAGGAGACTGATGTCCACACTGATGAGCACCGATCAGCAAACAGGCCTGTTGCAAACATTTATTTCCTACTTAGGAATTTAAAAAAAATTATGGAATAATCAGTTGTGAATGTTAGGTATAAATTTTGCATTGATTTTGATATGAAATAGAAGAGGGACAGATAGTTAGTAGGTGTGTGCTGAGCACATTATAAGAGGTCAGCAAAATGACTTTAATTTGGCCTGAGAAGCTGTAGTCGAATCAGTGACCCACCTGAGGACAGCAATAATGCATCACCTTCATGTGGTGGCTGACACTGAGGGTGGTGATGTTTAAGTGAAAGTCTGTGGTACTACAGAAATACAGATGTGCTGTTGTCCTCTACAGAGTCTCCTCTAAATTATGCAGGGCCTAATTAAAGGCCTTAGAGACTTACTAAAGACTTGAATTTGGGATCAAATGTGGCCTACAGGAGAAAATGGCGACCAGAAACTTCTTGGGCACGTTCCAGAAAACTGGCCACAATCTTGACAACTTACTGGTTGTTCAGTGATTAATCTCTGCGCATCTACTCTGTTGGATTTATTTCCTTCTTCCTGACCCACTTTTGCTGAACTCTTAACACTGAAGCACCACTTAACAACGAATATTCCCTAAGTTCTGATTAATGCACGGGATGTGTGAGATGGGGGCACAGCCAGAAGGCAAGAGAGATGTCATCCTGCTAGAAGCAATTTAGCCACAGACCTCTGTTCTTAGCACTGCAAAAGCTTTCAGGTGGATTATCCTGCACTGTGTATGTACAGACACGCTGTCACAACCATGACAGTGCTGTGCAGGCAGAATGTCTTTGTTTTTGCAGACTGTTCAGTGCTGAATTGGCTGGTGTGGTGAAGGAGGAGGTGCCAGTGGATCACAGGGGCTTGTAGATCAAGTAGTAAAACCAAGAGCTCCCTAATTCAGAGGGCGACTGCCCAGGAATTTAGAGATAAATGCAAAACTCTGCACTCTATCATTTTCTTCTTCTTTGTGGATATGGAGGGGCAGTTGAAAGACAATAAAGTGAAAGAAAGATACAAATTTGTATTAAGACCAGAGTGTCTGGGATCATACAGTATTAGGAAATTTCTGTGTGCTGAGTACTGTGATCTGGTAAAACAAGCCCTTTAAATGCTGCTTGGAGTATAGCTCCAGTCCTAGCTGCCTACAGGATTGACCCAGGAAAACAAAACCCAGGTGATGGCTGAGTAATTGCCCAGGAATGCAGAGAGGAATCAGGTAAACAGTGGACTGTGTCTCTGTCCAGAGGCTGTGAAGTGACACTAAGGAAGTGAATGTCAGAGAAGCTTTCTTCCTACTTTGGGAATGTGTGTTGTCCTTGATCACACAGCAGAACTTTCTTTATCTTGATGGGAAGTGCCTGGCAAGGACAAGTTCCATCTTCAAGCTAGACTCCAGACCTCCTGCTAATTGGTTTTGCTCCAGAAAAGGAAGGGCATCTTGAAAATCTGTGAAACTAGATGGTGCTCTTGGCAGTGACCATTCCTACCCTTACAAAATTTCCTCTTGGGCAATTGTAAATATCTTTAATATCTTTCCCCACAGGGTCCTAATAACCATTGCTAAAGTCTTCCTGGTCTTCTTTTCATCTACTAACTCAGTTGGTTTCTAAGGTTTTCTGTGGACTACTGACAACTCAGACCAAGTATCTGCACCACACAGCAGAAAATTACTAGCCCTTGAAGAAAAGCAGTCACAGAGTAACCCTTCAAATATAGATAGCTGTGATCCCAATCCAGGAAATGTGTGTTTGGGTAAAGCCTGAAGCCTTGAGCTTTTCATATGTGTATAAAGTTTAGGAAGGATTGACCCACTCTAATGAAATTATGTGAGTTTACTTTCAGGCCAAGAATCACCTAAAAAGCCCAACAAGAGAAGCAAAACCAAATAAACCACAACACCAGAACCTGCATCTATCTTTAAATGTTTTCTCACATGCAATTCAAGTGTTTGATCCTAACACTGCATGCCATTACTTGGCACATAAAACTTGTTAAATGTGTGAATTACTAGTTTTTTAAACTGATGTAGTGGAAGGAAAGGCTGGTCTCATCCTCTGCAATCTCAGTGAGAATCATGCTTTCAGAATAACCGTGAAGGACAGCAATGGTTTCAAGCTATAAGGACTTCTTTAGAGGAGGAATAGATAAATACACAGTGGTATATAAACAGATAGTACTCCATCTATATCTGAAAAGATAAGTGAGATTTCCTGAGACATGTATAACAAGGCATTTTATTTTGTCCTATTTGACTCTAGTAACCACAGCATTTCTTGCTTGTAACCATCTATTCTTACCCAGAAGCTAAGGTTATCTGTCGCAGCCACAATAACATCAATTATGTTCCCAGTGACAAAGTTCCTCTGGATACTGATACAAAAAAGAAAACCCTCACAGCCTGCAATGCAGATTAGGGAGTAATTTTTGGTAGCAAGGGTTTTACCATGGGCTCTGTGCCTCTCCCTCCAAGGCTTCAATCAGTGCTTGCACACCTGTTCTTGGAGTGTTTTGTTGGTCCTTTAGATCAGTGCTGTGTAAATATAGAATATTAAGTTTATCTGGAGCTACTGCAGTCTATAAATATTCAAATGTCTGCTGCCAGTTTTGTGGATGTGAGACGTTGCACTAATGGAAATTATAAATTCAATCACAAATGAGGAGGACTTTTGAGAGACACTTAAATGCACTGCAGTATTAGATATCTAACAAGTAAAAAATCCTAATAAGAAGGAAAATAACTGTGGCTTTTCAGTTAAACTTCACAGCTAGTTCTACAAATATTCTTCCTCTGCACCAGGATCTCAGCAACTCTGAGAGTTTTCAAAAAGAAAAAAAAAAGAAAAATATTCCATTTTGTATGTTTTGTGAAACGTGATTATTTAGTTCTGCCACCATGTACGTGCCACGGTGTGTTCAGAGAAAGAGGTGGGGCTGACATTGTTCCTTCAATCTCTGGAAAACCAGGCAGTTCTCCTCTGTGACCTTCTACTTGGAAAAGAGAAATGGGGTGGAGCCTGGTGTCAGAGTTTGCTGCGTAAGGACTGATCCATTCCTCAGCATTCTCTACTGAGAAATCCAATGCCTTTTCAATCTCTCTTAGCCAGATTTCATTGTGTGGCCACTTTATTCTTAACATTTTTATGTCTCCTTGTGCCTTGCAGTGATTAGGAGAGATGGGATTCAGCCATATTCCTGCCTTATCACCTGTGCCAAGAGGTTTTCAGCATCAGTGCAAATGCTTTTGTAAAGGGATTTCATTCTGCCAGCTATCAAGAGTTGCAGTAGGTGCTTGTAATGCAGTGTTGCATAATAGTATGACTTGTTCAGAAAGCACATGGTAATGCAGGTTTTTAATCTGGGTACCAGCACCAGTGAAGGATAACAACAATTTCCACGCCGTGTAGCTTCCTGAGGCTACAACACAGGTTCCATTTAGCATAGCACAGCTCATGTGCCAATTAAGTTCAGAGCTGTTAATTACAAATTTATTAAAGGTTTATATGAGTGCATGTGAGCATATCTGATAAAGCCTACATCTAATCCTGACTTGATGGGTGCTGATCACAGACACTTCACGATTGCCATGCTGGCATAGTTTAGGAAGCACATTGCTGTTTAGAAATAATTCTAAATATATTAGTATATTCTAAGCAGCATTAGGGATCTGCTGGACAGCCAGAGAAGGATTATTTTTTTTATATATTGAAGATTCTCCAGTTTAATCTGTTGGGATTTTTCTAATGGGAGACAGGAACTGGGAAAATTCTGTTTTTTGAATGCATGTAACCCCTTTGTTATTAAAAAGGTGAAAAATAACTTCTGATAATTCTCAAATCCAGAAAGTGTTTCCCTCACATGACATGTATCAGAGTGTAGTGGGCAGCAGTCAGCACATTTACCAAATTCATTGGAAATCATCAAGTGCCTCTTAGCCTTTGTCATTCAAAAAGCATGCCACATTGCAAAATTTCAGGTTTCCACCATCTGTGGAAAGTCAAGTCATGAGTTACGTTTGGAATTACTAGAGGCAACACTCCAAGTGAGCTTTTTTATTGACCACCTCTTTTTATGTCCCTGTTAACTTTGTATCTTTCCTGTTGTTTCAACACTTGGCAATCTGATACGCTTTTCCTATGCAAAAAAAATTACTGGATTGTAACAATATCAAGATATCCCTCTTTGGAGCTTCTTCTACTTCATTTTGCGGGAAGTTTTCCATTAAATCATGTTACAGCTCCTATCATGAAAAGCATGTTGAGAGCTCTGTACTGGTGCCAACAGTTTTCATAAGGTGTTAATACCAGAAAGAAGAGTTCAGTACAAAATGCCATGCAGAACGCCTTCCCTGAGTTGCTGAAAAAGCCTTCCTAGGGAAGGTGTTTATTGCTCAGCTCAGAGATTCACCCACTGCACGATGAGGAGAAAATACTGCTTTTTGTTTGCTTGTTTGTTCAGAAGAAAGGAAATTGTGTTTGCTGTTACAATATCTAGCAATGGCTGCTATATGAACTAAAATTTGAAGCTTCTCAAATGGAAATGAGAATTGCAATCCCAGACTGAGCCCCCGCGGCTAAATCTTTTTGATGTGTTCATTAATTAATTACCCATAGCTGAAGGAGATTAGAGCAGAGTTCAAAGCTGAGAAATATGCAAAGGAAAATACTGTATTAGACAAGAAAATTAACTGTAAAAAGTCTAGTTGAGTTTATTAGGGTCTTGCTCTTAGGAAAGTTTCACCAGCCATTCTAGTGAAGATTTAGTTTCACTAGAATTCCTAGAAAGCTCTGGAAAGTGTTGGGGTCTCAGATGTTTGTGTATTGTGCCTTTCAAAATATATGCTGCCACAGCTAATTTAGTACAGCCTTCTGGAATCTGTTTATAGCCAATCATACTTTTGTGGGGTTGGGGTGGACTGAAGAAGCCCTGGAGCTTGTCATTCCTTCTGGAGGTTCTGGATGTGTAAAGCTGCTGTGGTGCATCTAATCTAAGTCTGAAGATAATAAAATATTACTTAAATTTATTTTTCTTTGTAACCCATAAAAACAGGCACAGACCCCAAGCTTCTAAAATAAGTTTACAGGTTAATTAAGATATTAATATTTTCATCTGTAATTTCTGCTAATTGCAGGTGAAGCAGAACTATACAAAGGAAGGATGGATTACAGTAAAAACCCCACAACTCAGCCTTTTATTATACCATTTTGCCATACAAAAGAAAATTAAGCAAAGAAAACTAGCAGTGAAGCTGCAGACAATGAAATGGTTTGCAAAGATGTATAATGGTTTTACTGAATAATCACATTGGGCTGAAACCAGCCAGCTAAACAATGAAAACTTAGAACCAGATTTCCTCACTGTGGGATGGGCAGTGAGTTCATTAAGCTGTATGATTCATTAAAGATAGTTTTACAATGCAGAGGATACAAATCTCACGTACTCTAGTCTCTCTTCTAAATAGAGGGCATTGGCCTATGCTTGCACTTGTTGAATTCACTTGAAACACTTTAACTTCAGCTGTGGAATTTCCCAGTCTCCTCTTCCCCAGGTCAAGAAGGGGTTGGAGAAGTAGTACAACAGGTGAGTGTAATTTCTCTGATACAGACTTTTCTCCCTTCCTTGTCTCCTGTAACACAGTGTTTCCTTAAGTTCTATAATTAATTTAGTGAAAGCAGGAGTATGTTGGCTTGAAATGCAGTGCAAAAAACCATCTTACTTCCTTATGAGTGTGTTTCCTGCAAGATTAAAAATGCTGTGACTTACGAAGCTTCCAGAGAGGAATCCCGTAAGGTAGGATTAAACAGAAAGATGTTCTAGGGTGTTTCCTGCTATAATGAAAAACTGTAGTAAATACTTGACTAGAATTCTGAGACCACTGGAAGTAGAATTTAGGGTGCTAGGGTTTTTTTAAGCGAGAGTTAATTTCTCACTTAGTGAAGGCTTCATCAGCTAGAAAAGACTAATGGACACTAAATGGTTTGAGACTACTTGTGAAAGAAGATTGTGTCAGCCAGGATTGAGAGGAGAAAATGCGGTTGTCTGACCGGAAATTCCTTCCCTCCTGCTTGGGGAAAGGTAAATATAGACTGGAGGCAGGTGTGGAATGGAAAATGTCCCTGAGTCTTGGTGGGGAAGAGCAGATAAATGTTCCAATAGCACCACAGACGTGGCAGGTGCAGGTTGGTGCTGCTGCAGGGCTCCTGCTCTGTGCACTTTTAAAGGTGGTTGGTGCTTCAAGGGACACTAGAGGAGAGATTTGTGGTTAGTCCTTGAAAGCTTTGACAGTACAGTTTGAAAAATAGCCTGGAGTGGGGCATAAGGATAGAGAAACAGAGGGCCACATCTCTAGTGAGGTAATACTACCTGCCAGCAGAGAGTAGGCTGAAAAGCCAGCCCAGGTAGAAGAAATCGAGGCCAGGGCCATGGGTGAGCTGCTTTATCCTTGCAGATGATGGAGTGTGGATGTCAAAAAAGCTGAACCAACTGCCTGGGATCTGAATAAAGTTTTAAAGTGTGTGTGTGTGTGTGTATATATATATATATACACACACATATATACACATGGCTTATGTAACTTCTTAAGATACAAGTCTTGCTCAAGTAACTGAGATGTATTTCAAGGAACCAAGATTTAATCTTTGCATGTATGTCTAAGAGCTGTGTGTTACTTCTTTATCACTTCTATACTAACAGAGATCTCTCAATTACCCATTTTTTCCTAGTCTTTTTAACAAAGGCTCTCGAAAGAGTGGAAGTGTAGCTTTTTTCCCCTTGGCTTATTTGCTATGGAGTTCTATTTTACAGTAGTTGCAAGCTCATCTTAATTTAGGACTTGCTGGGGAAAAAAACACAAAGGACTAGTTTCTAACTCATAATATGCTGCTTACTGACAACATACTAATGATTCTGCAAGCAAATTAGTTTTCCCTACCTGTTCTATTTTTGAATGTGTGTCTGTTCTTTCAGTAGCTGGAATTTATGTCTGAATATGGCAGCAGTACCATAGAATATTTTCAGGTTAAGAAAGTTATACTTATTGTCTCTTTTGATGGAAATAAAATAAAAAATTTTGACCAAGCTCTGTCTTATAAGCTGTGCTCTGATGCAGCTAACTCACAAGAGGTCAGAGCTTTCTCTTGAAACTATCTTAATATTTTAAAAAAATAAAGAAGTGTTTAGTTTATCTAGGGCATGATTTTCCAGTCCAGAGTGTAGAAACTCAGGGCTACTACAGCATCCCTAAAGTGCCACAGGATGGCAGCCTTTCAGAGTAGTGCTTTGTTATCCTGTGGAAAATCCTCTGTTCATTTTCTGCATGAAAATTGATGAGTGTTCTGGTGTACTTCTTTGTTACAGAAACCACTGTCCAGCTACATCATACTGTTTTGTCTGGATGGTCACAGAGCTTAAAAGGCTGTTCTCTGTGGTGCACTACCCATTTTAAGCCTGAAGCTGAGATTAAAAAACAAGGGCAATCAAATATGAGTGTGGAATTCTAGTTCTGGATTTTCTTCTTTAACCTACATTGTGCTTAACAGAGTCTGCAGGGTTAATCTCTTTTTCCTCTTGCATGTGATGGGTTGCTTTGGTTTGTCACTCAGATCCTTTAAGTACTTTCAATGACATTTTGTTTAAGGAGAGATTGCACTTAAAAAGTACTTTGGATAAGGACAGCCATTATTGTGGGTGGTATATGAAAAGCAGTTATTACTGTTGGCTCTTGCAAAAGAGATTCTTGCACATGTGCAGGTCTCTCAGATTACCACAGACAGGGAAGGAATTGTGTTCAGATGGAGCTGACTGTCTCCATAAACTCTGTAGGACTGTGTGACCTCAAAATTTATACAACTTTAATACCCTTATAAAGAATTTATCAGTTCCACACGAGTTTGCAACTGTGTTCACAGGACAAAAATTGCAAACTTTTTTTTTTTAATCTTGATCTAAGATCCCTTAGTACATGATTGTGATGTCAGACAACAGCTTTGAGGTTACACTGGAGTTGAGGATTGCATCAATTGTGAAAACTCAGTCCTTATGAAATAAAAACAATAGATACTTCCACATAAATCAACAGAAGTACCAGGAATTGAATTCTCTTCTGAAGCAGCTGCCTGGGTCACATCAAAAAATGCGTGACCAGCAGATTGAGGGAGGTAATTCTGCCCCTCTACCCCACTCTCATGAGACCCCACCTGGACTGCTGCACTCAGCAGGTCTAGATTAGGTATCAGGAATAAATGTGTTAGGAGGGTGGTGAGGAACTGGCACAGGTTGCCCAGAGAAGCTGTGGATCCCCCATCCTTGGAAATGTTGAAGAACAGGTTGCATGGGGCTCTGAGCAATCTGGTCTAGTGGAAGGTGTCCCTGCCTGTGGAACTGGATGATCTTTTAAGGTCCCTTCCAACCCAAACCATTTTGTGATTTTATATTGGACCCAAGCCTCATTTCAGGGCATCAAGGCACATTGATCTTGTCATTCCCAAAGTCATCTTACACATATTTTGTCTCCTAAATACCATAGCAGTCTTAAAAACAAACGCAGAAATTTTTTTCCCTGTTACAGGGCATGACAGAATATTGCCAGCTGCTTACATTTCTTCCAGCAGGGCATATCCTGTTGGGTAAAGCTCCCTTCAGAGGCCCATTTTGAGCACCTCAACATGAGTGTGCAGGACAGTGTAATGAACCCGTGTGTATTCAGCAGGAACTTGTTGCCCACAGCCAACCGCTCTGTTGTGGAACCTGCCTGCCATGGATTCTAAAATAAGACAATTATTTATGTTAATGGGAATCAAAGGAGAAATGGGGCCAAATGCCCAGCTGTAATACATAAATTTTTCTTGGGCTTCATGGGATTATTTTGATTGAGCTACTCTAACCACAGTTTATGAGCCAAAGTCTGCTTTGGTGCACCAAAGGGTGCAGATCATACTTATGCTTACAGCAAACACACTCTGCAAGCACAGACTTGCAGTCATAAAATCAGTGTCTAGGTTCACAGCAAACAACCAATGCTTTATTAAAATAAGGACACCAGAAGTTAAACAATCTCAAAATTTTTTCCCATTATTAACATTTTCTGTGAAGAAGCTCTCTCAAAAAGAGATGACTGCTTTTATTCTTTGCCAATTCAGTTATGCTCATTTTAGGTGTAATTTCTTACCATTATGACTGCAATCTGTGTCAGGATGTGTTCCTTTCTGTACTTTCCTTTGGGACTTGTTTTCAAGAGGTCTGCAGTTGGAAGAGAAAATGCAGTGAAACATTCATAGGCTGCACTGGAAGCGGGGCAGCACACGGTGCCATGCTATACCAGCATTTGGGTTTTTGTTTTGTAGTTCTTGTTTCAGTTTTGAGGAGAGGTGGTAACCAAAGCTGGGAAGATGGTACTCCCTAGACTAAGAAAACTCTAAGAAATCTCAATATTTAACCCAAATAGGGTGAAGCTTTTGCTGCAGCACAGTTCTGTGACCCTACAGCTTCTACCACACAGAAAAGCAGGACTTTTTAAAAGTGTGAGGCAGCTGCTCTGCCTTCTCCATTCTGGTGATTTTCCAGGTCCTCAGCTCACCTACCACCCACGTGGGAAGGTGGTTCACAATTTATGTTGCACCTCAATTACCAACAAACCACAAGCCTTTCTCAGCATCCAAGGCTTTCTGAATGCACTCATGGGTCAGCTGAGAGTAACTGTAAAGGCAGGATTTTCTACCTTTAACTTCCTGCCTTCCTCAGAAAAAAGGGTTCTCTCAGATGAGGAATATTCTGAGGGGTGAATATTTCTGGCCCAAACTTCCCCCAATTACTGCCACATAAATCCAGATGCTGCAGTCCCTAGAAGCACTGATTATATGGTAGAAATAGGATCATTTTTAGCATAACTGAATTGGTTCTTTCCAAGCAGCTCAGACACATTTTGAATGACTAGTTCAGCCCTTTGCTTATATGATCAAGAGAAGGAAAAAATGAGTCATCTCATTTTGAAAGCTTCTTCACAGAAGGAAAAATTCTGCTGTCCTAATGGTAGTGTATATATTATCCTCTGTGGACAGGCAAAAGAAAAAGAGAAGTGATAGAAGGATTCAGTGGCTGGGATTGTTTCATAATGTGAGGGAGCTTGAGGAGAGCATATGAGAAAAGCCAGAAAGGTGCTGTCAGAATCACTGTTTTTCTTTTCCTATTTCTAAACAATTTCATGTAATGATAGGTGACAGTCTATCCTATAAGGTAATACCAAGTTACAGTCTATCCTACAAATTAATATCAAGTTGGTTTCCCCACCCCCCACAGTGAGTGATTATAAAATATCTTAGTACAGTACTGCCCAATCTCCTAATGAAATGAAATGAAGAGTAAGTGGTTTTTTGATTACTTTGAGAGATATCCTGATATGTGTATTGTGAGAAACCTAAAACAAGTAGAGATTGAGTGCTCCAAGGGGTCGGATAAACAAGTATTGATACTCATCTAATTTAGGTTTAAATAAAAAGGTAATCACATATTTCTCATTTACTTTCAGAAAATAGCTTCTATAAATAAATTGTTAAATAGCTCTCTGTTTTTTTATTAGTGGAATTTTTGTCTTTGTTTTTGGAGCATTCTCTTAAAATCTTAAACAAATTCCTCACTGGGAAGTAGTTCCCTGTTTCCCATTTGAGAGCTTGGATTGCAAGGAGATGCCACTGTCTGATTTAGGATTGAGTTGTAGGTATTAGCCTGCTGTAATTTGTAAGTAACCTGCATATATAAGTATAATGATACCTGTTAGGCAGAAACTGGAGAACCTAACTTATTTCTTGCCACTGTGTGGAGAAAGAAAGGAACCCCAAATGCAGCCTTTTAGTTCTGGAGATATTATCCACAGATATTATCATACATACAAGTGTATTGTGCCTGGAATATTATTAGCCTATTAAAAATAATTTTGAAGGACAAATAGAAATCACTGAATTTAAGTGAAGTTTAAATAAATCTCTGCACAAGAGTATCACCTTCAAAAACTCTTAATAGCCATGCAGATATTTTGCTTTTTCTGTGTTGGGTTTTAATCAGAAGTGTAAACAAATGAATACTAACTCTGTTCTTGGGCAGGACTTTATGTGGTCAATAGCTGCACTGCCATTCAGTTTCAAGCAATGGAACTAGCAGAGACTGTGTGAATTGTTTTTTTTCCCCTGTTCAGATTAAGGAAAAAAAACCCCACCATGCTTCCATTCACAGTGAAGAATTTGTCTACATCTGTCACTGTCTACTAATATACTGCCAAGTCTTTCTTAACATTAGTTTCACTAGAGGCGTTTCCGGTGTCAAATATACAATTGTAGCCAATTCTAGAAAAGCAATTGGTATAGACTATCATTCTCTCTGAGCTTAATTTGCACCTTAATTAACTGTGTGTCTGTCCATAGCTCAGTGTAGTCCTGCTCTTTGGCAGAGTGTGAAGTGCTACGGTGTTGGAAATAAATAATGTGGTCTTCTGCAGGCTAATGCACAAAGCCACCTAATGCTTATGAGACTCCAAAAATATTCTTAAATCACCAGTTGTAATGTGCACTGTGTTTTCTAGAACCTGGACAGCATTATGATTTCTGCATCTTGAAGAAGGCAGCAAATCAAGGTACATTTTCTGTCCTTACTTTCTTCACTGTCTCAGCTCTTGTAGGTGCTTTTTGCTAGTAGCTCACTGTAGCAGGCAAGAGCTTCTGTGTACATCCTGTATGATCATATATTGCCTAGTTATGCTGATTTTTGAGTCAAAAGATGCCTTATTGGCTTCATGCTCCGTGAGTAGAAAGCAGGATTTTTAAGATTACTTAATTAGTTTGGTATCATTGCTTTTAGATTTCGGTTCCATGTGAAAGCCAAAACACCAAGCAGGCTGAGAATTGCCACCTCAAGGTTTCCGTGCAGGCACAGCATGGTGAAGCATAGACAACACACCTAGTTTAGAATAATAAATTTCCACTCGTACTGAAGTTGTCATAGCTGCGCTGCCTTGATGAAAAGGTATTTCCCTGCGCTACTCCCTACGGTGAGCAAACACAGTGAACTTCCCGGGTGTCTTGTACTCGGCCACGACTGCATTTGTGTCATTTGCGGGCTGCAGTTGCTTTGGGAATGCCGGGCGCAGGAACACAGCGCTTTCCCGGTTTTCCCCGAGGGAGGCAGGGAGAGAGGGAGGGATGCGGCCCGCACGGAGCTCCGGCTCCGACCCTCCCCTCACGCCGCCGCGGCCGAACGCGCCCCGGGCGTCGCTATTTTAGGATGAAATCAAGGGCTGGAAAGGGCCTTATTCCCAATGCGTCCGCCAGGAGCACAGGTGTGTGACGGGGAAGTTTTGCGTTTCAACTCCTTTTTTCTTTTTTTTTTTTTTTTTAAATGCTTGATAAACGCCCTTCCTAGAGAGCCCCCTCCGTAGAGAAGGCCCTCGTATTATTTGGGCTTTCAGCAAGTCGCAGGAGCTGCCTCAGTTATAATTAATACACTTTTTTCTTGGTTGTTTCTTCTTTTTAAACCTTTAGGTTCTCCACGGCAAGCAGTTTGTGATGCTATAAAAACGTGTGTGTGTGTGTGTCTCAACACACAGGTGAGACCGGGGCATCCCACAGCTGCGTTCAATGGGAATCCAGGGAGAACATTATCCCCCTTGCCTGCCGTGAGGTCAGATACTCCTGAGAGTTTTCTCTCATTTTCCTTCTTCACAAGGGCTGTGGTGGAGAAAACATTTGCATTCAGGAGAAGCTCTCAGTGAGTCCTGGACATAGAAGAGATTTGCATTGGTTTTTTTTTTTGCTATGATTTTAGGAAAAAAACCTCAACAAAACAAAACCCTGACCTTCTTAAGGTGCTGACCACACGGTGAATAATGACTGTGGTTTTACTAAGTGTTTTAACAGAATTAGTTGTTAAATTTGTTAATAATTTTATCTGGTGGCATTCTCTGAGATACTCCTTGTTTTCGTACTCTTGGTCTACATGTATTCTACAATCAAATTGCATTCCTGATTATATAAAAGATTAATTATTTATATATTGGTTTTGAAGCTTTTTAGGTACGATTCTTTCTTCCTTTATAAAACTGTTGTGTTTTCTGGTTTGTGGAATTTTTTTGTTTATTGCTGCCATAGTCCTGTTGCACTCCAATTCCACTACTGTCTGTTTCATGTGGAGGAGGAAGTTTATTTTGAGTTCTATTTCAATTGTATAAATCTTGGACTTTTGTAGGATTATCTTGTGAAAAGTTTCTGTTTTGTATTAGTAAGATTTATGGTTGCTTAATCTTCCCTCAAAAAAAAAATGGTTTTCTTATATCTTGCATTTTCATTCTAAGTGATCCTAAAAATAATTTGTTTTACTAAAATAACACTATGTGTTTTGAGGAACTTGACACGAAAACCCACTAAAAGCATGAATCTGATAGCCCACAGCATTTAGTTTTTTTAATTGTACCTTATGTATACATATGAAAATTCTTTTCTCTTAAATGTTTCAAAATTATTAGAGGGACTTCTAATGGTAACATCTATCATTTTAAAAATAATTATTTCCATTCTTGCTTGTTGAAGGTAATATAAATGATAGTTTAAGTGGAAACCATACTAAACGCCCCAGATTTGGAGTTCTGATTTTGTAGTATACTTATTTCAGGAGGTTTAGTTAAGCTGTGTCGTTAACGGGGGAATTCAGGGGTCAGGGATGGATTGATTTCCTATTCAAACCTTTAAGAGACTGCCTGGTTTTACTGACAGGCAGATGTTCACAAAACAGTATTTTCTGTAAAACGTTTCTCTCTGTGTGCAGTGGTTTTTTAATGTAATTGTTGTCTTATTTTAGAGGCAGTGCAGCAGTTAATTTAGTCAGGCCCCAACAACAGTGTTTTGTTATGCCGATGTAATTCTGCAACGTCGACATGCAATAGCATTAGTCTTATTCTGAGATGTGCTTATTTTTAATCCCTGCTATTATCCCTGAATTTTCAGGTTTCCAGCCTGCTTATCAGTTTTCTTAGAATGGTCTTGGGAGTCTCCAGGTTTTGAAAGAAGTCTCACATAATCTGCCTTTTTATCCTGCTCAGTTAGCGATTTAAATGCAGAAAGAGGAACTGCTTACACTGAGCCACCACAAATACAATAAATAATAAAAAAACCCACAGATAATCATGTGCAGGTAAAATTCACCAAAAATCTTGCATCCTGCTATTTGAGTAGGTTTGTAACTGCAACTCTCTTTTTCATTGTTATTATTCCCAGGATAAACTTGGAGCAAAGAGATTTTTCTTTCAACAATGTGTACTTGCCTTGTACCTGCATTAGTAAATGTGAACACTTACCATCGTATCAGCAGTTACTTGTATGCAGACAAAAGTACCTTCCATGGTGTCTGTAACACCAAACACTTTGTCCTTGAGGCTGACCTCTTGAAGCAGGGTGGTTATGAACATGGGGTTGGATAGAGCAAGGGTGAACCAATTAGAGCTTCCCCTGTCTAATCCTACAGATAAGGAGTAGGGCTGAATGCAGCAACACCCATGTCATCCATATGTGTTGAGATTTCTGAGTCCTATGCCTCCACCCACTACAGACTGTGGTGTGAGGGATTCTGCTGCTCCTGGGGGAATTTGTATATAGCTGGCTGTGAATCCCTCTGGCAAAATCGATTTGGGCAGAGTTGAAGATAAATGAGAACCTCTTGGTGATAATGCATTTATTAAAATCTTGCTTTAACAGTTTGTTCAAATAAATGCATACTGTAGAGCATGGAGACTAACCAAAATAACCTAAACCCCAAACATTTGCTGTTCACCCATGAAACAATGCATTTTAGTTCAAAGTTCTAGGTGGATCTGGTTCTGTTGGCTGTACTCCCTGTTCCCTGTACAAGGCTTTTGCACTCAAAAAAATGGAAATGGCAATGTGCCATACACCACATACTAAAATTGCACTGTTATAAAAGCAAGGGAAAAATCACTTTGCAGTGCTTTCACTTATCATTTAGTGCCAGCTGGCAGTGTGGGATTGGAAAGGCTATTGGTTAGTCTTTTATATTTGGTGTTGCTTGCTGTGTGATAAATAAATAGGTCTGTCTTCCCTGACACCTTTTATCTAGGATCTTGAACTGTTTCAACCCTGCCTGTGGATGGGAAGGGTTTAATTATATAGGCCCTTTGCAGGTGTTTTATTATTCAGGCTTGTATTATACAGTTTCTTTACATGGCTGTGCTGATATGCACACAGGTGCTGGTGCCAGTGAATCTGTGGAATGCTGCTTGCAGTGTGCACCCGTTCCATTGGTCATAATCAAAACTAAATGAAAAGATGAAGCCCTGTGTACTTTAGAAGTGCAGCCCCCAGCCTGTGCAAAGGAAGCATTTTTTTTTTTCTTAAATAGCTAAAATCTTTAAAACAGAGGCCTTGATGTTTCCATCATGCTCAAGAGCTGCCTGTGCTGAGGAGCATGCCAGTAGCTTGGTGAGCAGCTGTAGTGGGAGCTGCAGGCTGTGCCCTGGGTTGGGGGGAATAGCTGGAACCCCAGGCAAGGGGCTGTGACCTGCCCAAGTGTCACTGCTGATTTCAGTGGGAGGCTTTTCCTTACTTTGTGTGTTCCAGAGCCTGTGGGTTCTCTCAGTGGCTGGTACAGAGCAGTGGGATGTCAAGGTGTGCATGGACCCAGAGAACTCACATAATAGCAAGAAGTAAGAGAGGGGTGGGAATACAAAGGTATGACAGCAGTAGTTCAATGTTATCTAATTTATCTGTGTGTCCACTTATTTGTGTAGTGTGTGTGTGTATGTAGGGAAAGACAGCAGAGAAGTGGGAGAGTTTGTGGTGAAACTGCACCACATTCCATGCTGTGCTGGGATAAAAGGAGAAGATCAGTGGTACAGGCCAGCTTAGACCCAAGGGAGAACTTTTAATACCAGTTGTAGTGGTGTGTGTAATGTACTATGCAGGAACATCAGGGAGTATCTTGGAGATTGCTCAGTGCTACCAGGTCACTGTTGGCATCCAGCCCAAAGCTAATGTGCAGTCACAGCCATTCTGGAATACTTGGGGAAAAATAGAAGCCTGAAGTCTCTCTTCCCACAGGTGGAAGTCAAATTATACCATACTCAGCTGTAAAGAAACCTTTTGATTTGTGTAGGAATCATGAAAAAAAAAAAAATCTATACGATGTATATAATAAGATCATTGGAATATAAATATGGCTTTAAAATTATGGTGGATCCTTTGAAATCCTACTTGATTCCCCTGCCCGTGGCAGGGGTTTTGAAACTAGATGATTTTTAAGGTCCCTTCCAAGACAAAACATTTTAAAGTTCTATGATATAAATAGTTTGGAACCTGAAATAGAAATCCGTGTATCTTCATTCTACTTCACTGTAATCTTTACTGACTTGAGCACTTCTTTCCCATGTTGAGAGTTGTGCAATGGGTGGAAAAAAGACTTGCTCATAATGGGCTAGAATAGATTTTGTAGTGGATGGTTGCATTGCCTCTCTGTTTACCTGTCTGCAAAATGCATGCCTGCAAAGAATTTGAATGTAAAAAAATTCCATTCTGAACATGGGTTTCTATAGTTCTGTGGAAATTGAGCATAAAACTTGTATGACATGATCAAATAAAAGTAAGGGGTTTTTGTTTTTTTTTTTTTTTTTTTGCTAGCTTTCGGGTGATATTGGTGTCTGCAGAGAAAGGGCTGCTATGTGTTGATCTATACATGAAAAATAGATTATGATAGAAAAATTAGCCATGTTTTTCCATGCTTTTTCTAGGAAAGAAAAAAAGGTACTTAATGCTTATTTTTGTTTAGATCTGACTTTTCAAGAAGAGGTGCAGTTACACAAAGGCATGGTGGCTGCACATAACTGTGGTGTTTTCTTTTCTGTGAAGATGAAAATGGACCAACTGCTCTTTAAGTTATTACTGGCAAAAAGCAATAAGCATTGCTGAATAAAAATGGCCTCTCTGCCTAGAGAAATGTTAAGTGTCACAGAAAGTGACTCCTGGAATTTGTATTTCCAGCATTTTCTTTTAGGCACCAAGGTTTCAGTCTTGCTGAGAATTTTAATTTCTGTGTTCTGGAAAGGATGGGAGAGTTACACAAGGTTTTTGTTGACAAGAAATCTCTCCAGTCCTGAGGATAACCACTGTAAAATGACATTGATGCAGTTGATTATGTCAGAACAGGCCTATTCTGATGAACTTTCAAACTGCTTTCAAGGATTGAAACCAGGATATTAATAGTTTAAATAATCTAGATTCACAAGTGTTAAATCAAACCAATTGTTGGAGTTAAAGTTTGTCTTTATTTGTTTGTTCATTCTGTTATCCAAGGGTCTGATTTACTCTCTCACATCCAGAAGCATCTGAATCATCCTCTTAGCTTGTCCAAGGCAAACTGCTTCAATACGGGGGTCACTGGGCTGATGGAAGCAGTCTTGTAGCTGTTTTGGTTTATTCTGTATTGACAATAAACATTTTACTTAAAGATCTTTCTTTAACAATATTGAAAAAAAAACAAACCTCAATTTGCAGGAATAGTTAAATTCAAAATGTTTGCTTCTTTCTGAAGTAATGAAGTTTTAAATGAAGGATGCAAACAAAAAGCAGAAGGGACAAAGTGAATGCACTATGAAAGGAAACAATAGGATAATTTTTTTAAAAATCGGGTTTTTTATTTCACTCAGGCATAGCACATAACTGTTTTCTAGGGCAGGAAGTAAAATATTTGCTAATAGCTGTAACCTGATATTGTTCATGAAAACATAATAAAACTAGGAAAATGGTATCCAGTCGGCAGCAATTGGAAACCATCAGATGACCTGGACCACACCCACAGTATCATGTGTCTAATATTTGACTAATATTTTTGATAAATGATTCATCTTCAGCTATTAGGAGTTGAGGGTAAACCAAAAAAAACTTGTTTGAAATTTTGAGGCTGGTCTGTGGCTTATCCCTCATCCTTACTTTGCTGTTCAGAGCAGTGGTGAGAAGGACAAGTGTTCACAATCTGAGGGGTTTTAAACACACAAAGCTGTAAAGTCTTATCACTTCCTTATCTTGGCACCTGCAATTCTGTGCCCTTCTGTATGTATCAGATGAGATAATCAGCTACGTCTCTCTTAAATGTAGGGATTGAGAAATAGGGTAGAGCTGAAAACATTCATATCAGTTAAACTGGGCTCTTTGTGAGTGCAGCTGCGAATACTTTATTTAGGAAAAGCAGCCAGAGGAGAGAGGGATGTGAAAAGGCAGCGTCTGCCATCTTAGTGGCTTTGCAGATTCAGCACAGGTCTGAGTTATTTTTGATGCTCCAAAAACTGCTTCTCTCTGCTTAAGCAGTTGTAGGGATAAACCCAAGGATCCTCTTTTACCCTTTTTGCAGAACTGCACAAGTGAGTTTTGAGCACAAGCCCTGTGAGGAACAGCTGAGGGAGCTGGGGTTGTTTAGCTTGGAACTGGAATTGTCTGCCCTGGCAGGTGGTGGAGTCACCATCCCTGGATGTGTTTAAAAAAAGATTGGATGTGGCACTCGCTGCCATGGTTTAGTTGATGTGTTAGGGCATGGGCTGGACTCGATGGTCTTGAAGATCTCTTCCAACCTAGACATTCTGTGATTCTGTGAGTTATTTCCCCTGTGCTTTCTCTTTCTGACTTTGGGGTTTTGCATTCACTTCTGTGCGGTGAATCCAAGCCTGTCACTGCCTGGGAAAGTGGTTATGCCACTGAGCTATTAGCTAAAAGTCCTGCAGCTTCTTCCAGCTGCACTTCAAAAATAAACAGGAGTCCTCTGGCCGGTCAAAGAACAGCTGCAGGCACCCAGGACTGTGAGAGGAGACCTGGACTGTCCATGTTCTGGACAGAGAGAGGAATTTGGATCAAGTGCAGTGGAAAACATCTCCTCTGAGATAACTAGCAGGTTGTCATCCTTCACGCCTGCAGCTTTAGATAAGCTTGGCTTGAACGTCTGTTCCTCCCCAGACATTGTAGGGGAAGCGCTGGATCGCAGCTCTGAGATTTGGATTCCATCTGAGGGAACCACAGAAAGACAGACGTGTCAATGGGCCACTCCTAGGTGTGCAGGTTTCTCACTGAGCCCAGAGATTTTAAAAGAGGCTCTGTAGTAAATGTTGGGTTTGGTGAAGTGATCTGGGACAGTTTTGAGGTGGCTATTTATGGCACGTATTGAGTACAGTCCCCAGCGTGAAAGTTTCGTTACATAGCATTTTGTCCATCTGTTCTGTGATTCTTTTATTTTTTTCCTGAGATGGGAAAGAAGCTAAAATTACTTTGGAATTTGTTCTTCTTCCTTGCTGCTTTTCTAAGGGGGAAAGTGAAGTGAAATGTCATGACTTTAATAGGAATTTTATGGATTGTCAATGCTTTCTTTTCCAGTTAACATTTGAAGAATTGGGGTTTTTTCCCATGTCTTCTTTCCCAATCCTTTCAATACCAATTGAAAAAAAAAAGGCAATTATTATAAACCTTCGCTAGGTAACCACTAAAAATTAAGATTTACTTACTTTTGGCATCAATTTCCATGTTACCATTACTGCTGGCAGTAATGGTAACTCTCGGTAATGGTAGCTTGCTTTTATTTTTCATGCTTTTTTAGCACAAAACCTTTAAACTCCTCATCTCATTTCCAAGAATTTTCTGTCTTAATGAGAGCACCTCTTCAGAAGGCAGTGCAACAATGCAGGTTATGAGATTCTTTGAGAACTGTTGGTTTGAAGATACAGGCAAAATATATTTCTATCCTAAAGGAAAAAAAAAAAAAGAAAAGGCTGATCAGATGCGATAGTGGAGCAGCTTTGAACTTTTTATAACAATATTAAGATTATACCTACAGAAGCACTCAAAAGACAGCACAACTATTTCTGTGCTGAGGTTAATAAATATGCTTGAAATTGGAAATTATTAAAACTTTATTTAAGAAAAGTCAGTTGAAACAAAGATATGGAAGCACTCTATAATTTCTGTTTGTGTAAACTTGATTTATTGAATCTGTGCAGTGATCACTGATGTCCAGAGTAAATACCTTTTGGCTGCTGTCATCTATGGTTTTGTTTCCGTCAAGAGGCTTTCTCACTAAGTTCTGATTAATTCTATTATTTCATAGGAATTTCAAGTACTTTTCTTGATTTCAGGAATTAATTTTAAAAAAGATTAGAATGTTCCTTTCCTGTGAGTCTTGCCATTTGAGAGAAAGGTGAATGTGACATTGTTCATGTGAAGGTGCTACCAGTTCAGAAGTGATGTTATTAACAATTGTTATATTACAGTGTTAAACTTAATGTTTTTTAATGCTTACAATGTCTTTCATCCCAAAGCAATTTACAGCACGTGTGTCAGCTGTCACCTGCTGGATGGTTTAATGCCTTGGTAATAACTCTAAATGACACTGCATGCAGATGAAAGAGCTCCTCTGATTGACAAGGATTCATTGGGGCACCTGGTGCTTTGTTTCGGGAGGAAAAGTGCCATGCTTGAAAGGAATCCACGTCAAGATTACACCTAGAATCTGGGATCAAAAGAAGAGGAAACAAAAGATGTTTCATGGGTGTCTTCCATAGTTTCATGTTGTTACCTTGCTTCATGTGTCTGTGATAACAATGGAAGGTAAGTTGGAGCATGTAATAAATTGCAGCTTGACTTGGAGCTGACCACAGGCAGCTGGCTGGTGTGGAATTGATATCCAAGGACATGAGGAGCCCGAATCAGGTGCATAAACACAGATACCAGTGGGATGTGAAATGCCACAGGGGATTTTGTTTGTTGTCTGGATGCTAGTTCAGGAGGGATGTAGCTCTCCTTGATGTCCAAGCCTGTGTGGATTGTCTTGGACTTCAGATGGTGTCTCAAATATCATCAAGTGCTCATGGTGAAATGGCAGAATTGTGCTCCCTAAGATGCAAGAAGTCCAGCTCACCCAAGAGGGTTGTTTGGATTCAAAGTGTATGATTTCCATAATGTGTTTGTTTTGCTTGAGTCCAGGGCAAATAAGACAAATCACTGAGGAGAAAATGCAGGAGAGAGACCTGCCAGGTAGGTGTCAGTCAGAAGTGTTCTCTGGATTTTGTCCTGGATTTCAGCTCAAGTAAAATAAACAGCGTATCACAGGAGTTTGTAGTGGCCCTCAATAAAAATCACTGTAGATAAATCCATGCCCACAGTATGTTAATTCTTAGGATTCAAATACAGAGACCCAGTGTTATTTCCTTCTCTAAAATGGCCAGTTGCTAAACTATGATTTAGAGCCTCTCTTTCTCTCTTGAAGGCAGATCATAGAATTTTCTGCAGATGCTGACTTTGGTTTTGTTTTTTTATTTCCAGCAGTCAATGGTCTTTATCAGTAGTTATCAGTCTTGAATTTCCAAACTTTCTTAACTTCCTTTTGACTTAATAAATAGGAATAATATTTTTTCCCCTGGAATATTTTGCCTCTTCCCTGCCATAAACATAGTAGGATCTTTCAGTCCCTCTTCAGTAATGTAATTAGATCAGTTATAAGAATAATCCTTAAGAAATGGCCTCTGCAAACTATTCTCAGTCAACAGAAGTGGTTGTCTAAGCCTTTAAACCTTGAGGCATGTTATGATCTTGATTTTTCTGTCAGCAGAAATAATGCAGTGTTAGACTGAGGCCTGCCAGGTGCTTTTGGCATAACTTTCAGAACATGGTGGTATGGGTTTGTTTTTTTTTTATTTTTCCAGCTTTGCCTAGATTGATATTCTAATTGCTGGCTGCAGATTTGTCCTGATGTACAAGATTACATGACTGTCTAGATCGGATAATTTATTCCAGTGTAGGAAAACAGACATTGATCATACCATCTCTGTATTTGTTCAGTGAGGTAACAGATTAGGATCCTTATGTTTCTCTGGCCTTGGCAGGATTTTCATGAGTGTATAAATTTTTGGGGGTTTGGGGTTTTATTTTTGTTTTTTCTTCTTGCTGTTTCTGATACATTCTTTGCCATATGGCAGGATGAAATGAAGAATGATGAGGCAGTGAAGAAGGGGAAGGGCTAGAAGCACAAAAAATGCCTAAGTGGAATGAGAATGCCTGGAAAACATGAATAGCTCTGTTATATCTGAGCTATTACTTCGATTCTAAAATTGAAATATGCTGCCTTGGAATTACACTCTTTTCACATCTCTATTCTGCACCTTTGGGCAATTATGGAGCTGTCGAGCACAGCTAGTTTGTGCATTGTCCTCACTTAGCTGCTGCTTTGTTCCAGAATCAATATTGAAATATGGTGTTTAAAAGTGTTGCTGTGACAGACCTGCATAATGCTGTATGATAGCAGCATCCGAGCAACAACCCCAAGGGTCTTACTCTGTTTATCTTCAGATATTTCTGCTGCTTTGTCTTGGCAAACAATATCTGAGTGTGACATTAAATTGCATTTGGCCCATTCTAACAGGGACCTTGGATTACATGAGGAGTTGTGGGAGGAAGAGGAAATGTGCTTTTTCAGGTGGTTTCTCAGGCCCCACGCCAGCCTGTGAGACACAGAGGGATGCAGGGTGAGCTGCTCCTGCTGAGGTGAAGCAGCCAAGGCTCCCTTGGGCAGTGTTGCCTCAGGTGGGAAGGGTTCATGCAAATGCTGGTGCAGCATCACGTGTAATGCACTCTCCTGCCTTTGTCCAGCATTTGAGAGCATCACAAGCATTCCTGAGGCATCAAGTGTGGAAAGCAGGTGCGGTGGAGAGAGTTTTTACATGCTCTGAGATTGTGCATCTCATGTGTGTTACACTGGGTAGTTGCCCTACCTTATCTCGCTGTGTTTTGCTGTGAATGAATTTTCTACAAATCAAATGAAAGTTTAGCTGTTCTACTTCTTTTTAACTCACAGGCAGTGCTGGAGTCCTTGGGGCTAGTTTCTGTCTCTATGAGCTGCAGCCTTTACAACTCCCTAGTTTAGTGAAACCTTTTTGACCTATTTCTTGGGTCCGGGCTGAGATAAAATACAGCATCCAAAAATGCTTTTTCCATTATGTGATCATTCTGCTCCCGAAGGGGAACAAGAACACCTTTGAAATCACGTATTTGATAGAAATACTTGGGGGAACCAAATGCATGGAGGCAGTCAGCCCAATTGCTTTTAAAAAAATGATCATGCACTGCTAATTCTGACATTATATAACCTTAGTGTATAGTCTTAGTTGGAGCTGTTTGGTTTCCTTGTGGGAGCAGAGACTTGCTTGTGTGCAATAAATGTGTAATCAGGACTTGGTAAGTGAAAGCATCATCCACTGAGCTTGAGAAAAAATCGATGCGTGGTCCAAGCTCTTACGTGAGAATTAAATTTGAGAAATGAAACAATTCCCAAGCAAGTAACGTACCAAGAAAGATTTTGTAAGAAAAGGCAGTATACTGAAAGCTTTTGAAGCAATCTAGGAACAAGAGTTTTCAGTAGCAGAGGAGGTTGAGCCATCTCTCAGCAGGGTGCTGGAATCCATGTAGTTCACTAAATCTACTAATGCATTCTTTTCCCATTTCAGTAAGTCTGTGCAACTTTGAAGACAACATTTTTTAGCCAAGAGAGTTATTTGGCCCATGTCATCTAAATCCTACCTTGGGGAACATATTATTGTCATGGTAACATAGCCAAAGCTTTTACTGTTAGCTCAAGATAGGCATCTATTGTTTCAAAATGTATATTTGGAGCACATCTTATTGAAATCATCAATATTTATACAGCAGATAATATCTTCAGACAGGCTGGACACCATCTGTCACAGTCTGATTTAATTTTATGGTCGTAGCAAAGTGAACTGACAGTGTGGAATTTTTCACAGAAGTCAGCTGGAAGTGTGTCATGGTTTTCAGGTAAACCTGTGAAATGTTGTAAATGATGTGCATTCATGTTATGTAAATGGAGAAAGTACTCATTTGGGGGAGGGATTGGTTTCTGTTTGTTTGCATCCTGAAACAAGTTTAAATTCTGTTTAGTGCTCTATTGTACTGGAATCATTTATAATTGAATCCTTCATACATGCCTTATGTATCTCTGCAGGGAAAATTGAGCATGAAATCATTTGCTCTGGAAGAATTACTGAATACAGGAAGTGGCAATTTTTACAATTAAATAAGACTTTAGCAGTTCATGGCATTACCTTCAGATGGCAATTTAGAATTAAGGTTGTTTTCTTTTTCATAGTAAGCATTTGGTTTATGTCACTTTTTAGCATTTTATGTAATGTTTTATATCATTAGAACAATAAAATATCCATGATAAATTTTTTCAAAATTATATTAGTGCATTTTAGGGTATATTTATTTGCTAGAGTTTTACAGGACATGCAGCCTTCGACAGCAGACAAAGCAGTTTCAAAAATGGCAGTAGTATTATTGTGTGCCAAAGTTGTTCTATTGATATGTGTGTCATCAAATAAATAGTAAAATATTTTTCACTGACCGTGCAGTAATTGAAGGTACAGATAAAATGGTTTCATGTACAGTGAGACAGTCCTGTTTCTCTAACACTTGGATGCTTGAAGTTATTCATTAAGTTCATTCCCTTTACTGAAGTAAGTACTTAACGGTCCAGTTTTGTACATCTAATTTACTGCTAGTGAGATATATGTGCATCTTGCTGTTTCATGTTTATGGGCTTTCTATCAGGACATCCTTTTTCTAATGATGATGAGTGTAAAAGCTTGAGCCCTTCAAGTCTGTGTATTCATGTGCATGCATTTGTGTGCCCATTTCTCTGTGTTACTGCCTGTGTTTTTGCTGCTCAATGCATATCTGCTAAGATGTGTTTTATCCTGTCTTAGATCTTGATTTAGAAATGTGTGGCTAATGAAAAGCACTCTTGACTTGAAGAACCTTTTTTTCTGAATTTGCTCTTGTCCTCTACTACATCTAAACCAGGATTTCAATATCTAAAATAATGCAATAATGGTCAGATATCTGCTGGATTTTGTTCTTGTTTGCACAGTGTATGAGCAAGTGATCAGTGCAACTTCTTAGACCGCTTGCTGTTAACCAGTCTCTCTTTTAAGAATTCTTCTGGTGCATCTGTTGTGCTGATTTGCTGTTTCTTTCACTTAAAACCTCCCTTGTGAAAAAATGAATCAAGTGGACTTGTCCAGCATGCCCTGCCCTGTGATATCACTGCCTGTTCTCAATTACCCGGCTTTGTCTCCAATTACGCTTTGTAATTGCAGCATCTCTGTATTGCTCAGGCCTCATGAAGGTAAAAGGAAGGTTTAGATTGTGCTTTTCCACATCAGAGTTATATAGAAAGCTGACATGATGCTGGTCATAGTTAATACTCCATCTCAGTTCAGTTCTGTTACATTTGTCCACCTGTATAACAAAGTTAAAGAAATCCTGAGGTTAAAATGTACACTTCTTCATGGTATGGCAGTGAAGAGGTAGTGGAAGGAAAGGGGGTGAAAGAAGGGTTATAGGAGTATGTGCAGCTTTCTTAAATTTTTTTAAAGCCTTTCTCAACCATTGGCATAATAACAATGTGGAAAATGTAATGGCTTTAAAGGCCTCTTGATGGAGATGAACACAAAATCCAAGATTATTATTTCTTTTGTCTGGGATAAAGTCCAGATCAACCTTCATCAGTATTTTTTCCTTGAGAATGAGACTGAATAAGAGCAATGAAGGCATTGTAAATTTTTGGATTTTGTTAAAACTAGCTGAGAAGATCAGTATAGTGGAAGGTTGTGTGGCAGACAAATGAGAGCTGCAAAAAAAGAGTTTGTTATATTGTATCCTTCTTGAAAAATAACTTTGAAACCAAGACACTCTTGGATTTTGTGTACAGTGGGCACATACCTGGGGAGAACAGCAGTGGCTGGTTCCATGGAGAGCCTGGCACACACCTTCACTCTCCTACTGGAGAGTGCAACATTGCATCAGACTGGAATCATACAAAACTGTGGCTGAAAGTGATGTTGAGAAATCCCTTAGTACTGGCTTTAGCACAGACTTGGGTGGAAGAATTTGTTCAGAGATTGGTTTGTTGCTTTATGCCTTACAACATGAAGATGTTTGCTCACTAGAATTTTATTGTAGTGGCTTTAATTTAATGTGATTCAGAGCAATATGACCCCTGTAAGGCAGGCAGAGCTGAAGGGGGCGTGTAGCAGCTCTTAAACCATCACAGTTTGCAACCCACTGCATTAAGCCCTCACCAATTTCAGATTGCTTTAATGTGCTGGATTGAAAACTGTGGCAATTCTGGAGTTGCTACATTCAGCCATCCATGCAGCAGGCTCTGGGAGAAATGTGCTCCCAGTGTCTCTCATGAAAATCAATGACAGAGGTACAGTCTAGCTTTCATCTCCTGGGCTACAAATGGTATGCAGAATTCGGGTTTGAAATGAAATTATTTTTGTACAAAGGAGGACCAACACTGAATGCTTTAGAGGCACAAAAAAGAGCTTAGCTGAAATTAATTTAGTTGGCTCACTGTGGCCTTTGTAGCTAATTTTGTGCTGTAAACATCTGCTCACATCCAGTCGACCTTAAATTTAGACCATACCCACTTCTGGCCTTACCTGTCACAGAGAGCATATCCACCAGTTAAAACTGAGACAGCTATTCTGGGAAACTGGTGCCAAAAATGATTTGTTTAAATTGTTTGATGCCAATCTGATGCACTGTGTCAGGTCATTACAGTGTTTAGCTGAGGCCTGATTCCAGTGTGGAAGGCATTTTGTGGCATCTTGGTGTCTCTTGGCCCAGCCAGTAAAGCAACTCAGGAGGACACTGTAATCCCCCGAGGTGAATGTGGAGAGAATTGGTGTTGAGCTGGAGGAAGCAACATCCCTTGATTGGGAAAAGAGGTATTTGAAAAGCCACTATATTCCATTAGATACATTGTTTCAAGGGCAAGTATCCTAATTATACTCCAAAGCTTCTGTCACTTCTGCAGAAGCTTAAGCTCTTTGTTTCCTTTCTGTTTCTCCAACCCCACTGTTGTAATTATGTCAAAAGCAGCCACCCTTAATCCCTTCTGCACCAGTGAGTGGTCAGTTAATGGTATTTTCAAAGGTATTTTCCTGACTCACACAACCGTGTGGGGTTGGTTTTTTTCTTTTTTTCTAGAAAACTTAAATTTATTGTATCCTGAATGTTTTTTGTAATACGGGAAAATATGTGTATGGATATATTTTTAAGGAAAAAAAAACCTTCAGAGAGGTAATTTCATTCTGGTATTTTGCCTAAAAATAGTGAATTGTTGAAAAAGACCAGTACTGAGACCAATAGCTTGACACATTAAAAGTATCTGGCTTATTGCTTATTTCTACTGTGCAGGTGTTTGCAAACTGCGGTGGAAGTTGTGCCCTGCTGCCCTTTGTGCCTCCACAGGGCACTGGTGACAATGGCAGGACATCTTCACATCTTCTCTTAGTAATAGGTAGAGTGTGGGGAGGACTTTCTGTGGTGATTGTTAGCTTGTGGTAGAGCTGTTAAGTAAATGGGGAAAAAAAAAAAAAGGAGCTGTGTGAAAGTTGGAACTATAGAATTTTTTCTCACTGCAACTAAATGCATTCAGACCTTCACGCGTGTATTTATGTATGCAGGAATGATACATGAATCAAAACAAAAACCTTCATGTCCAAAAAATAAGAAGATGCAGGAGAAACAGGCTCATGGAGAAGGGGGGCTGGTATATGTAGACAAGAATGGGCAACCAATAGCTCAGGGGCCCATCACAGCCATTGAGTTCACTTTGTCTGGAGTTAGGTTAAACAATTTAAATGTTTATGTGTCATGCCATATGTCAATGTATGGGCTGCTGAAGGCACTTGGGTGGCCCTCAGAAAAGCAAGAGTTCCCAACCTGGGTTAGATAACCTCTGTGTTCGAGTTCCTAGTCACACAGGACTCTGTTTGGCTCTGGGTGTGGTAAAACCTGTGGAATATTCAGAGCAGTGGCAGGAAAGCTGCAATGAGTTCCTTGGTGTTCTTTTTGACCAATGAAATTGATATACTGAAGAAAATGGTTTGTTTTTTTTTAAGGGGTATTTTGGCAAGGTAGAATGTCACCATAATAGGAGGAAAGGCAAAAAGGATTGGGGTTGTTCAGCCTGGAGAAGTCTTTGGGGTGACCTAACTGTGGCCTTCTATGAACTGAAGGGAGCCTACAGGAAAGATGGAGAGGGACTTTTTACATGGGCCCGGAGTGACAGGACGAGGGGGAATGGCTTCAAACTGCAAGTTTAGGTTAGATATTAAGAAGAAATTCTTCACTGTGAGGGTGGTGAGGCACAGGCACAGGTTGCCCAGAGAAGCTGTGGATGCCCCAACCCTGGCAATGTGCAAGGCCAGGTTGGGTGGGGTTTTGAATGACATCCCTGCCCAGGGATATTGGAACTGGATGATCTTTAAGGTTGCTCCCAACCCAAACCATTCTATGATTCTATGACAATATTTCTGACTAGCTCTTATCCCAGCCTAAATCTCATGGAAGTGTAGTAGCCTTCCAGTGTATTTTCTTTGCTGTTTAATGTCAGAAGAGAGAAGACATCCTGCAGTTCAATATGTGCAGAAGAAATGTTATCTGCTCAATTTTTAAACTTGAGGCCATCAGAAGTCATCACTAACTCTACTTGCTTATCTGAGCAAGAAATGCAGTAGTTCCTCTGTGCAGTGGTAGTTTTTAGAAGTGGGATTTGTGGCAGTCTAGTAGTGGGCACAACATACTGCTAATGGGGAGATCTTTAGTAGGTCCTTGGGCTTCTGAGAGACTCCAAGGGTTGCCCTGCTTGTTCATTTGAGCAGTAGCTGTGTTCAGTAGCTGTGGAGATGTGTTGTAATTTTATTATTTTTTAAAATCCTTCTCCCAAGCTGAAACTTGAGTGAATTTTAAAGATGTGCACTTTTTTTTTAGGGTGATGAGCATTTATGCCTTTGTATAGCAGCTAATGTAAACAAAAGAGCAGATCCATGCTGCTCTTACCATCTTCCCTCTGTACTGCAGATGTCTGAGCTGCTGCTGCTGCTGGTAAGTGCTACAGGAGGCTGCTCAGCTTCCCTTTGCAGGCTGCTCTCTCCCCTGATTCTCCAGGAGATACCGTGGCTGTGGCTGCAGATTAGATTTTTCTCTCCCTCCCCCTGCGAGACCTCTGTGTGCTTTGACGTCATGTGTGCTCCTTTCAGTTGCCATAGCAGCCCCATTCCCCAAGCTCTCTGCCTGTCTCCTCTGGTAGGTTCCACAATGGTACAGCCAGCATCACGCTGCACAATGGTTTCCAGGCAGTGAAAGAGCGTGATTCAGCAAGCCACTCTTCCCCCCCCTCCCCTTTTATTTCATTATTATCAGACATTTTGCCTCCCCTTTTTCTGTTCTCTTCTACCCTCTCCCCCAGGCTTTTATTCAGTTCTTTAAAGGAAAACGGTGATTCACCTTGAAACCAACTGCCCATCTTTTTTCCTTTTTTTTTTTCCTTCTTTTTTCCCCCCTATTATTATAAATAGCCCATTTTTTTTTTCCTCGGCACTGTTTGGAATGTGATTTAAAAATACCACCTAAAGTCGCAGTTTGGGGAAAAGGTTTCTGGACGAGGAGAATAGCTCGCAAGCAAGGAATGGTAGGTGGTTGATGCTAATATTCTTTGACTAACTGCTTTCGCAGGGTGGGGTGATGAATATTGATTGCTGCTTGAGAGGAAAAAAAAATATTAAAGCAGGGGAGAGGGGGAGAGAGAGAGAGGTTAATGAAGTAAACTGCTAAGCGAAGCAAGAAGGCTGCACCTGTCCATTTTGAGGCCAGAGAAGCATCATTTTCCTGTGTTCGGGTGTGTATGGGCTTTAATGTTTGGGCGCTGCAGGTGACCGGCGGCCGTGAGAGCAGGGCAGGGGCACACCGTGGATGGGAGTGTGGTGGTGCTTTACCAGCTGGCTCACGAAAACAGTGGGGTTTCACTCAGCCTCATCACCTCTAACGCTGCCTGGGGGCTTTGGGGGGAAGGAGGTGTCTTGGCTTGCAGTTCAGTAGAAAAATGAGGGTGTTAGGAGGGTTGTATGGTCCGTACGCAGCAGTATAAAATTTGAATGTGGAAAAAATAAAGAGAGGACAAGGAGCTGGGAGATTCAGAGGACAGAAGTCTTGGTCTTCTGCAGAGTGATTGAATGCCAAAAAAAAAAAAGTGTGTATGTGGAAGTGTTTGACAGACCTTGTTGGATGTGGGGGTAGGGGTTGTTTTTAAGAAAGTAGCCTTGAATCATCACTCTTCCACATTACTTGGATTCAAGTGAACAACTCAGCCCTCTGGGTTTTACAGAACCACAGGAGCTTTCAGGTGAAGTGTTTACAGCAAGCTATGGGCCAGTTATTTTGCAAAAGAGAATTAACAATCTGTAGATGCTGCAGTGAAATCAATGTTGCTTTGCAGGGAAATCCTCAGGCAGAAAAAGCCACTGCTACAGGAAGAAATGTTGGGGTTTTTTTTACAGGAGAGTGACATTATTAGAAATAACAGAAATTTGCCTTGGATAATTAAGTGTTCCAGCATTGTTTAATAAGCAGGTGGTGCTCCCAGTGAACCAGGATGGGCATGTTTCACACCATTCGTGTGCTGGGGGATTGTCAGCTTGTTTACATGGGTTCCTTTTGCTGCATAGCTTCCTGATATCCTCAGTGCAACTTTGCCCTCCTCTGATATGTTCACTGTAAGTTTTGCCAGAGACGTCTACAGGGGCAAACCGACACTATGTGAAAATACAAATTTTGAGGGAAAATATGGCACAGAGTAGAAATGTATTGGGAGAAAAACACCAATTAGTATATTGTAACTAATCAGAGGAGTCTGGAATCAGCTTGGTGGAGGACACAGAGGTTGTCCTGCAAGCCCGGCTTTAGCAAAAGAGAAGGGTTGAGATAGAACAGGCTGGTGTAGGTACAGCACAGGGCTGATAGTCTTTGCCCACATGTAACCTATTGGTCCCCATGCCTTGGGGAAAATGGGGTGTGCCAAACCTCCACTATTTTAACCTTCCTTCAGTACGTTGCTATGTAATCACTGGTCAGGAGCACTGGAGCAATATTTTCTTCTGTGGTTCTCTGGCTGTCTGCTCTCTTCCTGCTCGGAATGGTGGCATAGGAATATCCTTTCAGTTGCTTCAGCTAATGACTTTGTCTTACAGGCATGCGGATGTGAATGACAAAGGTGACTTGACCTCAGCCATTAAACAATATTCTTTTTCCCTGACTCTCAAGAAACTGCACTCTTGCTCATAGCTCTCTCCTTCTGTTTCAGAGTATGCATAATTTTTCAGGGTCCTGTTGTAATTATGGTTTTGTTGAAGAGTATTAGGATTACAAGGATGTTCCTAAACAGGATAAGGACCGAAATCACTTACCATGAAAAATAAGTTAACTTCAGCTGCCTGTCTGCCTGCTTGGAAAATGTCCTTCTCATTGTTAAAAAGCTCCTTCAGTGCGCACACACGCTTCTATGAGCAGACCACAGGAATGAGTGTTTTCTTGTAGGTTTGGGGGTTTTTTTCCCTGCCGTCAGTGGCTGGCATGTCTGCAGCTCTTTTTTAGTGATTTAACAATACTGGATCAATATACCCTCAAACGGTGTTACAGTACCAAATCTGTCTTGGGAAAGCAAAGAGAGAGTAATCAAAATTTCACTGCCATGGTATTGGAGAAGGTTATAAAGTTCACTTGTAGTTTACAGTTCATTGCAAAATTCATCCAATTTAAGGGAGGGCTAAAGCAGGCCCAAAGGAGGATGGTTTTAGCATTGCTTTTGCAGACGACATCATAATTTTCTTAAGACTTGGGAGAGAGAAAAGCTGCATTTAGGGAAAGGCCTCCAGCTTTATAATTGGCAATCCCTCAAACGATTGTTCAGTAGATACTACCCAGTTCCTTGGACAATTCCAAATTACAGAAAATATCACTGAATTGTTGATAAATTTTCAAATCCAAGTAAATTTTTGCTTTTTTGTATCGCAAGCATTCTATACCCATAGCTACTCCCAGTCCACTGATTATATTTTGAGCTTATAATAATAGCACTACTAGAGATCATGTCCTGAACGCCTAGTGATTGCAGAATCACCACAGTTGCTGCTCTGTTATGTCATCAGGAGTAAAGGAGAGAGTCTTCAGTGGACTACAATACTGAATATATATATATATAAATTCTGGCCTTCAACGCTCATATTCTGCTTTTGATTCTTGCACACTTACTGTTCCTTTTCTATGATTCTTGCACACTTATTGTTTTGAAGGCTACTTGCAAGGAAAATGAACCCTCATAAAAGGACCACCAGTGATTAAAGTAGAAATCAAAACCAGTACAGGGGATGGGATGGAATTTCCTGGTCCCCTGTCCACTGTTTATGAGAGTTACACAGCTGTCCTTGAGCTGCTCTACTGTGTTCTATCCTGATAGCTGTAGCTTTGTTAGCAAGCTTTAGAATCAGTCTTGGCTAGTTGTTAGAAGAGAAGGGCAGGAAATTCAAGTCCCAAAACTTTCCAGTTTTATTGTTTTTTTATGCAGTGAAATTTTTGGTAGAAGTTTGGGTGTATGAACTCACTAGTGGTGGTGGTATGTTCTCAGTTTCATTTCTTCACAAAGGATGTGAATTCATGAGCTTTATCTTCCTGACTATGCCTGGAGCACAGGGCAGTGTCTTTTTACAGCAAGAAAAAGGAAAAGCAACTGTTGTGGTTTTAGTCAGGTTCTGGGCTTTTCTCCCAAGAAAGAACAAGACGATGTTGATGACCCTGTGAGTGCAGCCCCTTGCTCACCTCACAGCAGTGATATGGGAAATTTGGGGTGTGTTAGGACCCGACCTAACGTGACTCTTTGAGTATGTTGGACTCTCTTAGGACTTTTGTGAGGTAATAATCAGTCAAAGTTGGAGGTCCAGAAGAGCCTTCCAGTCAAGTCAATAGCTGCTTCACCAGGATTCTACACTAAGAGGGCAATAACCAAGCAAATTAGGAACTGTAATTTAGGGGTAGGATTTCAGGAGCCTGAGTTGGGCCCTTTTTTGTTAAGTAGTTGTTTTCTCATGAGAATTTTTCATTTTCTGTTCTTAGTACAAAGTGTTAGTTCTCTTCTGAGGTACTTGAAAGCATGTTGGGATACAGGGGTAAGACAATGTTGCTCAAACCTCATACTTAATAGTAATCACTTAGTTTTGCTCAGTAGCTAGGTACCAGAACACCATGTTTGATTGTTCCTTCTCTTATTCACTATCTTAATACCACAGCATTTGCTTTTTCCTACAGTTCTTGAGGTTGCCTGTAAGTTTCTTGGCTGCATGTGCTTTGTCAGTTGAACTTTTTTGTCACATGCTTTGTTATTTGTTTTTAAGAGAGTGCTAATTCAATAAACAGCAGGAATTCACAGGCCTTTCCTGATGCCTATATGTATTCACATCACACAGTTTTTAAAGCTGTTAATAATGTCACAAGTCAAATTTAATTTCCATCCCCAGGTATCGGAGGCAGGTGACTGTGTCCATATCTCCACTTGTTATAGGTAAAGTTTCTGCTCTTCCTTATTCCAAAGAAAAATTTGAAGATCTTGCCTGAGAAAGATAGATAGTATAGAAACAAAAATAATTATTTTAGATCAGTTTTATGATTTTTTTAGTGCCATCTGTTTCAATTTCAACAGTCTTGAACATGTGCTATTGAGCACTAAGGCCTTGATTTTTTGCCTTTTTTTTTTTTTTTGCTGGTGGGGGGAATAACTGTGACACACTTCTCCCATTTAAACAGCACTTCATTCTGCATTATTTTCTGTCTCCTGCCTTTCTTCTTTGTGGGGAAGAAAGGAAATTTATAGTAGAGATACTGCCTGAACAGGATGCATTATGGTATTATCAGAGGAAAATCTAAATTCTATGTTATATAATGTGCAGATATTGATATTCCAGGTTAGTTTAGTTTTCTGAGATTTTCTGTGTCAATCAGACTTGAAAAATAAACCCCAAATATTTCTTTCTCTTTTTTTGTGCTTAGGGCTAGTATTAGAAACCTGTACCAACAGCAGGCCAGACTCAAATATCAGCTATGGCAACCCATGCATGAAGTTGATGCCTTTGAACTATTTCCTATAGATGAGACATAGCACATGCTGTGGTGAGTCAACAATGTATTATTTTATTAAATCATACTTCTTGGCAAAATGAAAAATAAAAAAAGCCAAATGCCAAAAGATGCTTAATGCCGAAGTGCATGCTGATTTTTTTTTCTTTTTTTTTTTTTTTTTTTTTTTTTTTNTTTTTTTTTTTTTTTTTTTTTTTTGGAGGGGGGAGGCAGGGAAAATTAAAGTTACAACTTGTAGTAATTTTTAGTACACATTAACATAATGCTGTCATCTTATAATGAGTTTTCCAAGTGTATAATTTCTGCATTGCACAGTTATCAGATGGAGCACATTCAGAATGTGGTTTCAGAGGAAGTGTTAATATAGCAAAAAAAGTTAAAAAAAGACCCTACACATGCAGTGTTCTGAGCACTATTTAAAATGGCAAAATCTGTTTCACTACTGCAAAATCCACAATTTTGGACCGATTTTTGTAACTAATGTTTTCCATCTCTTAGGTTTGGTGTGGGGGTAGAGGAAAAGTTGTTTTGTTTCTCTTTGATATGACCAAAGAAGATTGTGGGGAGTTGTCACATATTTTTTAGGCATATATCTCTTTATCCTTGGACAGGAAAATAGTGAGAACAGTGATGAAAATCAAATATTCTTTTTAAAAATACTTTGTAGCTTTAACTGTCTTAAGTCTGCTAATAATTTCAATGCATATTTCATACATAATAAGTCATTTTGGTTCTGATAATTTCTTTAAGATGGTCTTGGTGTACCTTTGGGAGATGAGGAATTGTTTTCAGATTTCTCATGTAATCTCAATAAAATTGTTGTCAAAAATTGCAACAGTTACTCCAATAAGGTGTAGCTTCAAGTCACTGAAATGTCTTTGAAGGGAGATGGAACTTGTACTTGTAGATGTGACACGTGGGTAACGTTATGGGTGATGAAATGAATGCTCTGGTGACAATTTCACCCTTGATGAAGCTGATGAAAAAAAATTAAACAGGTGTCAGTTAAATCTATTTGACTGCTTTGAAGTGAGATGAGTAGCAGAAAGCAGTGCCTTCTAGAGTGCCACTGAGAGAATTTGTCTTCTGTTGGAATCTAGAGGGTTTCCCAAGGGGAGAAGACACACACTGGACATGGACAGGGATTTGTGGCATGAGGAGTACAAGTCTGGATGCTCACATCCTTGACTTGTGGACATCCAGTGGAAGCAGTACATTTATGTAGAAATTAATAACCTCTCTTCTTTACTACTATAATATTTTTAACTTCTAATGGCTTTTAGGGCCTATTGTCCTAAGGTAATTCTGGTGAACAAGACAGCCTTCATCTTGGCTTAATGTCTGGGCTTTAGAAACTGTGACGCTGAGCCTTTTGCATATGAATGGGTCTGGGTGACTTTTGCATTTACAATGAAGCCTGAAACATTTTTTTAAAAATTAATATTATTTTGCTTTAATTCTGTGTTTAGGAGCATACAGATAACCTGCTAGTTGTAGATAATAAGAATTTTAAATAAGCTGGCAACAGCAAAGTATGTATGATTTCTGGTAGTTGATGGAGTGGTGCAAATAAAGGATTTTGTTAACATGTCCATGATGAACGGTTGCTAAAAAGACGTTGCATGAAATTTTTATGGTGTTTTGTACATGCTAATGCAATTAGCTGATAGTCATGGCAGCTCAGTTCCTCTCACCATTAACATTATTAAAATTGCTGTGTAAATAGAAAAATTGTTCGTAAGAATCTGGCTGATGATAATCCCCACTCCTGCCTATTTTGCATTATGTAGTGCTAATTTTGGAACACAGTGCCACTGCTGTCTACAAGCAGTGTGACTTGATCATTTGTCCCCCAGGTCACCAAGATGTCTTTATCTTAATGTTGCAGCTATTGATATTTGCTGTGTGGTATTTCAGGCATTTACCAATGGCTCTGTTCAGGTTACTTTCTGAGTTCAGTGCACATCTAAGTCACCTCCTCCAGCTCTGCTCTTTCCAATTTAGATTTCAGGGTGGGTAATCACTGCAAATAGCAGGTTTTCAGACACAGCATATGAAATGTGTCAAAAGAACTCAGAGACATCATAGGGAGAGAGTTGCTTGAGAAATTTCTTCCCGGGTGACCCAGCATTAATAGGCAAAATTAGTTAAATATGTTTGACAGAAATTAAGGACTGTAAGGTCTTCTTGTGAGGCTACAGCTCCACAAAAAACATCTGTAGGTGTCTTCAGGCATTTAATACAACCCTTTAGCATGGATTTAAAGCTTTGTCTCTACAGGAATTAGGCATGCACTGTGGTAAACGTGTGTTTAGCAAATGCAGTTTAAAATCTGGGGCTTATGCTCTCTGTTTGGGCTCTCTCCAGTTAATACTGCTCATTAAGACAGACAGTTTGACCACATAGCTTTATTTTGCATTCAGCAATTTCTATTGATGAAAATACAAGCTTTGCAACTGTAGAAATTGTATGTGAAATCAAACCACATCTAAAAATTAGCATCTAATTAATGAAGTTGAATTAACTGTCAAAATATTTTAAAAATGGTCAGGAAAAGTAGCATTTGGAGAACAAAAGTACCTATCAATATTCATCACAGAAAAGAACAAGCAAGGAAAAAACTTGGGATGTTCTGTTTACCAAAAGACTAACATTAGTGCTGTGGGTGATGGGTGTTTTTTAAAGCTGAGTTAGTAATTTTATAAGAAATCACGTGAGAGAAAGGTTTTGATACATCTATGCAGAGAAGCAACGTATCTGGGATAAAGGAATTTTGGGGATTTTTTAACTGCTTAAAAAAAACATTTGAGGATCTATTTTGTAGTGTCTTGGCTTAGTACCTTGCTACTACACTCACATGTTTTTTTGGAACATTGTGTTGGTTTCTCTTATGCTCATCACAGGTGTTAAGTGCATGAGGAAAAATCAGAGGAACTCAGAGCACAGTTTTCTCTGAGAAACTTGTGTCCTGCTCCTCTGCCTAATAGAAAAACCATGTTTATATTAAATTTGTGGCATATGATAAATGTAAAAGCTGATTGCCTGGTACTGATGATGGCAATGTAATGTGCAACACATTTCCCCTTGGAGGACTTGCCTGAGCCTATTTCCAAAAGCTATTTGTCATGTGACCAGCTACATGCAAACAAAGGTTTTCCAGAAGTGACCTCTAATACTCAACACTTCAGTTGCTCACCCTCTCTACTTTTCAAGAGGGCTGGATTTTTTCCAGAAAGTGCTGAGATCTTCACTTTGGATTATAGACATTGCAATTGAACCACTTGATCACCTTTTATTTCAATAAACCTCACTGGAGATGCCCATAAAGGGAATTTTCCTGCCTTTGCCTTTTTCTTCTGTTGTTGTTGATTATCTTTTTTCCTTTATATGGATTTTTTTTGTGTCCTCAGGATATTGTTTTGCAGAGTGTTTTCACTGCCCTTTAAACTCAGATAATGTTAGGTGGGTTTATGCTATTAGTTCTTATTCTGATTCATATCCCTTCTCCCTCCGTCCTTGGTTTGTCTTTAGTTATTCCAACAGCCCCTAAGATAAGTATTTTAATTAAATTATATTGAAATATAGCATTCTCAACTCATGCAGTATTTTTTTTTTTAATGCCCGGGCTAAGTATCACACACGTATGAGAAACTACGAGCTTTCTTTTAATAAAATGTAGGCTTTTTGTTTATATTACTGAAAAAAATGAAGCTTGAGTATGTGAACGAGTGAGGCTTCAAAAATGCACAGCCCTCCCACCAAGATTATTCCCTAGTGATATGTTGGAATTTTGAGATCATATAACATGGATCTTGAATGTTTGGGACAGATAGTCTTAAAAAAATTATTTTTTTATTTATTTGCAAAGTGAATATTCGCTGCCTTTCTAATGCTTGTAAAGGCACAGACATATCATGTGTTGTATCTATGTCTGTATTCCCCCAGTAGTTGAACTGGCCCAGCAAAGGTCAAGCTTTTTGCACATTTAAAAAGTGAAAATGAAATTTACCTAAAAAATTCAAGTGCCTGGTGTCTGTCTTTGAGGGATCTCCAGTTGTTTAGTTTTGCTCTGGAACACTGCTGGACCAAATGCTTTTATTCTGCCACAGGTCATTCTGAGCTTACTGAAAAGGAGTGAGCTTAATTTATGAGCTTAATGCTTTCCTGTGTCAGGCGTGACCTGTGAATATATCCCATGAAGTATTTGTGTCTGCTGTATTTTTTGAGTTCCCAGTGGAAAAAATAGCTCTGAACCACCTGCCAGGCTAGTTCAGTATTTGGCAGGCTCCCCTTCCAACCTTATGGAGAATATCCAGGACTATTGCTGGGGAATATGGGAGTAGAATGTCAGACAAATATCTTCTGAACCTTTGAGTAGTTTTCCAGCATGATTCTTATGAGCTGTATTAAAATAATTTTAATAGCCTTCAGAAGAATAAATGGAAATGCCAAATCAATAACAAAAAACACCCGGAATGGTGCCAGCAGAAAGGTGGAAAAGAGACCACGGCAGCAGTAAATTCAGCTCTGCTAATGGGCATGGCATGCAAACCTATATTATATAAAGTGGTGGGAAGTATTTTGTGACCACAGGGTGAAAGGTTTTGCCTGCTTCCTCTTCAGGGCTTGACAGTGTGGTGTGTCTCTGTGCCTAACACTTTGTGGCCTGTCCTTATCAAAAGTGCCTTTCCTTCTCACAGTTTGTCAGCAGGAGCAGAAACCTGAATACACCATGTGGTACTGCCAGCTTTTCCTCTGCTGTTGTGTGTGTTGGAAAGAGGGGAGCACTGACTGTGGGTGAAGGGTGTTGCTCTGGCTGGGAGGAGCACCCACAGTGCTGGCAGCATCAGCTGCTGCACCCCTGCTCCCTGCACAAGGGTTTAGGTGGCATTGGCTCAAGGCTGCAGTGTGCCAGCTGCTGTACAGGCGTTCGGTGGGCAGCTTTAAGCTCTTGAGCAGTCATTTCCCAGCTATGAAAGGGAATGAAGGAAGCCAAAGGTGTGTATGGGGTTATCAGTGCAACACAGCAAGTATGACATCAATGTTGTGCTCCTTCTCTCTTCAATACCATTGCTGGGACGGACAGTGGCCGACAAGCGAAAGCATGAAGGCAAAAACGCACAGTGGAAGAATGTCCAGAAGAGTGAGGTTATCCAGAGGTCATTCCAATTCTTTGCACGTCCACAGCCTCATGTACAGCACTTGGTATCCTTCCTGCATTGGATGCAGACTGAAGGTTGGCAAGAAGAGAGGGAACACTGCAGGCCTGGTGCAGTGCTTGTGCATTCTTAATATGTTCAAATTCCTGGTAGAATTAATAGGAGCAATCCACCAGTGAGGAGTTTGAGGAGATGCAATTATTAAATAGGCATTCCTGAGCTATTGGATGTTGAATAGCTCTACATTAGTTTTATAAAAATCAGACTTGCTGAGGCTTACAGTTTTTAATCACTTTAAAGAAGAGTAAGAATATAAGAGCAGCTAGTAGTCTCACAGGAAAAATCGATCTAGAAAAGGCTTCTGTCTTCGGTGGCCAGTAGCTAAATATTTGAAGAAGAAAACTAAGAATAAGACAAGCAATCACCAATGGTTCTCTTGTTGTGTCCTCCTGTATTCTGGCAGTCTGACTTTTTTTAGGCATAGAAATTATTTCTTTGTCTTAAAAATTCTCATTCCTAATTCACGATGTTCTGCCCAGTTTGGGTTTTATGAGATCTTTTCTAGATAGTCAAAATGATGATTGAGTTCTGGTTGCATTGAAAATACTGGAATTTTATTTGTTTTAAAAAGTGATGTTGAGTGTACGTATATATTACATTCTAGAAAAAAAAAAATCTTGTGTGAACCCACTGTAAAAATGCAGGGGCTTTAAAAATGCTATAAATGTATAATAACACCCTGATAAGATGTTCTGTTCCTAACAGATATGAAATCATGGCTAAAGGTAATATTTATGCAGCAGGCTCTGGAGTAATTTATTTGGTGTTCGCATGGTTACTCTCCCAAGCTGGTTTATCTAGACCAGTGCAGCAGGTAGAGTAATACAATGGTTTGGGGTGAAGGGACTTTGGAAGGCAGGGCCTTCTTCCTGGGGTTAACTGGGGTTACAGAGACTTTCTGATTTGCTTCCTTACTGCCTTACTGCCTTTGTTTAAAAACCTAACTCCAGTTAGGTATCCAGCTATCCTTGGAGAAGGTGTCAGTGCTCTCCATTCTGGCCTGCCAACACTGCATTAAGGGAGCCATGAATGAGAGGATTTTCTTGATTTATAGGCTGTTAGGATTGAAATAGAGCGCACAAGAGAAGGCAGGGTGGAAATAATTACCCTGTGCTTCATAGAGTGGACGTGATGTTTTCTCTTGGTCGCACATCAGAACCAGGTGAAATAGTAATCTAAAATGGCATCCAAATGTTCCTGTCCCTGTATTCTCAAAGCAGTTGTTTCTCTGAACCTAAGTGGTTACTGTTATTTGTGTGTATCACAGTTTTTAACTTCACTACTTCATACCTGGTTCAAATCAGTATGAACACTGTATACGTGATTCACCACCGAAAATTCAGAGATAGTGTTTAAAAATTGATTCCAACTCTTAAAACAGGAACTTAAAGGGCAAGTCAAAAAGCGAATTGCATTTTAATGCTGTTTCTCTTGAAACAAGAAATTCTCTCTGAGATGTTCCTGAAAAAGATATGCATAGCTTAATTGTGAATCATAATACTACTTAAATGCCTGCATTAATTTAATGTTAGATTTCAGTCATCAGTGCATAGATAAATGTTTTTGGGGCATTATGAATGCTTGATTTGCTGTTGTACTTAAAATTAATTTTTTTTATCTGCCAAGCTGTGCAAAGAGAATCTCATGGATGTCTTCCATAACACAACACTGTCAAAAAATACCCACATGCTTGTACAAACAGCCATGATCTATAGACCCTTTCATAAAGCGTTTTGAAGGTGATATATAGAGTCCTCAGTGTAACAAACCAGTAGGGCAATTCTCTGATTTTCTTTTGAGAATTTGGAAAAAATAAAGACAAGGATATCTGCTTGGTTTTGGCTTCTTTAGGCAGATGAGGTGATTGTTAGTTGAGGTTACATGTATGGCTGTCCACAGAGCATGAAGCTCAAAGTGTCACATGGGAAGCAGTATTGTCAGAACTGAAGTTATTCAAAAGCCTGCAGTGAAAACTTCAGGCTTTGAACTCGTTTATTTTGATTTTGTGGGCTTGTAGGCCACCCTTGCATCTCATTGTTAAGGTTTACTCTGAAAATCAAAAAGTTGTGAAACCAAGCAGGACTTGCTGGGGTCATGGAAACAATGTGAAGGTAGATTCTGGTGGCGGTAGATGCTTCTTTAACAGGCCAAAGGCAATAGGGGCAGTTTTTAAAACAACAAAAAGTATTACACATAAAATTGCTCCCTAGAGATCCTAGAGCACACAATCAAACAGTAGCCTCTTGTACATTACAATGCTTTTTATTGGGTTCTAAGTATAAAAGAGAGGACAACATTTAATATATTCTAAGTCTTCTGTCAGGATTCGACTGCCAGCAACAAAATCCAATGTAATAGGGATTACTAAAAAGAATTTGGCCTCTGACCTCACACCTGGAAATACTGCAAAGAAACTTTGTACTGCTCAGTGATCTAATTTTAATCATCTGCAAGCTCACATCAGTTCAGTTAGCAAGCCTATTCCTCTCTGATGAGGCTCCACCTGGAGTACTGCATCTGGCATCCTCAGTACATGAGAGACATGGACCTGTCAGGGCAGGCCCAGAGAAGGGCCAGAAAGATTATCAGAAGGCTGGAGCACTTCTCCTGTGAGGAAAGGCTGAGATACTGCTGCTTCAGCCTGGAGAAAGAAGGCTCCAAGGGAAGAGCCCTCCAGTGCTGAAAAGGAACTTCTAAGAAAGATGGAAATGCTTTATAGTAGGGGCTGTAGCAACAGGATAAGGGGTAATGGAATTCAGCTGAAGGAGGGTCAGTTTAGAGCAGATATAAGGAAGAAGTTTTGGGGGTTGTTTTATAATGAGGTTACTGAGATACTGAAACAGATTGCCTAGAGATGATAGATGCCCTATCCCTGGAAACATTCAGGATCAGTCTGGATGGGGGTCTGAGCAACCTGATCTGGTTGCAGATGTCCTTTCTTATTGCAGGGGATTGGACTAGATGACCTTTTAAAGGTCCCTTCCAATCAAAAAGAAAGAAAATAAAGGCTTGGCTCAGTAGATAAACCAATAGCCCTGCAGTGGCCTAATGCTATTTCACAGTGGCTGTGTTCACTGAGCAGCCTGACCTAGCCCTGCACACTTCTTCCTTTCCCCAGTGATGCCTCATACAGACTTTGGGCTACCAAGCCTCAGGTTCTTCCTACCCATCCTGCTGGGTTACAAAGCCCAATTGCTTTGATCTTGTGATGTGAGCTACTTCTGTTCCACCACCTACTCCATTTCGTGCTGCTCTAGATAAACACTGCTTCTTTTTTAACTTTGCAGTTTAAGCACTTTGTTAAAATACATGTCATTTGCACAACTAACACGGTTCTCTGCATGCTGGATCTTTCTGCAGAGGTCAGCAGAACTGTGGTTTGGATTTCATTCAGAACTTTTGGAGGAAGGAAGCTTGCTCTTTTTATTTCAGCCATCAGAATTGCCAGTATTTTGCTTTAGAACCTGCTTGTAATAAAAACAGATTCCAGAATCAAGTTCTTATTTCTGTGCCTTACTGACAAAACCATTGTACATCCTCTGCATCCACCACCTGTTTCTTTTCAGTCCAGTCTTCTTCAGATGCGTTGCTTTGTAGTTTCATCATTTGCAGTCTCTGTTAGAAACTGTCCTTGAAAAGGTTTGGTGGATGTTTCCCAAAACAGATGCTCAAAGTAATACTGTATGGAATGCCCAGAAGAGCAACTGCATGATTTTGGGTTACATCTGCAGACTTGTTTTGTGTCTAGTACAGCTCAGGGTGATAAGTAAATGTGATGTTAAAAACTTGAAAGAAGGTTAAATGATGTCTTCAAAACAATACCTTAAAAATTCAGCTTTGAAAGAAAAATTCAGCCTAAACATATAGAGCAAGTTCAGACAAGCAAGTCTGTACCTGGAAAACCTTGGTTGTGATGAGACTGTTTAATATCCATGCTGGAAAAGAAATAGATTTCCTTGCCTGGGATGCTCCTTTATTCAATCAGTAAATCCAGACCCGAAATCAGTGGCTGTTTGAGTTATTTCACTGATCACCATGTCTCTGGATGGGGAAGAGGGAGAACAGACAGCAAAAAAGCTGTGTAGCTGTGTTCTGCAGGATTTATCTTGCTGATTTTTTTCCTGTGTGAGGCACTTGCTTTTGACACTTCAAATTTATGTTATTTATTTTCAATCCTTATGTTCTAGTGCAGAGCTTCCACTTGGAGCTGAGAGTTGTCTGAGGGAGAGAGTGCTATGAATGCCTTCTGTTTGTCTGTGAGAAGAGTGTTTCTGTCCTCCAGGAATTCTGTGTTGGAGCAATGAGCTGCAGTTTGGAAGGACTGTGTATCACTGCTCTGAAGGACAAGCATATGCAAAGATAACTGGCTCAGCAGCCAGATAGAGGCAGAACGGGGATAGATGCAGCAAGATAGAGGCAGAATGAGTTTTAAACAAAGAAAGACCTATGTTTAACTGTGTCATTATGTTGGGTTTATATCTGTTACATCACTGCACTTAATGAGCACATGAGGAGCTTTGTGATGTTGAATATACCTAAACCCATTGAGAGCTTTTTCATGTTTATTTCACCTCCATTTGATATTGTTTACAGTAACCTTAATGAATATATAACTAGCCATAAACCCTAAAATGTTAATCTATATTCATGGTGAATAGTATTAGAGTATCTCTTGGTACATTTCACAGTTCTACATTAATAAAACTTTCTGCTTTTTATTACCAGGCAGGAAAATAAAACATGGTGTCAAGAGAGATTTAAGCCAGTATTCCATCACCAATACTGTGTTATTCTGCAGATGGATAACATGAAATTCATGCAGAGAACCACTTCGTTCCTATAGTAAAAAGAAATATTTGGGCTCAAAGCTTCTGCTAGGCTAGTAAGTCATCAGAATGAATAAGATTTTCATTGTAGGTTTGGTATTATGAGTTTATGTAAAATACTGCTTTTTAGTAAGTGATGTATTCATTTTCATTCACTTAGGGTAAGGCCCAAAATACATCTGCCTCTTTATCAAAAAGAGCAGATGCTGCCATTAAATTGCTCAAATTTACCATCAGAAAATGGTATTGCACTTCTGTTTTGGCACTTAGTCTTTATACTCAGTTATTTTTTTCATGCTCAGTATCAGTCTTTTAGTGATGGCTTCCATATAATACATATAATGGTGATTGGGGGTGGAAACCTTCGATTCTGGGGTTTACTGCAATTTTTTTGTAAGACATAAAATGCTATAAATTTATGGAATACAAATCTGTTTCCTCAGGATGCAGAACTTGGCTCCTTTGTGCATGTGGTATTTTGTGCTATTTTCAGTGCTATAGAATTTTATGGCTTAATTGTCTAGCAAAGTGCATCATCAGCATTGCATATTTGCATTGGCATGTCAGTCTTGTTTTTTTAACTAAGTAGAATATGTAGTAAATCATAACTGGCTTCTCAGAATTAAAATTAAGTCAGTGAATGAATTGATTTGTCCTTGCATATGGTGTGTTTGTTTGCAGAGCACCATGCTTGTTGTTATGTATTGTAACTGAAGCATTAAAAACACGAGGAGAAGAAAAAGTGAGGATGGTGTTGGACAAAGACAAAGGACAGCAACTTTGACACAGTTGTTCTAGGAGCCCAGGTTTGGATGCTGTACGTGACATCCTGCAAATTTTTTTTGCGGGACACTTGCACACAGTCAGTGAGGGTTTGTTAAACGTTCGGTAAGTCCAGTTGACAAGTGTGCTATGCTTGCAGAACCTGCAGCCTAGAAACATGGAGGACAATGCAAAGGGTGTTTGCATAAGAGGGCAAAAAAAGCCTGCTGCTAGTATGACATTAAGCCTTTGTCATTGAAGTTGGTTGGTAGGACAAGCAAGTGCCATGGGAAAAATCTGCCGAGGGAACAAGTGCAATTAGTTACCAGCATTTGAATTATTCATCCAAATTAGGACTTCAATCTGTTAATAAAGTTAGGAGTAGGAAAATACAAGCAAATGTCTGACACTGGTGGTAGTTCCAAATTGGAAAAATTGTTGCTTTCAGCTGAGTTGTCTCAAAGATGGGAAGTTGTTCTAAGGACACCACAGCTGAATGCAGGAGGGAGGACCCAGCAACACAGTGGAAAACCTTGTGGATTTCTGAATTAATTGTCGCTGAAATATCATCAAGGGGAGGAGACAAGCCACAGGTACAGAGAGAACTGGCCTGTGTTGGTCCTTAACTGTGAGATTCCCTGGTCACTTCAGTAGCAGCAGTCTGCTGTAGCTCTGTGACATTGTTTGTGTTCACTGTCCCATCCGAGGCCTGCCAGTACTGAGGCTTTACTGTTGCAACTGTTCTTATTTTCCCTTTGTCTAGAAGGCATCAAATAGGCTGTTCTATCAAATAATTTTGGTGTATTTGCTCTTCCAGTTCTCCATTTTCCCTCTCTCACCTTGTGCTTGGGGAGGGCTGTTGGGAGTGGCACATGAAGCCGTGCTCCAAGAGTGCTGCAATGGGGAGGGAATAGCAGTGGCACTCCTCCTTCCAGGCAAGGTCCAGACACATGTGATGGCCACAGATGACTGAAATCTCTTGATTTTACTGACAGTCTTCTTACTGACAGTTTTCAACTCCTGTTGAAATTCTGGAGAGCTGTTTCCTTTAAGACTTGTTTTTCAACTGTACAGAATTTAATTTAGATTAAATAGTCCTGTTAGTGATCAGTGAAAAATTAATGTCTCCTTCAGTTTTGCTCAGATCGTGTTTGTTGATACAGACATTTGGTTTGGGTCAATACTGGTCAGCATTGGACAATATTGGATGCTTCTCTTCATCTTAAGTCTTGGTTTTCAGTGGATATTCATTTTGGGGTTGTTGTTTTGTTGGGGATTTTCTGTTGTCTTGGTTTTTTTTGTTGTTTTGTTTTGGTTTTGGTTTTTTTTTGTTTTTGTTGTTGTTGTTGCTACACACAGCACCTACCCACACACCAATCCCCAGCATGAAGTGTCTTTTTTTTTGTGACCATGGAAAACTACCATTGCATTCCCAGACACAGCAATTCTGAACAGGGAGCAGTACAAGCCCCCAGCTCTAGAGGAGCTTTTTAAAAAGCACTTTGTTTTAGCATCAAATACTTATCCTCTTTTTGAAAACTTTATGAGCAGTGCCTGATCTAAACAGATTTTATGTTTATTTACCTCTCCTGGTGAGCCTCTGAAGTACAAATTGGTGACAGGGTTGGAGGAAATGGAGTGAGATTATTTTCTTTCTGTTTATTGTCTGGAAGTGATCCTGGAGTTCTGCCTTTATTTGTATACATTGTGTAAGTGTCAGAGCTTAAGCTCACAGAACACATTTGCAGAAGATTTGGGAGTGATGAAGTGATATTTGTTTTAACAAATATGTTATGGCAGGTAAAAGCAAATTATTTTTCTCAATTCTTTTTGTACATTAACTGTATAATCTTCAGTGTTATGTACTTTTATAAGTCCTGAGTTGTCTTCTAAGCAAGCCATTTAAAGGATTTCATATTGTTGTGTGATTAATGGAAGAACTGTGTTATCTAGGATTTGCAAATTTGTGAGAGAATCTTACTGCAAATTTTACCTTATCTTGGTAACCTGGTGATTTGATCTACATAAATCATAGAATAGTTTGGGTTAGAAGGGAGTTTAAAGATCATCCAGTTCCCAGCCTCCCTGCCATGGGCAGGGATACCTTCCATTAGACCAGGTTGCTTAGGGGCCCCATTCAGCCTGGGGCTTCCAGGGATGGGTCATCCACACATTCTGTGGGCAGCATGTGCCAGTGACTCACCCTCATAATGAAGAATTTGTTCCTGATATCTAATCTAAACCCACCTTCTTCAGTTTAAAGCAATTTCCCCTTGTTCTATCACTATACACCCACATAGAAAAGTTGTATACTCCAGCTCCAAAAGGCTCCAACTTTCTTGTAGCCCCTTTAGGTACAGAATGCTCCAGGGAGCCTTCCCTTCTTCAGGCTGAAAATGCCCAACTCTCAGCCTGCCTTGGAAGGAGAGGTAATTTAGCCTGTTTTCCAGGTTAGAGATTGTACCAGTGTCAATCATATGTGTAGTTTATTTTAGTAAAAACAAACAGAATGGGTTTGTATGAAGGCTATTTTTTTTTTTTAATTTGGCTTCTAGTGATGACAGATCACCGAATATGTTACTAGGTATTGTTTCTTGATTGATTTGACGCTAAATTTAATTTGCATGTTGCCTCTTCTTTGCTTTAATATGGAAAACAAATGTAGGATTTAGAGAAGAGGGGATTAGTGATAGCAAGATGCATATAAAATCATCTCACACTGTTTTAAGAGTGAGCAGTTGCTGGCTTGCGATTCAGAATTCATTTTCCTAATACGCTTATGTTAACAGTTTTATAATTAAGCTTCACTTAAAATTATAATAATAATTTCCTTTTCCATTCAAGCATAACAAAGCACTTAAACAAGCATTAATAAGCCTCATATCATCTTTGAAAAATAAGCATTATTGCCCCTATTTTGTAGTTGGGTAAACATAATTGAGGGTAAGTGATTTAGTCTGAAGTGACAAATCCTGCAAAGGGCACCTCCTGGATACCCTTACAGCTCTGTGAACCTCGGTGTTAAAGTGCAGATATCAGGGTAGATCCTTGAGTATTGAGGCTTAGTGACAAAAAACAACCTCAACGGTGCTTAATGTAGATGGAAAACTGTGTAAGTAACATGCATCGTGGCAGAAAATGTGGGTCTGAGATTCTGGTGGAAAAGACAGGTCTGTGGTGCATCACCCTGGGCAAGGGTGGAGATCTCTGTGCTCTCTGCTGCTGTGCAGATGAGGAGCCAAGGAACACGTCCTGGAGTGGGTGACCACAAAAGCAATCCATGAGCATCCTCTGAGCAAAGCATTGTGGTCAGTCTGTTATCTCACAGCTCACTTGATCAAACATGAAGACCCCAGATCTTGTCTGTCTTATAGGACTTTGATCCATCCCTTGACAAAATGCCCAGCCCAAGCTGGATTTGAAGGACCTTGTGTGTTACCTCAGTTGTTTGAAGTTTGTCCAGTATCTTCCAAGCAAAGACTTTGTATGTAACCTCTCAATAATGTGTGCAAACAGAAAAAGAAAGCAGTCTAAGGTCAGTTGCACATTCACATAAGGAAAACTTTCCTTTCTTTTGAGAAGTTGATTGGTGGGAGATTGTCAAGATGCATTTAATTAATAAAAAATCTAATAGAATAAAATTAGACTGAATTAAAGCTGACTTTGCTGCCACTTCCAGAAATATATCCTCACCTGCACCACAGCAGGAAATGCAGACTAATTACAGATCCCTCAATAGAAGGCATACCACAGCAGACTAGGAATAGAAAACCTTCCTTCCTTCAGAAGGAAAAAAAAAAAAGAAAAAAAATAGAAGCAAACCATTATAGATAGTGATGAAGCCATCTGGAAATTAAAAGCCCACCTTTTGGGGAGATGGAGAATTTCAGTGTGGCCAAAGACTGCTGTTGGCTTCAAACATAAATTACACTTCGGTGTTGCTTACTGATATTTTTCAGAGATCACTGTACCTATGTAGCATGTGTAAAGTTCACAAATACAGATGTTAATGCCATTTACATTGATCAACAGCTTGCATCCCTGTGGTTGAGAAGACAATATAACATATGTTGTATATAACAATGCATATACATTGTTGTATAGCGTATAGAAATCTGTCTATTGTAAATTCAGTATTACAAATTTATAGGCAAAATGTTTTGATATGACTGAAAAATCTTTTTCTTTCTATTTCCTGAGAAGTAATTGAGATATGAGAACATAAGGTGTTTCTGACAAGTATTTAACCTTTGTGCATATTAGAAGTTCAAGTACTTACCATATCTAAGCAGTATTTGTTCTTAAATTAATTATTAAATAGAAGTTGCATTCATGAATATTGATACTTACCCAAAGATTAAAGGGGCAATGAGTCACTTGGTACCTGACTACAAGAGAAGGAGCAAAAATTGAAATAGTGCTGTCTCTTGGTTGATTTTTTGGAATGAACAACTATGATAAGGAAGTTTTATTTTCTAATAGGAAAGAATATAATCCTTTTGCTGCCTTTTTGGTGTTAATAGTAGACTAGAAGTAAATCTGGTTTTTCTCTAGGAGGTCTTATAAGGAACCAAATAAGCAAAGTAATCAGGGTACTAGAGTCAAAATGGAAGAAGAAAAAAATTTGGGATACTCCTCTGCATTATAAACCTGCAGTTAAGTTTTGTTTAACCTTGATTTGAGATGTAACAGCATTCATTGACTACTAAATTTTTGTTATGAAAAAAAGTATTCAGCTGCATTCTGTCATTTTTGGATGCTTTATTGTTACTATCAGCAGCATTTCTGGATGCAGTACCACCCACAGGACTGAAAAAGAGAGAGCTCCTTACCAGGATAATTGTATGCATAACTTAATTTTAAGCAACTAAATCATCCTAACAAATCTAACCTGAAGCAGTTGAACGGTGTCTTAATCAGACTATCCAGGTACTTAAAATTAAGCACAGCACTAAGAACATGACTGCATTATGTTTGAATGCAGAAAACAGAATTGCAACACAGCAGAAACAAAGTTTCCACAGGCAGAAGTCAGTTTTGTCTCCAGTGTAGTTATTTGACAACCTCCCACATGCACAGTTGCATGTACATCATAGTTTTATTCAACCCCAGCAATATCAGCATGTTTGTTGGCTAAAATTGATGGACTTTCTCACTGCCACTGCAGTTAGACCAGGAGTGAAATAAAAGGCACATATCTGGAACAGAGCTCTCATTATTAGGTACCAGACAGCTATAATCCCATCTGTGGAGATGTACAGCCAGCATCTGGGTCATGTGAAATACTCCCTCCCTCCAACCAGAAGCCTTCTAATGATTATTCATGATTAATTTTAAAGCAAGCTCTGCAATATATTAAGTGAATGTATTCTCATTTTTAGAATCCCTCCCACTGAACAGCATTTCAAGCAGCTATTATTATAACAGTCCTGACAAGTCCCTGATTAATCCTCATCCATGTGTGTCAGATATTATTAACACTTAACTGGTCAAAGCTCAGTCTTTATTACTCTTTGAGCCTGTTCCTTCATGCCGAGCCTGAGTGGAGCTGTCACACGTGTCACTCTGTCAAGCGAGGATGCATAACCCATTCCCACTTGTTAATTTGTTTGCTGACATGTCTTGTATAGAGTGCCTTTCTAAAGATGGTGGTGGCAGCTCTAACCGCTGGTGCAAATGGCAGTGGTGGTGGCTGCTGTTCTTTAAGGATGAATAAGTGTGCTCTAGATATGGCACTCAGTGCAGTGTTAGCTGCTTCCCATGCACGCTGTCCTGATGCTCTGCTGTGGCTGCAGTGCTGGGCACCAGTGGTCATCGTGTGGGCAGTCTTGACCAGAGCAGGTGACTTGGCTCAAATACTCCCAGGGGTGTTCGTCCTGCTGTTCCTGGTTTCTGATCTGCTGTCATGTAGCAGTTGCTGCAGTGGGCAAGATAGGTTTCATCTGGCATATTCTGCAACTGAATCTTCTGAAACAATCTTTACAGTTTCAGTTTTAGAAGTGACTTTGAATTCACTGGCTGGGTTCTGTCAGTTAGGAGTAGGTGTCTCATGCATTTGTCTTCTTTCATTACAAATGGAATTTTACCTGGACTGACCTTAAAATTTTCTGCTTGGGCCTTCGCTGTATCTGGCTTCAGTCTCTGCTGTCTTATGCTGTCTTTAGCTATTATGTGCTGGCAGCACCTTCAGTTTTTTTTGTGTTCATTAGCAAAAATACTTTGTCAGCTTATTTAATTTAATTCCCAGAAATAAGAAGGATGTAAAGCATTTTTCCCCCACTCCTTCAAAGTCTGTGCTTCAGACAGTTGATTTTCTGATCTGATTTGTCAGTATCTGTGTGGATGACTAAATATGTTTTTAGCAATGTGGCTGTACTGAATGTCTGCTATGGGAAATGAGGAATGCTGTCTCTATAGCCTTGCTAAGATAACTGAAGTAGAGGTGGATTCTATTCTTGCTATATCTCTCTTAAATTTGGCCAGGCTCATGCAGAGTGGGCTTCAGCTGTGAGTCCCTCCATTTACCAGCTCTGTCATTGCAGAGAACCTATTTCTGCACCCACATATGATGGTTGTCAACAATTGATGTATTACTTGGGCTTATTCAAGAACTCTTGTACTTCATCAAATTTCTGGGTATTGTGTAATCCTCTCTTTTTTGGTGTTATGTCTCTGTTTATAGTAAGATTATAATGCATGCTAGCTGTAACTTTATATATTTATCCAGTTGACATTAAAATAGAAGTGGAGAACTGAAGAGTGGCCACATTCTTGAAACGAAGGATTTCACTACCAGCTGTTCTCTGATCTCCATATGTTACAAAACTAAAATTCAGGTGGTTTTTTAAGTACCTTTTTCAAATGCAGGGTAGTAGATGAACTTTGGCTGCAGTACTAAAGTTGAAATGTGTGAGCAATATATGCTTTCACACTGAACAAAGTACAGTTGGACTCCAGTTTTCCACTGAACTAGCAGGGTTGCTTTCCCAGCATGGCTCGGAAACGAGACCTAATACACACCAGGAGCCTGACTGATAACTTGCATTGCCTTGGTGCAACATGTCTGCAGTCTGGGCATTTTCATGTAAAGATTTTTCACTCTTCATCTGTGAGGTCTTACACACAAACACAGCTTGATCACCTCTGGCTTCAACAAACCATTTGCAGGTCTTGAATGACTAATTTTTGTCTATTTGCATGGGAGAAGAGGCATTTAATTTTCAGCATTTTTGCTGGTACTTCAAGTACTGATCATATTTTTGTGTGGCTCTGTGCAATTGCAGAGTCCTTTCAATTTGTGTGGCCTGTTGTTCTATGTTTACTTTCACTGGTCCAATTCTTGCTTTCCTTACCTTGAAAATACTTTTGTGCAGGCTGATTAATACAAGAAGTCTCAGTTCTTTGAGGCTCTGCAATTATATATTGCTTTTTGCACCTTAAAGCAGGGACTTTCAATACCTCTAATTTTTGTCTAGTTAGAATTGCTGGAACTGCTGGGACTTCCTCACAGGGCCTGTCAGTCAGTCTGCAGCTAGAAACACTTTTTTCCTACATTTGAAGCTATTTTGTTCACCACCATGCATTTTGATCCTCTTTGCTAGTTTCATTCACTGTCTTTTGTTGCAATTGGTAAAGAAACCCTCACTTCTGGCCCAGTTCAAGAGGTTGTCAGAGGTAATGGAGGTATTTTTTGGCATCTCAGCTTGCTTTACACACACACAAAAATAAGTGAATCATCCCCATGGAGTCTCTGTTTTTTGTAGCTGAAATAGAAAAAAGTGTGTGGAATGAGTGATGATTAGCAAGCAAATATCAGTACAAAGCAGATTAAAAAAACGTGTTTAAGCTTGTGGAGAAACATTGATTCTAAAAACTAGTTTTAGACACAAAGGCCAATATGAAGAAAACTGACAAAAATCCTGCAGCAGGAAGCTGAATATGCCTTCATGCAGCCTGTGCATTTGTAAATTCATAACAATAGCAGCTGCTGCACCAGATAATCTCTCTGGCTCGCTCCCTGTCCTTTCCTCTGAGAAGATAAGAGGAAGAAAATGGGAATAGCATTATGTTTCCTGTTCCTGTTAATCTCATATCTGGAAAGGGCTTCTGCTTTACTCTGGTAATTGGGTTATATACTGCAGAAGACCAATATATTTTCATTATTAATAATCTGTTTTGGCAAATTATGTATTTCTGAAAAGTACATGGAGGACACTGCATTTTAATCTTGGAATAACCATGGTTTGCTCATTTAGAAATATGCTTCTCTGCTCTTGCATAGAATGTGCATAAATCACATTTCAAACATGAGATAATCATCAGCAGTCAGTAAAAAAGATATTTCCATGGCAACAGTTGCTAAATTGAACAGTGCATTGGTACCTCCTCCCTGATTTTGTCCAGAAGCCTCCCTGACTTAGCTCAGATAGCATCTACCTTACCCATGAGTAACCAAATAATCATACCTGTTAAAAAATAATAACCTCACCATTGCCTGTGTAAAGAATTATTAGAGCACAAATTAGGAGTAATTCATTACTGCTGACAGTACTGGGCATCACCCTTTTACATCTGCACTTCAGTAACTCTCCATGGGCCCTGTCAACTTTTCATGGCCTTTCCCCTTGCCTGGTGGAGTTGCTGTAATAGTATTTTAAGAGCTCTGGAAAAATCATCTGGCCTAGATTAAAATCTGACCGGTCTTCCTGGTTTCTTCTTGAAAGAAAAGAAAAAAATGTGGAAGTTATGGCACTTCCCATGGCTTTATGGTCTTACTTGCTTTTCTTTATATTCGTCCAGGAAAATTGCTGTTTTAAGGAATGAGCTGAAGTTGTTCAGTAGACATTTGGAGGTTATTGCTTCTACATGTGCAGGTAACATCAGAATGAGCATGAGGATTACAGGATGATGGACACTGGGCTGATGTGAGGGCTCCTCCTTTGATACTATACTTGATGGGAAATTTTAAGAGGGACTGAGGCAGGTCAAGAGGGAGCTTTACAGGAGCTCACCTGTGATGGAATGTTAGAGAAGAAAATTGGGGTTTGTTTCCATGAACAGTCAATAGCATCTTTCTGCTGTACTGTTCTCCAGGATTAATTACTGTTAGGCAGTTTCTAACCACAGGAAATATTTTGCTTTTAAATCTACCTTATCACTAGTGTGAACTGTCCTAAATTTCAAATTAAAGTTTTCTAAAGAAGAACTCAGGCAGAGAATTAACTGATACTTTTCATTTCAATTTTTTTTCCTCTGGTATAGGCTGCAGGGACATATTTTGACTGTGTCTGTATTGAAAGAGGAAAATCTCTTTGCTAGTATCTAAAATCTTTTCTATTTACAATGCTTGTCCTGAGTCTCAACCCTCTCATTATCCTTTTTTTTTTTGTTTTGTAAGGCATAAATTCATGTAGCCTTGTTCCACCAGCAGTGTTTTGTTTCATCTCCTTTATGTGGCCTGGCTTATCTTATGCCTTGTCTTTATCTTGGCCTGTTCTTCCTTCATCCTAAACTGGAAACTTGAGGACTGAAGAGAGAACGGCAGAGGCGGACCACGCTTATTCCTGCAGCCTTAGGAATCTGGTGGGAAGCTGAAATCTGCACTGTTCTGTTCCCTGTCTCCTAGATCTATCTTAGGCAAAGGTGGAGAATATAAATACCAAGGCATTCAGAAACATTTTGCTTTCCTTTTGGGGCAGTTGGAGATGTAGAAATGGACTCTCTAATGGGAGGCAACTGAGGAATAGATGAGTTGCTAAAGGACTTGGAAGGATGACGCCTGTCATGTGTCATGGGTTTTAAAATCCTGTGTGTCCCTGACCAAAATGGGACTGTTATCAGGTTGTTTGGTGTATGGTAATTTCTGAAATTAATGTAGAATGCTAGCAGGTCTTAATTGATTTTGCACCTGCTTTTTTTTTTTTCTTTTATCTGTGAAGTAAAACTAAATTTAGTCCCTGTTGCTCTTTATTAAGAAAATGGAATGAAAAATCTCAGCTGTTTTTAACAGTCCCTGCATCTCCAAACCAGCTAATTTTGCGTTTCCATCTGACTCTGTATGTGATCAATTGTGCTTCATCTGCTGTGTATGAAGAGAGTTTAATGGAGTTTACCCAGGCAGGATGAAAAGCTGTTAATATGGCCATTCAGAGTTCAGGGGGTTGTGTGATTGTATTCTTATAAATTTCCTCACAAATCTGAGAAAGAACAGCTGTGTAAAGTCACAGTTTCCCAAGGAGCACCATTTGCTTCTACACTGAGAGAGCTTGTCCGTGTTTTCTGGCAGCTGTCTGTTCCACTGGAGTAAATTTTAAGAGGCTGTTTTTCATTATTAAACTTGGAGGATCAGGGACACTGATGGTACCTTAATCAGTGTCATAATTAAATGCAAAAAGCCTGGTCTTGGGGTTTTTGGAAATAGTTGTGTGGAGCTATTTCAAGTTTAGATGCCCTAATTGACTTTGGGATGACTTGACCATTTGTTGGTTTTACCAATATATGAAAACTTACTTTTTTTGTGTTCTTTTGGTTTTATTTGCCTGCTGAGGTTGTGCCTCAAATTGTGTGTGGAGTTCACAGATGTACTCAGCAATATTAGGAATTTCAGAGAGAGTTATCTGTAATTTGAATCTCCAAATCCCTATTTCCAGGGTAACTTAGCATGGGACAAATCACCAGAAAATCAAACAGACTAGAAAAGGGGTAGGCAATATGGGTAGAAAAAGCAAAAAGAGGAAACTGTAAAAGGTGTAGTAAAAAAATAAACCAAGAAAAAGAAAAAAAAAAAGAGGTGCAGAGGAAAAAAACATACTTGAAACAAAGAATGCATTGAGTTGTGAGGCAGTGAGCAAGTTCAGGAATGGAATTAAGAAGGACTGAAATTGGTGAAGAAAGATAACAGCCCATCTGAAATCTGTGCTTCCCCACAAAGCCTTTTTCTCCAAGCATTTCAGATGGATGACCGCCCTTGTCTCCTCTGTCTTCGTGTGGCATCTTCAGTCAGCCTCTGTTTGTGTTCCATGCACTAATTCCTCACTCTGGTGGTTTACAGTCCCTTCAGAGGAGTGGCAGCTGTTGCCAGCAATTGAAGTGGGTCTGTGGCTATTTTGTGTGAGCAACAGAGCTGGTAATTTTATGGGTTTTCTCCTTGTACCTCACAATAATTAAACCCCTGTTGATGAGGGTAGAAGTGAGCCCTGCTGGCTACTGCTGTAACTCCCAAGGCAGTCACCACTTGCTGCTGGAGAAACATATCTTTATGAGACCAGTCCACAGCAGTGATTTTATCTTTGGCTTTTCTAGAGATAAACATGTAAAAACTGGGCAGTCCAAAATTCCTGCTTTGTGTCTCTTTCTTTGCACTTTTTCACCCCCTTTTTGGCATCTGTCAAGAGACACGCTGCTTTGAGGCAGTGACTGACAGAACAGGTGACAGAAATGTGTTTTGCCTGTCCCTCTGAAAGTGTGTGTTTGTTGCACAGAACTCATTCATATTCTTGTCACGTGTGTAATGTTCAAATGTTGTGAAATGCCGCTGAGTGAGACCTGACCTCTTGGCCTGATGCTGATTATTATGCTCAGTACAGTGCATCCAAGCACTGTTTGCCTCTGCAAGGTTTAATAATGAGCAGAAGATGAAGTAGTTAGACATACACCTGGGTTTTATGTATTTACACCTGCTGTCATGTGTGTTTGTTTGTTTCCTGGCTCCAGAGACAGAAGTCAATGAAACCAAATGCGGAAGTAATAGAAAAGAAATGTTGTTGCGTGAGGTGTATTTGTTTCTGAATTCAGTGTCTTGAGATCAAATAAAAATGAAATAAGAATAGCCTTAAATTAATATAGAAGATAAACAAGACCAAAAGATCTGAAGAATTTTTAATTTAGCTTCTGGACATAAATTAGGTCTTTTTTCACCATGAGAAAGTTAGACCTTCATTCCAGGGTCTTCTGTAAAATTTTTGCAAGACTTGGTGCCCTTTTTTGTGACATGGCTGGTGACGACTCTCAGCAAAGGCAGCTGATAGATGGAGTGCTAGGCTGATGAATAATGCAAGACCTGTTGGTTTTTAGCAGCGACTGCCTGTATGACTGCTGTTAATGGCATTGGTAAGATGGTGACTTCCAGACTGTGTCCCATTATAAAGTCTGCAGGGAGGTGCTGGTTTGGGTCATTAAAGAGAGGAAACAGCAGCTTAACCACTTCTTGTACATCTCTGCCAAGGGTTGGAGGCCTTCCATAACTTGACCTGTACTTGGGTGTACAAAATACAACTTGCAAGCAATTCAAACTGTTACGTTTCTGTTGGGTCTTTAGCCATGTATTAATGATTAATGATCATTATGATCAATGAATTCTAATGTTCCTAATGAGTATAGGAAGGGCAAAAATGTAACTGCTCTGTTAAAGACTAATTCCTTTTGAGTGTGTGAATGGAGCTGGACCAGGTGACAGTAACAGAGTTACAAGTTGGGTACTTGACCACTCTACTGATCATTTCACTCCTCAGCAACATTTCTGCATTTCAGCAGCATGCATACCTACTTTGGACTTCACTGAACTGCTCTGAGAACAAAACAAACACGGCTCATACTAGTAACTTTTTGCAAAGCGTAATGCATGAAAAGATTGGAAATCTCAGAGTTAGAGTTCAGAGCATGCTGGGCTTTGTATTCTGTTGTGGTTTGATGATAAATTTGCATCTCAGAAATCCATATTAGCAAGCATAAGAAAACATTTAGCTCAGCCAAAGGAACTTTTTGTTTGTTTGCTGAGCAGTACAACCTTGACACAATGAAAGGTCCTGAGGCTCTCCACATGTCCTCAAGGAGTACTTCTGTTTTCTGGGTGGAAGTGACTTTGATGGTGTTTCAGCACGTGATGTCACTGTGTATGGAAAACATCTGGGATGTGAAGCAGAACCGATCTTCCACTTCTGCTTGAAATAATTTTGGCATGTCAAATGGCCTGCTGAACTGAAACTGACTCACAGAGTGCTCAGTCCCTTGTCACAGATGAGAACTGTCATTAATCAGCAGTTTAGAGAGTTCAGGATTTAAGCTGAAGCAAATAACCCCACTTATGTTGAAGATAAGTGGTTATTGACATGGGAAGATTTGCCAATACTATTGAAATGATCAGCAACTGTTGCACTGTCAGCAGTGGAAAATGTTCAGAGTTAATTTCAAATTGATATCTCAGAGCTTTCTTCTGAACACCTGCTGTTCAGGATTGGAGTATGAAACATTAACTGTGATTATTCCCCCTTCCAACCGCCGCTCCAAAAGGCACCCAAAACCAAGCAGGTGTTACACCTTAAATTAAAATTATGTCTAACATCAGTTTAAAAGCTGTAATAGCAGGGACATGACTAGATTCTACAGAGAGTTCTTAGGGTTTGCTCTTTGTAACAAAGCAAAACTACATTCTGCTGAGGGATCAGTGAGTAAATTTCTTGTGGAACACAGCTTGTGAGAAATGAGACCACTGGCAACTTTGGGTAAAGATGAGCAATGTTGCTGTTCACTGGGAGGGACTGGAGAAGAGACAAGAAATGTTGCTGTGGCTGCCAAGTTAAAAGGCTTCCATGTTCAAAGAACCACATATGTTCAGTGAGTCTGACTAGATAAATGTACGTGGTATACAGATAGCTGGTGTATGTGCTAGGTGTGCTGTAAAATGTGGGCTTTGGAAGTGCTCTTGATTTAGGAAATGTAAATAACATTAATATGAACAGGACATACGGTCCATGTTAGGATTTCTTTTACACCGTTGTATATCTGGTCTTATTTAGTGTGATAAAAGCTAAGAGTTTATAGTGTTGGAGGAAAGGAAATAAGAATTAGCTCTCAATCTTCCTGGGGTTTTTACAGTCCAATTTTGTTTCTAATCAGCTTCAGCTCACTGGATAGTTTGTTTGTGTTTTGGATGAGGAAAAAAGGGAAAGAGGAAGAAGAAAGAATATCTTTATTTTCTACTTTAATACACAATGGTTAAAGCATTTTTTTTTTTTAAATCAAATAATTTTTCTTTTTCCTATCCTCTTAAAAAAACACTGTTTGCATGCAGGCATTTAGGAAGCCTCACAGCAGCTTAATGAGAAATGTATAAAGCTACTTTTATTTTTGAAACAGATGCAGAAATTAAAGCAGGATTCTGAAGGCTTCCACTGGTTTGGAGTATTTCTCACTTTTGAGTTCTCAAAGAAAGAATACTTTTGGAGCTGAATGTGCCCAGACTCCTATGGAAAGTCACTGTATTTGTGAGTCTTTTACTAGTTCTAGATTTCTGCTCTTGCAGACAGTTCACATAGTCAGAGCTTGACACAGGATGAAGAGAATTACTGAAATGAACTGCCCCCTGTGAATTGTAAGTGCCTATCCATTTTTATACCACCAGAATTGCTTTGATAGCAACACAAATGGTTTTGTTGCCTGGAATTTGAGGTGTTGGGAAGCCTCTCAGTCCTGGAAGAGTTGAGCAGGTAGGCAGAAGGTGGGAGCAGTGTCAGCCCACTCAGTGAGCAGAGAGCTCTCCTGTGAGATTTTCTCTGTGTGTTTTCTGTAGTAGGGTATGGCTTATTGGATTTCATTATGACTGTTTTATCTGACTGTTCCCAATGTCCATGTGGATGTTGTGATTTATGTTTGATAATTCCAGCCTCATTTACTGTGGGTAGAATAGCCTTTTTGAAAAATGCGTGTAAAATAATAACTTAAACCAATGATCTGAGTAGTTCCAGATCATTAGAACTTTTACGTTGCATGTGCAGGTAAAAGCAGCCTCACCTGAATTGTTGGATCTTTTAATCTCTGAACTTGATGAGTTCTGTTAAGAAATGTACTAAGGCTGGGTCAATTTCAAGCTGTTTGTCCTACTGTACTTTATTTCCTCCAGTATGCCATGTTTTCAAAGTACATCTGTTTGTAGAAGGTCTTTGTTGTAGACTGTATTTCACACATTAGAAGTGATTGAAGGTGTAATTGCTTTTTGAAGCTCCATTTGCATTTTCCTTAACACATTAAATCACTTACATCATATATGCCAGATCTACCTTATCTGACATCTGTATTTTAATATGTTCCTATGCTGAGAAATAATTTCTAACTCTCCTAATTCTTCCAGTTTCTAACTCTCAGTACTAGATGCAGATGTTAGCTAATGTTTTGGACATAATATTTTGCAGGATAATGCCCATAGGAAGATGAAATGGAAAATGTCATAGAGTCTTTATTAATTTATATAATTTTGATTTATTTCACTATCTGTGCTTTTTGTTTTTTTTTTTTTTTAATACAGTGGAATTTGTGGCAAAGCTTACTAAGATAAATTTGGATAAATTTATTGTAGATTTTAATATACCCATTTATCTGTAAGCTGTGCTTTTATTTAGAGATTTTCCTGTATTTGCAATGGTTTTATATTTCTTTATCTACATTAAGGCTATGCTCTGCTCACATTATTCTGTCCTGGCAAAACAAAGATATCATAGACTAGCCAAATAAACAAATTTGCATCTACTTTTATCATCAATGGCTTTGATTCAAAATTGGTTTTCTGTAGTCTAAAACCTTAAAAGTGACTAGAATTCCAAAATATCAGGAGTGATGGCTTTATATTTAGAACTGAGAATAGGCATTTTGCTGTTGTCAAAAGCAGCAAGGAGGAAGACTACAGGTATTGTAATAAAAAGCTTCTTGACAGCTGGCTGGTTAAATGTTTTCATACAGAGAGGTCAGTTTTATCTTGGGTAAGAGTCAGATATGCAGCATGCTGTTGGATATGAATATTATTCATACGCTGCTTTTTTCCCCCCTTGGAACAGCTGATGGTATTTTAAAGACAGTCAGAACTGTGGTTGCCTACGGCCCTTCCAAATGAGGCTTTCTGTGTTGTACCAACAAAGTACTGCTATCTATGGTACAGAAAACAGATTAAAAATAATGAAACAAGACCAGCCTGGGATTTACGTTCCCTGTTTGCTTTTTCAAATGTTTGTGTTGATTCTAGGGCAAGATGTATGGCCTGAAGCTAAAGGAGGAAGAAACTTTTCTCTGGATATTAAGACATCACTCCCAAAAGGGAGAGCAATTAGTAAAATAAACTGAGTGATCATGGAGGCAGCAGTACTGCAAGGAAACCGTAGCTTTCCAAATAATGATTGGCAAGGTGCCACACAAAGAACAGAGGCTGGACTCTCCTAGCTAGGGTATGCTGTGCCTGTAATTCTACCACACGTGACAGTCACAAAAAACAGGACTTCATTCTGAAATCACGGTGCAGTCTGTCACACCCAGGTGGTACTTCAGGTTACTCACTGAACCTCCTCTCCTACAATGTGCTTTTTGCCATGACATTTTAACTAACTAATTAGAAATTCAAATCTCCATACAAAGTGAGTAATTTCAGGTCAGGAATGCACTGTTGCTCTATTTTTAGTGTGCTGCTCTCCTTGATCAGTGCACACTAGCAAGTTCCTAAGCATGTAAGGAATGCCAAGAAAACAAAGACAATGCTTGTTATCTTTGAAGTTAGACATGTATCAATTTTCTGGATGAAGACAATGCAGACAAAGAAAAGCATCTTTGGACTAGGGAATACATTCTCTGGGTTCTATGGGTATTATATTATCAGCATTAGTAGCACACAACAGGTGGCTTTGATAGTTTCTTATTAGGAAACAAGAAAGAGGAGGGTTGTAATAGTAGCAGCATGAATTTTGACTATAGAAAAAGAAATTACTTGAGTTGGTCTTTTTCTAAGTAGAAGGTAAATGTAACTTGTGCCAGAATCACCAAGTTGTTTGTTGCTACTTAAGTATTCTAGTCACTTAGAAAACTTATCAAATATATCTCATGGTCTCATTGTCTTTAATGCTTAAAATGCTCTGGTAATATCTCCTAAGTATTCCTTTTGAAAAACAGAAAATTTTGCAGTATAAGATCAGAGGTTGAAATCATTTTATTCCAAACATTTCCTTATATGTAAGGCAAGGTAGTTGCCTTAAACTGTTAACATGTTTTATTGTAGTGAGTCCAGGATCTGAGCTTCAGTAAAGATACCACCAAAACAGCATTCAAATATTATTAGAAAGCTACAGGTACTGACTTCAGTGGGGAACCACTTCATCCTGAAACAGTCTGGTTTGCCTCTACAGGACTTGATAGGAGAGGATGTAAGGCTGTGTGATGTTCCTGTGTTTGATATGTTTGGAAGGAGATCCGAAGAATGTCTCAAAGTCACTTGAAATATATAGTCAAAGGTAGCCGTAGGTTTTTTGACAACGTAATTTTTTGTCAGGAGAATTATGTGGGATGGGACCTGACTGATGGGACAAGATTTCTGGAAAGCCAGGGGAGCATAGAGAGGAGGCACTGTAGAAAACACTTCCATTGTAGCCCTCACTCCATATATGCTAACTTGGGAGTTACAGCTTCGGAGTTTGTTAAACTCTGTCAAGTTTAACTTTGTTAAGTTAAACTTTGGAGTTGGGACCAACAAATCTCTCTGGCACTTGGGCACAAACATATTAGGCAGAGGAGTCAATGGGAATGTACTGTGCCCAGAGCCATGCTAATATAAGTAGTTGCTTATTTTGCCTTTGCCAAAGCTCATGCCTGAACTTAACACCCCAAATATCCTTTTGCTCAAATGTGAGATATAGAAACTTATATTCCATGAACTTCAGCCAGTCCTTAAAATGATGATTACTATTTAGTAAGATTCAATGTTTTCGGACAGCGGAGGTTACTTTGGGAAAAAATGGTAAAAAAAACCTGGACAATAGGAAAGGAAGAACAGTGATAAGGTGGCAGAGGAATAGAAACAGAGTTCTACTTTTGTTTAGATGGTGAATAAAATGTCGTCGTATGAAGAATTTAATTATTTTCAGGCTAGAATTTATCACCTTAGGATAACCTCTGAAATAGTGAAAGGACCATTTTGACAGGATGTTCTGAAAATAATTAGTATCCTTTGCTTCAAATCCTTTAATAACATGAAAAGCAGACAATTTCTATTTCTATTCCTGTTAACAAAGAAGAATTTACTTTTTGATACATTGAAAACATCCTTGCATTTTAATAATAGTGAAAAACGATTTCTGTAGCAGTATTGTGACTCCCTGTCATTTGAATATGAAGGCTTGTTTCTGGAATTCAGTTAAAGAGAAAGAACCAGCAATTCCTGTAAATTCATTACAATAAAGATGGAATCATTAAGGACATGATAGGATATCTTTGTCTGGGACTAGGAGAAAGGCTGACAAGCTTTCAATATTTCTATGCAAGTAGAAATGCCATTAAGAAAAGACATCTGCCTACTTTTGTAATGGACTTAAGAGAATCCAGGAAGAATGCCAGGGAGGACAAACTGTTGCACAGGCTCAGCTACAGGAATACAGTAAGTATTAAAGTAGTAGAGTCAGACCAATTAATTCTTTAAAGCATCCACCAAGGCACATCAAAGGTTACAAGTTGGGTAATAGTCTGAGAAATGGAAAATATATTGCCACCTATTTTTTTAATACTTTAAACTGAAACTATATATGAACACTTGAATGACAAGAAGAAAAAAACCCCAAAATAACTTATTTGAAGGAAGGCCCTCTATTTTTGCATTTCTCATTCATTCTGCATTTTAGACATTTGACATGTTTTTTTGCTGAATGCACTTAGCAGGTTGATGAGAAACAGTTTCAGTTGCAATATGCTGCAAATAATATCCTTCTCCTTCTATTCCTAGTCCCTTCTAGTTATGGCTTTTCACAGATTTTTTTTTTCCCAGTGGATCAGACTTCTTTACTACAAAGGAAAACTCTTTCTGATGCATTCCTATAACTTTTTACAGTTTGCTGTTTTCTTTCCAGTAAGTGTGCTACAGTTATGTATCTGACTGTCTGATATGGAATGCTGATAAGCTCACTCTGGGACTTTGTAGATCAGAGTGATGTGCAAAAACAGAAAAATGTATTTTTGTGTTGCATCTCTGGTCTGGTTTCTGGTACAAGAGTATTGCAGTTCACAGTCAATTCCCTAAACCATGCCTTATTAAATGCTTTAACTGATGGGTAACAGCCATCTCAAAGAGGGAGGGAGCTGAAAAAGTCCAAGTTTAAGAATATGTTTCTGTCCCAAGGCTCAAAGTGGTAATTTGTTCTGTGTCAAAGCTCATCTTTAAGGGATTACTGCATTAGGACCACTTTGGTTGGTTTGATGTGCATTTAGACTATCTGAGCTGCCATTTTTGAAGGTCGCATTTGTTACGGGGCCTTTAGGCCACTTCCAGAATTAACTAACAGATTGTGACACCCAGGAGAGTGCATTTCATTTAAAACAATGTAGCATGCAAAACGTTGTCCAGCCCTCTTATGAAACTGGTGAATTTGTACTTCACGCAAGGTCTTTGGCATTTTGTTTAGCAAAGGAGTTGTCCCCCTTTACTATCCTCACCTTCATTAAGTTACTTACATGTGATAAGGGGTATTATAGACATAGATAATAAAACTTCTTCCTTCGTGATGTTTTTTCACTAAGACCATGTGGTCTTTTTTTTCTCCTTAGGAAACCAAAAAGATTGATCTTATTAATGCAGGCTGGGGTCATACACTGTTTTGGCATGCCAGTAAAACCCATTGGTTTTCTAGCAGGTATGAGGTGTAGAGAAGGGCAGCTGAGTTGCTCTTTTTATTTTTTTTCCTAATTAGATTGCTTTTGAATAGCTGCATGTAATATTGTAAAAGAGTGGAAGAACAAATCAGCCAGCCTTGAACTGCCCTAGAATTCCTAAACACTGGGGAGAGGGCAAAATAAAAAAAGCTTCTTTGTACCAGATGTATTATTTCCCTGAACAAGAAGAGGTAGAGAAGCGCTGTTTTAAGATTTTATCAGTTTAAGGCTTTGAAAAAAGCCCCGTGTTCTAGAAATTAAGTTTTACGTTTATAAAATCACTTTGACAATCAGCTGCTTAGGGCTGAGGTTCTGCTGCAGTGCTGTATTTGCAGAATACTGGTGACATTATCTCTGCTGCACAAGACACAAACATATAGGGAATTTCTGCTCCAGTGAACTCCCATTCCAAAAAGCAGACACAAAGGAGGGCTCAACTTGGTGTGCATCCCAGAGAAAGGAGGTGATTGTAGATATAATTCCATGTCATTAAATAATTTCTGGAAGGCTTCCCTTACTGCCTGTAGTTTTTAGTGATTTGGATTGGCCACTGCAATTTACAAATTTACTTGGCAATGTCCGGGAGCTTTTCAAAGTGGTTTCAATAACCTCTGGCAGGGAGCAGAAGAGAATTCACTTTTTTTGGAACAAGTTTATAGCTTCTTACTTTTGATCGTTCCTTACTTCTAATAGTCATGCTGACGTGTGGCTTTCCTTGCCTGGTGACTCAGATTTTTTCACTCTAGTGTCAGTTCTTCAAGCTGTTGAAGATATCTTTCAATTCAGTGCCCAGATTGTTGGAAAGTTGAAGGACAAACAGTTCACTGAAAGAAGTCCAGTTCATTTTTTTCTACTTGTACAGAATTGTGCTTTCACTGCTTTTGACAAATTATAGGATTGTGACAACTGCAGGCTTGTGACTACTGTTTGCTCTAGGGTTTGTGGTAGGAACAATGGGAGATAAATATAAGCTTGAAGGACAAAGATGTGCAACACCCAGCATGAAATGGACATTGGTTATCTGTCTAGATTGCTGGTAAAAAATAAGGCAGCTTCATAAAAATGAGCTCTAGGGAAAAAAGACTGTGATATGGGTGTACCAAGTTTCTCTGGAGAGGGATGGATAGGAAGGGTCAGGAAGGGTCAGGATGGACCACTTTTTCTCTAAGTTTTTATTGTGTATTAAATTATTAAAACAGACTTCGTAAGTTAGAATCTACATTTTACAGCTGGTGTTATTGAAGTGAGTCATGAAATAAAACTTTGTTTTATGTTTCACTCATGAAGGACTTAGGATCTTAATGGGTCTTACTGATGGGCAGAAAACTGGTGAAACTCAGTGAGCACACTGAATGAGCTTGTTGAATGTGATTGTTGCTGGAAGTTTTTAATCCTAGAGGAGCAGAGATAGGATCTAAAAAGAAAGCCCACGTGGGAACCATAGGGATTTACTTGTAGTTTGAATCAATATTCCTCAGTCTCCTGTGCTGCAGCAAACTGAAATTATCAGAAATTAGGTGCTCTGAAGAGAGCTAACAGGCTAGAAAAGCTGCAGCCAACAAGGAGACAGAAAGTGATCTTTAAGCAGAATTAAGAAAAGGTTTTTTTCAGAAAGAGGGTTATAGTCATCTACATATACCTAGAACACCAAATCATACAGTAGTTAGATAAAAGGATAGTATTTTTTCTCCTAAAGATTATAAAGGCATTTTCCAGGAAGTTTTCTGGTGTACATAGATTTTTTGACACATCAGCATGCCCAAAATAGGTAATTTTAACAGTTTCACACTGTGTGGCTCCAAAAGTTCCTTTATAGTTCATAGAAACACACAAGAGGGTGGAAAACTGCTTAAAATAAAAAATGCTGTATCATTGGCTTCAATAGAAACACACATACAGAAGTATGTTAAAAGAAGCACAGTAAGAAACATTGCAATAAAAGAAATGCAGAATTTGGGAATTGGGGATGCAGGCAGCACAAAGATGTTATTTCTGGAAAATGTGCTTGTACCATGAAGGAGACAAAAATTTTCTCAGAGTTTGGTAGATAGTCAGGTTTGGGAGGTGGGGAGCGGAATACAGGGAGCTGTAAAGAATTCTTCTGTTTGCTTTGCTTAATTTTAGATTGATTTTCTTCATTGATAGTAGACCTTGAAGAGACTTTCTTTTGAAAAAAACCAAAAACAATCCCCCAAAATTATTTATCCTTTCTGATGTTTTGTGGAAGAAAGGGTTCTTTTTTTAAAAAAAAAATTAACTTATTTTTTTCTTGTCTGTCAGTTCACTGAGAGCTTAACACTACTCAGTATGGAAACACTCAAAATTTACCTTATATTTCACTGTATTTGTGATTTATGGCTGTATTTTGGTGTTACAGGCTGCAGGTCTGGCTGATGGGCAACTCATTTCAACCAAAGTGTCTGATATGAAGGCAGGAGCTGGGGAAATTTTTTTGCTTCTAGTGACCTTCAGCTTGTTAAACCAGTTGGCTTACTAAGCTGGGAACTCTGACAGTGAATTTGTACAGGCTTGTGGAGTGAGGAGAAATGGGAGTGAGCTTTGCAGCTCCAAACAACATCTGAAAGGTCCCATGTTTTCTCAGGAAAGCACTGACCTGTCTTCTTGATCATCATGGCAAAAGTAGGAGTTGGTATCATTAACAGCAATAACAATTTTACAATAATTAAGCATTAAAAACAAAGTATATTTATCCATTGTTGATTCAACTCAGTTATAGTTCAGCTTTTTGCTATTGTCGTTGTCTGTTTCGTGTTTATTCTTTACTGTTGTACAACTTAATGCAGTTTTGGAGAGCAGCTCTGTAGGGCACAGATCTTGTCTTTTTGCGTGTGGTGGTTCTAGAAAGAACTGCTGGTGTAGCATTTGCCACTGGTGGCAGTGAGGTTGGAGCATGAACTCCTGATGCTCAGAGTTTTTCCACCAAAGGTTATCTGCTCTATGTATTGTAATTAGGTGACTCCCACGGTTGTGACCGGTACTTTACCCGTTGTCTTTGATTTTTGCCAAAGAATTGATGTATTTCCCCAAAAAGCGTTCTGTTCTGAGCAAGTCAGTGCTGTAGTGGTCTTCTCCTTGTAATCCAGGCTGGCAACTGTGCCAAACTTCTTGGCAGTACTTCAGAAAGTTGGCATTTATATTTAAGGAAGGTGATGCATTGTGAAAGCTGTCATGTTGTGTTGTGCTGATGGAGGAGCCAACTGGAATTACTGAGACAGAACTCTCCTCAATCATTGTAACCTGTGATTTCTGAACTGAAAATGAAAAGCTTTTTTTTTTAAGGCTAGTGAAAATGCATCTTTAGGTACTTTGAGGCAAAAGATGCTGCAGATACTATAAACACTGCCCATTGAATGTTTCATACACAGGGATTTTTGTCTAAATATGTCAACTGGAAGAACACTTATGAGTTAAGTTTTGTCCAGGAACATAAACCTGTGGAAAGACATGTAAAAATAACTGACTATGGTGCATTGTTTCTAGGTCAACCAGTTATATTTTTGACTGACCTGACTTTTTTACTGAATGCAATCTAAAATAAAATGGTTGGCTAAAGAAAACAATCTGATTATAGCCTTACAGTTGGTAGTCTTGTCTTTCAGGCCTTCATTTCTTCTGATCTTGGTTACATTGGTTCATATAGAGAAGTCCTATACGGGTGGCACAGTTGAATGTAGTGGGATGGCCTTTGGAAATGTTTGGCAGGTAATGGGGTAGGTAGGTAACCAACACTAATTTCATGGTGTCTTGTCTGCCTGCAAGTCATGTGTGGATGAGAATTGGATGGGAAAATGGGATCAGGTGCACGATGGGTCCTTTCCTGAGACATTGGAGGGACACCAGAAGAGGCTGCTCAGAGCAGCTGTGGCTGCCCCATCCCTGGAAGTGTTCAAGGCCAGGCTGGATGGGGCTCTGAACACCTGGTCTGGTGAAAGGTGTCCCTGCCCATGGCTGGGGGGCTGGAACAAGATAATATTTAAGGTTCCTCCCAACCCAAACCATTCTATGATTGTGACTTGTGAGTTCTAAGGCAGTTCATGTACCGACTTAGAGAGGCCCTCAAACAAAGAGCAGCTACGTGGAAATACAACCTTACTCTGTAGTGCTTTCCTTTTAATTATGCCCAAAGCTCACTCATTGTTCTAAGTAGTTAGAATGTGAGAATTAAATCTTTTTCAGCGTGTACGAGGTCACAGCACATCTCCAAAGGCAGCTTCTGTGTCAGTCAGTCTTCATGTCTTACCACAGATCACAAACTGGCAAGGGTAACTACATCAAGGAGTAGTGAAATGAACTAAGAGGAGAACAGAATTATGACCAAAGCTAAATGAAATGTGAGCCAGTAAATTCACTTTGATATTTCAGCTTTTGGATATCCTGCTGCTTTTCTTATGCAAATTTCATTTTCAAAGGGTGAGAGAGGAGACTGATCTTCAGGAAGCACTGTTACTCATTCACATTTCTCCACCTATGCTTCATGCAGTCACTGGCAGCAAGAGGCTGACCTAGTATTTAACTGTGTCTAGTTACATTATTAGACTCTCAAATCATTAAAAAAACCTTAAGAAAGATTCCTTTGAGACTGCAAAAGTGGCTTAGAAATGGAACTTTGAAAATCATCAGTGGCAGACATTTTCATCTAACCTGTATGCGATTTGTTTGTGGTGGCTTAGGGCTTTTTTGGGGATGCTAGGTCAGTGATGTGCAACTGGGCTTTGCTTCACATGTCCAGCAGTAAAAACCTGCTTGGTGAACCTAACTCAGTGTCTTGGTTTGGGGACACCCAAGGAAAATGGATATGCTGCTGTTTCTTATAATCTCGTGGCTGCTGTGCAGCATCTACTTTCATTAATTGTTTTAAACTGTTTTATTTTGTCTTTTAAGATCTAGAACCCTGGTGAAAGAAAAATTAAATAAAGCATAATAATCTAAATCTGTGATATCATCAAAGGTCTATATAAATATAGATGAAGGTGTATATAAATATACTTAGTAAGAATATATTACATATTTCATTATATGACTATTGTGAGTATATATAGTTAATGAAAGATGAGGCTGTGATGCTGACATGACAGTTAAGGGCCTAGAAGAAATAAATAAGCAAATAACAAATAGTTCACCATAAATATATGACCACTAGCTACCTGTTTTCAGCAGCAGCTTACAATCACTGCAGGAGGACAGAGGCTCACCAGGTGGCTTTGCCATTGCTCTTGCACCTAGAGAAATGTGCTGGCTGCTCCCACAGCAGTAGGACTCCCTCTCCATCTATTCACAGTATCACAAGAGCAGTGGGGAGTGCCAGGGTTGAAAAACATTTTCCATTCCTCTGTGGCATTCCTTCTTTCCTCTGGTGATTAAGTGGGACAATGACCTAGTGCTGCAGCTCTCTCAGTAATGCCATACTGATTTACGTTAACATATTAATAACTGGAAGTTTCTAATTAATTTTGCTTTTGTTTCATCTTACACAGCTTTGACTAAAATATGTTGGTTGGTCTTGGATCTTATGTAATATTTAAGTGGTGATAAGTTCCTCTTAAAATGACAACATTTTCGAGGTTGTGAAATAAGGATGCTTTAACTTAAATTTCAGTTTATCAGTGAAGCAATTTTCAGTTTGATATCTTGGATTTGTTACACAAACTCCTTAAGCATATCCATCAGGGAAGTAGAATAGTCCAGACTAATTACTTTACTGAATCTGGACTGTAAAACATAACCAAAAGCTATTAGGTTGGCGCCATAAATATGAGACCTTTATTGCAAAGTAGAACACCTTTTAATGAAATAATCCAAAGCCCAGTGAAATCAGTGGAAAAATATCTATTGACTACAGTAACTCACTACCAGACAAAATGGCAACTGCAGTAATTTTTTTGAGATTGCATACGTATTGTATAATCAGAAATGAAGTTACTGAACTGGCACAAAGAATTACTCCAAAGACTGAAACATCTATATCAATCATAGAAAGCTTCTCTGTTATGGGAGTAAGAAATCTTGTGGGTTTTAGAAATAATGTAATCAAAAGACAAGATGACACTGATATTTGGGAAATGGGGGTCAACAAATGCTATCAGTATCTGTACATGAAGATTTATCTTATTTTGAGCCACTGCTAGCTAATTTTTTCTGTGTGAATGCCTTTTGGGAGATATTCTGTATCTTCTCCAGGCTGAAACTGTGGATATTAATTTCTTGGCTTTTATTTAGTAGCATTTGGCTCTTCTTTGTTTGAAAACTTAGTTTCATGGTGATGCATTTTGTACTTTCTTTACTAAACATGCTGAGCTGTAGCCCCTATGAAAACCTGAAGTAATCGTAGAGCCTTTTCCTTTTGGAGTTGGGAGCAGCCTCGTACTTCTACTGATTCCCTTTGTCTGTGTTTAGTTGCATTCTTTTAATTTTTATAGACTCAGTTGTTGTGCTGGTCTTGCTTGTAGTGGGGTTTTTTTGATGAAAAATAAATGTCAAATAATAGATACATTTATATCCATACAGGTTCTATCCAGTACTTTGATTGTGCAAATTTTATCTAATATTAACTAATATTTTATCTAATTAGATAATGAATGTTTTAATGTTTCAGCATTACTGTCCATTTCTGTTGACTTGACAAGTTTGTTTGGTGTTGATAAGAGTAAAATATTAAAAGAGTGATCTGCCTTTTTCCTCCTTTTTCTTCTATGCCTAGTCATTGCAGATACCATTTCCTTTTCAAAATTTGTAGGTACATTGATTTTGTTGATCTTGCTTTGCCTATTTTAATTTATTTTTTCTTTTACTACTTTTTAATATTTAATATTCTTAATATCTGTCTTTTCCCTTTTATTTACTACACAATTGCCAGTTATGTAAGCTATTTATCCATTTGTGAAGTGCAGGGAAAAGCAAATTACTGTGAACAATCTACAAACTTTAGGTAGACTGTGTGCTGTACTGAACTGGCTATTTCCTTTATTTAGTTCTTGTTCATTGTAGGTTTACACTGTAGTCAGTGCAGGTTTACAGTGCATGTGCAACTGGTCTTAAATCAGCTAATTTGGGTGCTGGGAAGAGTAAAGTCCCAGCAGTGTGGAAGTCACTGTGAACTGCACTAAAAATGGGTTGATGCCCAGCTGGTGCTGCTCCTGCTGCATGCTACCATGGCTATTTTAGGAGTTGAACTTGTGATGATCCTTGTGGGTCACTTCCACATCAGGATATTCTGTGATTCCATGATTTATTAGCAGTGTTCAGGATGGGTTTTTCAAAGCTGAACCTGCAGTGCTCTGAAATTACTAATAATTTAATGTGGGAATGCTAAGCCTATTGTGGGAGTGAAGCTTGTTTTCAATATTGCAGCAGATAGTGTGAGACCTGACTTTAGGCATGGGATTCATAACAAAAATTCGCTGTCCTCTGAGACCCGAAGGCATTTGGATTTCATGTCCAGGTCCAGTACAAAACAAAGAAAAGATCCAAACCATCAAAGACTTTCAAAGGGGGTTGGCTCTCATGTCCTTATTAATCTGTCCCTAAACTTCACAACGTCCTCCAGTGTGACATATACAATTGTAGCACTGGCAGTTTTAGACAGGATTTTAATGAAGGGGGTTGTTTTGTTTGGAGCTTTTTGATGAGCACAAATGCATCAAGAATGCGCATATCTGACAGTACAAAGTGACGCAGGACGCAGACCCGTGCTCGCTCTCTGTCAGAGAGGTTTTTGAATATCTTGCCATTTGGTGTGCTTCATTGCACTGTAGAGGATGTAGAAAAGCTGTAAGTTCAATTTCAGCATGAGTAATCTAGCAGTATATAGAGACAAGTAGCTGTAAGTCCAGGAAAGGTATTAAAATAACTATCCCTTCAAATTTGAGAAAAATGCAAACTGAATTCTTCCTGTGTACCTCAGTAAATTTTCAGAGTGGCTTTCTAATATGTTTATTTGTGGAAAGGCTATTGAGCCAATTACAGTAGTTATTCCAGCCTGCCTATAGGCCTTCTTATACTTGATTTTGCACAGTAGCTAAAGAAATGAGAATTTTATGGAAATGTTTTTCAACTTACCATCTCCATATTGCTGAGACTGATGGTATTCCAGAGCTGGTGGTGCCTCTGAACTATGCTCCAGGGAACAGTTGCATGGGAGTGCAGTCTCTGGATGCTGTCATTTTTAGCCTTCCCTATCTGCAGCTGCTGATAACTGGATGTTGGAGGTTCTTGCAAAGACATCAGTATCTCCTGGCTGTTCATTCTGTGAGCTCCTTGAATATACCGTGTCTGAAAACCAGTGCTGAACAGCACTTCACAGAAGGTCAATGGAATCAAACATGGGATTGCATAAATTTGTCACAGCTACAGAAATTTGAGTAACTATATGAAGACACATGCTTGCAAGGACTGCTGCATGTTAATGAATCCATACACACCTACTAATCTGAGCTTTTCTGTACATGAATTATGCTTAGAATTTGTGATGCATTTTCCCAGCCTAGGGAATCCCAGGTGCTGCATTGCTGGCAAGTAGTGCTGCTGCTTTGTGCTGGTATGGGAGGAGGGACAAGAAATCAGCACGTGGGCACATGTGAGCTGAAATCTTTTCAGATGAAGGATGTGAGAGAACTCTGGGTGCTGTAAGGAGAGACAACATCTGTCCTTTAGGCAGTGAAACCTAATGGCCTGTGGGGTGGCATTTCTGAAATCTGTCACACTGAGCTAGAGTTGGCATGAAATGAGAAACATGGGCATTTTCATGATCTGAAACCACATTCACATTTGTAATTAAACACATCAGATGGCTCTCTCTCCTTATGGGCATCATCTTTCTTGAAGAAGAAAGTATTTTCACAGTATTTTCCTGCATGAAGCTGAGTGTAGAGGAATAGTTTGCCTGTTCATAACTCATTTAGCATGAAGAGAAATGAAGGCATCTCAGTACAGTCAAGATACTTAAACAGAGGTTTTCCTCCACGATAAGACCATTGCTGATTGGGCTGAGAATGTTGTAAGATAAAAAAACCTGAAGGAACTGGAGAGAATTGTAGCTTATCCCAGGTTGTATACTTGTGACTTCTGACATTACAGGATCTATATAAATGTAAGGGGGATGTTCTTGAAGTGCAAAGACACAGTAGTCCATACTCAATGTGGTGTGTCATTAGGACTGTGAATACAGCTGCAGGCCCATAAGGAGGGGCTCATTAGTGGAGCAGAGTGAGTTTTGGAAACGTGTTCCTTCCTCAGCAGATAATTGCATGCCTTGCATGGTGTGGGAGTATAGTATACCTTAGAAAGTTTTGTCACCCTCACAACTTATGCTGTACTGTGACAATGACATGTCCTGACCTATAGGACTTCAGGCAGCTTGAATGCCAAGGCTATTTCAAATTTTTGGATTATGTATATTTTTTCTGATACTAAGTCCTTTGTACTTAGACCTTGGTTTCCTTCCTTCCCTCTGAAGCTGACAGGCAGGACCAGAAATAAATCTTTTTTCTGCCCTCACTTCTGGTGAGGTCCTTCAGTGTGTCAGGCCATTCTTTTCAAAAGCACATGTAGGAATCCAAGGTTTGAGCTGTTTGTTTTAACTTCACTTAAAAACCTCAAACAAACCAACCAAAGAAAAAATGTAATAAAATGCACTTTTTTTAGAAATTAAGCTGTCCACCCCAGTTTCCCTTATTTTTTCTCCTTGGTGAAAAGTGATTGAATTATTTTTAAAAGAAAGACTTGTCTGTCCAAAACCAGACCACGTATTCTCGCCCAAAACTAAGGTATGTGATTGCCTCTTGGAAATCAAACCAAATACAATCTTTAATGACCTTTTACAGCTCTATGTTTTACTGCATTCAAATCTTGTACAGGTTTATAAACATGACCTATTGATATTGTCAAGAATATCTTCCAAACATTTTGTCCAATCTTTATTCTTAATAGCTCTTGTATAACCTGCACTACCAGGTGCTTCATAGTTTCTCTAGGTCAGAGCAATTCAGCATTATATCTGACACCCACTTTGCAGTAATTTTACCAGATGTAATGATTGTGACAAAAAGAATTCTTGTGTGAAACTCTGCATAGTTGTAGAAGTACCTAACTGCTTCATGGCAGTGTGTTTCAAAATAGGCTGGTTTAGCCAATGCCGTGGAAAGAAAGCAAGGAGAGTCCATCTATCTCTTTTTGTCTCTCTCCCTTTTGCCCTTCTGCCCCAGCTATAAGCTGTTAAAACTATTCCAGTCTTCATCTTAAGTGCCATTCAATGTTTCTTCAGTGAGCAGTGATTGATTTGGATTCATTAGAAGCAACTTTGTGCAGAGGGTTTACATTATTGTACGCATGAGAGATAATAGGTGCAAGTGTGGCAGCATGGACTCATACCTCTAGTGCAATGAGGAAAAGAAATCATAATTAAACAGTGAAACAATAATGAGCTTATTGCTCAGTGGTGTTAAATTTTTCCATATATTCATAGTTCAATCTGTATGGTTGGACCCACTGCTTTGTTTTCCACCCACGTGCTTTGGCTGATGAGAAATATGTTGGCTAGTGAGTGTCTTGCTACTCTGGTTCAAAACATAACTTCTGTTCCTTTAGGCACTGGGATTTTGCACTCAGAGGGATTGGATAATACCCACTGTACAGAAAAAGCTCCTGTGTAATCTCAGTAGAAAAGGACAGTGTAAAGACAAACTCAACTCATCACTGAAGCCATCTTTGTGAAAGGCAGCCTGTTTCCATGTTGAGCTGTGGCTCAAATGAAGTGTGTGTAGGCTGCTCTTGGATGGGAATTTGAGCAACCTGACCTAAAGAAAGATGTCCTGGCCCACAGCAGGGGGAATGGACTAGATGAGTTTTAGAGGTTCCTTCCAACCCAAACTATTCAAGGATTCTATGGTTCATGCTTAAATGTTTAGCAGTCATTCTGATTGATCAAGTTTCACATCAGTAGCTACTTGGATACTTGACTTGGGCCAGCATTTGGGAGGACAATTAGATAGACAGTGTACAAGTTGTATTCTAGTCAGTTGTTGCAGCATCAACTGAAAAGTTGTCTAGAGAAAATGAATGTCAGTTCTTACTATTGAAAATGGTTTACACTTTTTATGCAGGTCTTTTCTTTGCACCTTTTTGGTGTTCTGTGTCATTTGGTCATGTTTGCATAAAAACAAATACGTTGAAATCTCTTGTTACAGAGTGTCTCTGATACACTGGGGCAATTTCTGGTGAATAAAATCCTCTCCTGTAAGCCAGTGCCCTGCAGTTTCTCCTTCACATGTGCAATTTTTTCTCAAGTTAAGCCAAGAAGATTTCAGTAGCGCAAAACCCCCAACACGTGAACTTGTATGTATTCATAAGGGTTGCAGTAGATTTATACACTGACAAGATTTTAAAAAATGTTTGCTGTGCAGTGCTCATGGTCACAGTGTAGATGAGATACGGTCTGTGTTTTGGCTCTGCATTACACCAAGCTGACCCTTAGTTAATGCTGCAGAATTTTATGTCAGTGGTAATTTCTCTCAGCAGATTAATTGTCCATCCTGCTGGCATACCTTTGCTGGGACTCTTAACTCTTGTATAGTGCTTCAGCCTTCATTAGCAGTGACTGGCACCAGTCACCAATGAAGCTGCTTTTCCTCCCACTGGAGGAACTGCTAGAGCTTCCTTTGAAGACTGGTGTTGGAGGAAGGCATCTTTTCAAGACAAGAAACTATTTGAATTTATGGCTACACATTGGTTAAATAAGCTCATGCCTAGGTCTGCCTTTCATTTGCAAAATAAGATTTTGTCTCCATGTATTCAGAAATCATGAGTTGAAGTCGCAAGGGATTACTGGGTCATTTTGTTTTTAAATGAAAAGTCTTTGTATGATCTTTCTTTTTTGACCTTCTGAGGCTATTGAATATGTTCTTTGTTGCCTTTCTGCAACTATGAGGGAGAGAAACATCTTTTAAGTGAAAGATAAAATTCTTAATCTGAAGCTTTGAGAAAAGCAACAAATACCACTGGACTTTGTGATACCATGGTAAGACTTGTCAGCAATAGCTGTAGCAGACATAGGAGCAGTGAGCAAAGGCTGGTCATGCTGGGCAGTGGATCATGTCCTTTGGAGGACAGTACACACCTGAAGTTGGAAGGGCTACACTGGGCTATGGATTTAAGCAAATAATTAAAACATTTGTTTCTCTGAGGATTATTTATAATTGCAACAGAACTCTGCTTCTATGCTGGTAGTGTTGGCCTTCCCATTAGAGCCTTGAAATTTTTTTAAGGAAGACTTGTGATAAATTTTGCGGACTTGCACAGGCCACATACCTTTTCTCCTTTTTCTCTTTTCCTCTTCCAAATCAAAGCAGAATTCCTGCACATTCAGTTTCCATCCTGTCAGCAGCAACAGCTGCTTTGTGCCCTGCTGACTCTGTATGTCTTTGAGAAGTTCTGCTTCAGGAGCTGTCTCTTCTGTTCCCAGGCATGGAAGTGCTTCTGCTGTGGAGCTGGTGTAGTGTACAAGTCATTTTATTTTTATCTTCATTGAAATGCAGCTGGGACTAGGCATGAATGCACTAAAAGGTCTTGGAAAGGGAAACATCTTGACTGGTATAATGTGCCTTTCTGATTGAGAATTGGAGGCATCCATCTTGCTTTTTAAACATCCAATTCATTATTGCTGCTGCTGTGAATTTCATTTGTACATCTTGTTCAACATATGGACTGATAAACTGCATTCTGCTTAACAATAGGATAGAGATTTATTTTTTATGTCATCGTTGAATGTTGTTCAGGAGTGATTAGCTATTGAACAGCACATGCTGTCTAGAAAAAGATCTGATGATTTTCTCTAAGCATTCAAGGACTGCAGGTAATCTCTGTGTAACAAAAAACCCCAACTCCCCAAAATCTCAAACATTGCACTATGTGCTCAGAGTTTCACCTTCAGACGTCAGTTTGACAGCAAATTCTGCCTGGTTCTTTATGTCTGAAGACAATTTTACTAGATGAGATAGGCTTAATTTCTAAACTTCATTGAAATGTTAAGATTAATCCAGAGCTTATGCCTTTTCTGCAAACCAGTAAAATCGTTTGATTGGTAGTACATGGCTGTTAATTTGGGGGAAAGTCTGTTCTACTGTACGACAGATGGAAGGATGTCTCATAGAAGAGTGGGCCATTTTACAACTTACAGGCTCGGTTGTTCTGCAATAATGTGCGAATAGTAACCCACAAATATGATTTTTTTTGTCTTTTGGTGTATCTTTGAGGTAAGAACTTCTGTTTAAAGTCAACCACCACCATTTTAACTGAGCAGCTTTGGGGCATTGTTTGGATTATACAGAGAAAAATGAGCTACAATTATAATAATACACACTGTAAAAGAAACAGAGGCAAATGATAAAACTTTATTGAGCTCTTCTGGTCAGGTTGATTAGACCTGTTTCATCAGATTATGGTAATTTGAATGCAATGGCTGTTTAAGATGATATTTGGCATGTGTAAAGCAACTGACACAAGAGGATACCCAAAGGCTCTTCATTAACAGATAAAACTCTCCGACATTCTGGAGGAAAACATCATGGGAGTGGTCATAACCCTGGTTAACCTTTCTACCAGCAATAAAATTGGTATATAAATTTGCTGTGAATTCTTGCATATCTTTGTGAGCCTTGCATACTGTTGAGCGCTGTTCTTCTGATGCTACGAATTCTATTCTTTGTAAACAGGAATTCTTCACTAACTACAGTGTAAATTGCAAGGACACGTTTCATTGTGAAGAACAAGTTATGAAAATATCTGTCAGAAATAATTACAGTTGATCCTGATGTTGGGCAGGAATATAGATTGGATAATTTAATGGTGTCTTCCTCAGCAGTGTTTTTTATAGCACTGTTATCAGGAATATTAGAATCTAACTCAAAATAGTGATGAAATCACTTGTTAGGGGGGAAAAAAGGGAAAGGAAAGGTTATTGATCTTTTACTCTTGACTTTGCACGGTGGTTTGTGGCACAGGCTTATTTGTGCATGACTATGTAGAAAGCAGAGTATGATCATTGATACTCTGTTTTGAAGATGCAGAGGCTCTTGAATGTACAAATCCTGTTTTTCGCTATTTAAAGGCCTCAAACAACTGTTTGCTCCTTTTGAAGTTTGTATTCTAAATCAGATGTGGCACGTACTACAAGCCTTTGTAGGAACCTAAGGACACCTGGAGGTAAATGTGCCCTGTGATGGTCTGAAGTGTGTATTTTTCCAAGTCGTCCATGAAAGTGACATTTAAGCATCCTGTAGAATGAGTAAATGGGAGAAGCTGCAAGGCTATTGATTGCCCTTGTCCTCCCTCCCCCGTTCTATAGATTATGAGACCTGCTACAGTTGCTCAGGACAGCAAGGCAAAAGAGAAAGATGGAAATGTGTAGTTGGCAGGTAGGCTGGTAAACAGCTCTTGTAATTTCATGAGTTTGGCAGAAATTGAAGTGTCAGTATTATTCTTAAAGAATGGACAGTAATACATCTTTCTATGTACCCTCTCCTCACGGATATGCAGCTGATAAGATTTTATTGATTTCCTCCCTTAAATTTCTACTCCTGATTACTTCAACACCGATGTTTTGGCAGTTTTAATTTACCTCTCCTTAGAAAGTTTCTTTATTTCTCCAGATCAGGAGTTGTCCTTTTCACATAAGCCTTCAAGTCTGTGCAGAAAGATGATTCAGGATGTGGACTCCTTAAACTTGTCTAATGGCACATTCAAGGAATAATGTATTTCTTGTTTATTTGCCTTTTGAAGAATTCTCTCTACCTAAAGGTCCACAGCAACAGAAGCGTTCTCTGCCACTGACAGGTATCGCAGTATCTGACTATCACAAGGCATCATAGTGACCTCCAGGCTTTTTTAATCCAACAGACTATGGCAGTGCATGAAAGGACTGCCCTTAGAAAAGCTGCAGAGGGTTTAAAAAACCCAGCCACTCTAATGAGAGAAAATGGATCACTCGGTATGTTTTGAATTGGAGCATGGTAAAATGGAGCAAACAGTCCCAAAAGGAGCTAACTGACCCAACTCAGACCAGCTCAGGCTTCCTTAACCCTGCCTGTCTTTAACTCCTTTGACAGCTGTCTTCCACTGGGACAGAGGTGAAACTTCGACAGACCGCATTTGTTGAGCAGTGGTCCCCAGATTTGCAGCTCTCCCCAGGAAGACCTCAGAACAATTACAAGTGTGTCACCTGGACAAAATGTAAAACTTCGCTGTCAGACTATCCTATCCCTGGTAAGGCATCTAAGGCCACCTAATTAATGATGAAAACAAGCTTAATAAAAAGGAAAATAGCCTGTAAAATGAGGGGACTACTAGGACATGTTATGTGTTTGTAAAATGTTTGTATTAGGCTGTGATGAGCATACAGTAAAAATTGCATGCAAAGTAATAGGAAGAAAACTAGTGCAGGAAAATTAACACTTTCTAAAGGTGTTCTGTTTGTTGGTTTTAAACATTGTTTTTAGTCTGCCTCCTTTGAGGGAGAACTGGTTGTGACTGTAGATTCATTTATGAAAAACGCCTGTATATGTTAGGACAGAGCAGGTTTTGATTTGCCCAGTCAATGAATCCTGGAAAAAATATTGAATGAAAATGAGATATAGATGACAGTTCTGAGCCTGGACAGAATGGGGAGGTAGACCTGACCTATACAGCTGCATATCTTACAGTGAGGTTTCACCACTATATCTAATTCTAATATTTCTCTTATATAACAATGACTGTGCAGCTGTGGATCCTATGCAAAGCCTTATGCACATATTTACCTCTGTGGTCTAGAGATTATTGCACATGCTCATATTCCCTTTAGGCCTGTATTTAATTTTTTTTACAAAGTCAAGAACTCAGTACACTTGTAAAATTCTCTGTGTCGTATGGATGTGTAACATGAAGTAGAATAATAGTGTAAATGTTAATATAAAAGATGAGTTAGCAGTACCCAGTACAATGTTACTGTTCTTAGGTCATCTTTGGGTGCCCATGAATTAATAAAAGATGATTAATTGTTATAATGTGCAAAAACACTAAGAAGGACTAAGGATAGTTCTGAATGACATTCTGTGTTAAGTTAATTTGCTAAGAAATGCTGAGAACAGCTGCAGAAAATCACAAAGCATTCTTGTATCTTATGTAGCCTACTTTCCCCCCACCCTTGGTGAGTGGTTTACTTAGTTTAACTTGGTTTTTTTTGTGGTCCTTTTAGTTTGATAAACATAGTCAATTAAATTCATGATAGGATGTGACTGGGTAAACTCAGTTTCCTAGGAGCTGATCCTACTGGAGGTACAACTGTTGGCTGCATGTTAAGTGAATGCACAGGAAATTGGAATAAATGAGGATTTTAATGTGTGAACTTAAAGCTCTTTTCCAACCTTTATGCTTCTATGACTCTGTTTCCATTTCTGGTCCCCCAGTATGTCATGTTAAGATGACCTGCTATTAAACAATGCTTGGCTGTTGCTGGAGAGGAGGTGTTGATGCTGCTCCAGCTGTTCTGCCTGGCTTCCCTCTCTGGTCAGCTTGGGAACACCCGTGCAGAGCCTGTACTAGGATTACTTTTGATGGGAACAGAATTGTCATGATAATGTTGAGGTCTGTTCATATCTGTCTACGAGAGGTTAGAGAAGAGACAGAACTACTCAGGAATCTGTGTTGTGGAAGAGTTGATGGCAACTCAAAGGGCAAGACAGACCCAAGCTGAGCTTATTAAGACTTCCATGTTCTGACTAGATTAGTACAAGAAAAAACCTTTGTTCCCTTTTCACTTTGTGTCTAGTGAAACCTTGCTCAGTACCAGGGTTCTTTAACATTCCCAGCAGCAAACCAACAGCAAGAAGTCACTGAAATGGTGGAGTTGGCAGTTTATGGCTAAAGACAGGAGGATTAAGGCTGAAGCATGCAGGCTCCATGCCTCCCCAGAAGTAATTTCTTGTACATTTTTGGTAGTTTCTATGTGCTTAATAGAAAACAAAATGAGTCCTCTTCTCTGAGACTCTCTCTGTTGGCTAGGTATACAGGGCTTATATTTCCAAGGAGGTCAGTATTTACCTAGCTTAAGTGTAAAAAAACCACTGAAGTTCTTACCATACATGACTCAGAATATTTTAAAGTGTGCAGAAGAAGTACAAGTACAAATTCTTTGTCTTAGAACTGAGGATAAACAGCACACTTCAGCAAAGGAATATTTTCCATATGCTATACTGGATACTGAAATCCTGTCATTCACAAAATGTGTCTATTTCACATATCCAGTCTGCCAAACCTGTTCCATTCAGTTTAGAATTTTTTGGTGTTTCTTGAGACACAAATTTACATGGTCAGAATATAATAATATTCTTGAATGTTCTTTTTTTCAAAGCTAGTCTCTTCAGCCATAAATTAGAAGACATGCTACCTGCAGATAAAACAGGTGTTGCTGCTAATCAGAGAGCCTGAGAGATTTTGAGAGGAAACTGAAATCTAACACAGTTTTTGGGTAGGACTGAGGTACGATCAGTTGCAGCTCAGCGTAATCTGCTGAAATGATTCCCTCTTGTTCTTTCAAATAATGTGTTTCATTTAAATCACATAGCATGGGGCACTGAGCCCCTGTGTGAGCAAAGTAAAGACAGCTGGCACAAGGGATTAATAGCGATGCTTCTTTATTGCAGAGGTTTGGCCCTGCAATTTAGAGAAATAGGCCAGAGTCATGAGAACAGGGCAGCATTTTCCCTGCTGTTCTGTTGAGGTCAGTAAGTGGCATTTCTGCTGATTGAGTTTGAGTTTTGGAAAGTGTCTGAACAGTTTTGTTTATATTGTGTATAATGCACATATCTGTGTATATTTGTGGAAAATCAATAACAGTATAAAATGCCTGCCTTCAGTTTTCACCCCTTTTGTGTAAATCAGGGTTGAAATGTTTTTATAACATTCTGTCTCACCAGACGTCTACTGCAGTGAATTTGTTGAACTCATTAAATATCATAGAGGACAAGACGCCCATAAATTCACTCAAATGAATTCATGAACAGTTAAACCACTAAAACCTGATTTTCTCTGTGCTTCTTGCTCCTGATTAATTACACTTCTGAAAGTGATTCAGTGTTGAATGATGAACAGACAAGCTTTATTCCATTAGGGGAAAAAAAGAAAAAGCTAAAACTTTCATCCTGCTTAGCAATGTCTGCACAAATGGCAGAGGTTACCCTGAGATGTGGCAGGACAGGAGCTGTCTCAGCCTGTCCAGTTCACAGTGCACTGACAGTCACCTGCAGGTACCCTTCACTGGAACTGCAGTGGCTCAATGTGGCACCTCTCACATGTGCTCTATTGCAAGGCAGGAGGGCTGAAACGGCGCTGGGACGACTCACAAAAGGGTTTTTTAGGTAACAAATGGCAGCCGGATGTAAAGTTTGGGAGAAGAAAATAGCAGTGATAGTTAACCAGGTGTCAAGCACCTTATGCTTGTGACCAGTCTGGCCAGTTCTTATTTATTGCTGTAAGTATCCCGAAATGTTGTTATATTAAAGATCTTTTCATAATGCAAATGGGCCTAATAAAAGTGGATGCATTACTGCTCTATAAAGCTGTGGCATACATTTAGAACGCTACTTTTAAGCAGATTTATTCATGATGGTCAGCTCAGGCCAAAAAAACCAGAAAGACCCTTTTAGTGTTAGCCACCACTAAAACCCTCAGACCTCAAACAAAAACCAAAGAAACTATATACAAACAAAATAGATTGTGAAAATTGCATCTGCTTTGATAACCAATGCATTTTGCAAGATTGTTATTCAAGCTGATGAGCTATTAAAAAATAGATTAAAAAATAAAATTAAAAAAACCCACAGTATTATAAAACACCTTGTGAGGTCCAAATCTGGTGTAAGATTTTATCTTCTGCTTGTTTTTAAGGCTTCCACTTGTGTATTGGTGGTTGTAGGTACTTAAATTACACAAAATCTAAGCCTTCTTCTTTGTCATGCCCTAAAGAACAGAGTATTGAGGACAAAGAGGATCGGGGGGGACACAGAATGACTGATACAGAGTCTTTGTACTCATGAAGAGAGTAGGGGCATGGTTACTTTTATAGCCACATTTACAAGGGCTTTAAAGGCTCATCCTGCTTCAGAAATGTCATGTTCCTTTTCCTGTATCCCATCATCATTCACAAATTTCTGCCCAGCATAATTTAAAACTCCCTGTCATTCAAAAGAACATGAAATATGTTGTTATTATTCATGTATCCATTTGATTTCACACCAAAACCCAGAAACGTGTTGTAGGAAAAAAAAAAGTTAGGGAGAAAAGATGATAAAAATACAAAATTTCACAGAGAAATATATCAGCTTATTCAGCTGCTCATTTCTACTCCAATATGTTTGGATTTGAAAATGAAATGCAAGAAAAGAAAGCACTTGGCTATGCAAGCGAAATTGGATTTTGTTCCTTTGTTTCTGGGAAACAAGAATGGGTTTCTCTTAAGTCTTCCTTGACAGAAACACAGTCTTCCTTGACTTCTGTTTTGTTTAGGAATTTGACCTTTCTTATTGATATTAATTTTCAATAGGTAGATTAAGGCCAGGCATCCAAGCCGCTGTTCCTGACTGAGTGAACATATAATTTATTTTCTAGTGCCTTTGTTTTATTATCTGTCAAATGTGTGCAGAGGAACTCCTGAGGTCTTTACAAAAGAACCTATTTTTGTAGAACATCGAGATCCTGCTTTTGCATAGTGCACTTGGATAGGGGAGAGGTCTAAAATGTGTGGCTTTATCACCAAGTTTGCAGTAAACAGTCAATTACCTGAAATACATTTACTGTGCACATTATTGCAAGGAGTTTATGTAGCACAGGGTGTGGAAACTATTCCGTAGTCTACAGGAGGCTGGAAACCATGTGAAGAAAATTTCTTGTCTAAATTCAGCTATCTTTCATGGATAGAGAGTCATTTTTGTGCAGAGCAGCTTCGTGGCATTCATTGCATGTTGCAGAAGCTCATGCCACCATTTTGAAATGGAGAAGAGGAATCAATCAGCTGTTTCACAGTGGAATAATTCCTTGCAAGTGATGTTGGGTCAGTTGGATTTAAGCTGATTTATCTTATGTTTAGTGTCTATGGAAGCTGGAAATGATATTGGAAAACACTTAGGCTCAGTCATATCTGATTCTCTGAGCATCTATTCTTGTTTAGGAAGCAGGCTCAAACTAACATGATACAGGGAATTAGAGTCTTTCAGTGCAGTGTTTTCAGCTGGGCACTGAAAAGCAGGCAGCAGAGCTGGCTGGTTGTGCTTTCTGGACACGTGGCCTTTGTGAGCTTCAAGAGAACACGGAAATGTATGAATACGTTTTATATATTCATATATTTTATGTATACATGTTTTAATAATATTTCATACCTGTTTAGAAGTCTAGAAGATAGCAACAGAGTTAAAGTAAGCACGGTGCTGTAGCTTCTGCCCAGTTCAGGAGAGTTTACATTTGTAGCTGAGGTATCAAAGCAGTAGGAGGTGATTCCAGCTACCCTTATTCGCTGGTCTGTCACTCTCTCAAACTGCAGTTGCCTTCTTGTGGTTCATAATTCCTTGCCTGCTGCAAGAAAAGAGCTAAGTGTAATTGGGATTTTAGTGGCCAACAGATGTTCAAGAGACAGAAAACGATCCCCTGCTGAGCCCTCCATAAAGGCTGCCACCCCAAAAGAAAGAAAATATGGTAAAGCCCTGAAACCTTAATCCCAAGCTCTAGAGCTCTGGCATATGACCGAGTTGTACTTTTTTTTCATTCGTGTTTACATTTCTAGTTTGGGACAGTGAATGCCAGTGCTCCAGTGGGACTGTGCAAGGGCTGTGTTATGCTTTATGAGCATGGGCCTCCACTGAGACTAATGCAAAGCTGCACTGTCCCCATGAGAGTTCTAGGAAGCATTTTTGCCTTGGGCGCACAAACTGAATGGTTGGGATTTTCCTGGAACAAAAAGGGCATTTGGGTTTATATCTCCCTTAAGAGCTTTCTCTTCTTCAGATGACCATGAGCATTATGAACACATGTAAGGGGTGTGATTATTATTGCTACTGATCTGATAGCTCGTATGCACGAAGCTTTGCAGAATGTGCAGTGTTTGTACACTGCAAGCTTGTAGTCTGGCTGGGATGGGTATCAGGCAGATGGGAAGATGATTTATAGGGAATAGAACTAATCAAGTGTGAAAGGCTGGGCAAAATGAAGGGTATTTATCTTGCTATTTTCTTGTGAGCCTAAAGAAAGCTTGGCATTTTGGACATCAGAAGGTTTCTAGCTGTGGAGGAGCTCTGGTAATTGAGTCACAGCTGAAAAAGAAGCCAAAATCACAGGAAGAGTGAGCTATGGATTGTAGCATTTTAAAAAATTACTTAAGAAGGTCCTAAAAGGAAGAGCCTGAGAATTATTCTTGCACTTACATTTAGGGAGTCAAAAGTAGTATACGGTTGTGTTCTGGTACTTCTTAAATTCTTTAGTATAAGTATTCATGTAAAATATGTGTTTACCCTTTTCATGTCAATGTACTTTGTGATACTTACCTTGGGTAGTCCAGTCCAAATTCTTTCAAAATAATACATAAGTTTGTCATTTAAGTTTTCCTTTGGTCTTTCTTTCCCTAGTGCTTCCTTGCATTACTCACCACAGATTGCTGGTGGCAAAGCCTGTCTCAAGGATGCTCAGCTTATTCTTGCTGGGGTGTGCCTCACCTTATTAATGGCAGTGTTTTGGGGGAGAAATAGAAAGTCCTCAATCCTTCTGGTGTACCCAGTTAAATTAAGCTTCTTCCTTTATTGTCTGTAGCCTCCTTGCCTTAGTGGGCCAGACACCCATAGTTGTTGCTGTCTGCCCCTTTTCCCAGCTCTGAGAGGAACTGGGATACAAAAAAGAAAAGAGTTTCTAATGTCATGTCACATTGAGTTACATTCAGTACCTGTGAAAATCTTGATTTCATATGAGGTGTTGGACCTTGCATGTTTGTGCAGATTTTTAAAGCCTTTTATCCTTGTCTCTGAACCTTTGTTCCTCAGCAGGGTCAAATATTTCTTAAAACTTTCCTCGGCAACTCAAGAATAGGAGAGGCAGAGTCACCTGTTTGTCTGAAATGTCTGTGCTTCATCTCTGCTTTAATCAGTTACAGCATTTCTGTGTAACTCTGAGGACACCCATGCTTTGAAGTGGTGCTGTGGGTCTCTGCCTGGAAAAATCAATTCCAAATTGTTGTTTACCCATAGCAGGGAGACTTTCCCTGCAGTCAGAAAGATGTATGAGCTAGTGTTTCTGTGTCTTAGAGGCAACGAGGAGGGAGGAATTATGAAATAGCCTGTTTTGTTTCTGCTTTTTCTTTTCCCAAACGGTTTGTCTAGAAAATTGCAGACTTTGCCTCTTTGGCTTCTTTTTTTCCTTACTGAAGAAATTCCTATCCTCTGACTTTATCAAAGTCACTTTGTTCCAATGCTACAGAACAAAGAGAACCAAAGAAAATAAATTATTTTCTTGTGGTGATTACCTTTTGTGTTTTAACATGCTTTTCCTTGTTTTACTTTTATATAAGAACCAAAAACGAACATGACTTGGTTTTGATCACTCCTTACCTGTCCAGTCTAAGTTCACAGAACTGTAAATTTTTTCCTAATGTGCTAATTTGCAGTTATCTGTATAAAAGGAAACTAACAATAGCCTTCAAGACTCTGTATTTATGCATTAATCACCTACTGTATTTCTGGTTTTGCATACGGAAAAGCAAATGGCACTTGCAGCAACACCCCTTGGCAGCAGCAGATATGCTTTCTTTAAATAGTTCATCTCCCATTGTTTTGTGATACTCTGGAACTTTAACTGTATTCAGTGCACAAATAATTATCATTATTATCCCTTATGCTTTGAGGAACTTTTACCCAGCATTATCTACAGCTAGACTGGAGCAAGGAAACACCCACTTTTGCTGGGTTTGTGTCTGCCTAATTCAAAGGGGTGTTTCTTTCTTTAGCCATTTTACATTAGCATGGCACATTCTAAACCACAGCAGCATAGGTGAATGGCTACAGTCCAGCAGTAGACAAGCTGTTCCTTCCAGTCAGTTATTGATCATCAGAAACACAGGGCATTTTCTTACTCCATTAAGAATTTTTTTTCTCATATATTTACGGTTTTAATCAAAAGCAGCCAGAAAGTATCAAAATATTTTCTGTGTTTTGTAAAACAATATGTAACTGCCATTTGATATTAACAGCTTGCAGAGATTTTGCAATAAATCCTGCTTGAATCCTGGCGATGAGTTGTTCTAGTAGTGTTTTGTTGTAGGAGTAATTAAAATTTGTGAATGTTAAAGCTTAGAAGGGGGAAAAGCTTTTCAGAAGCAAATGAATCTGTATTTTAGTTGTTTGAGAAATAAGCTGTTTTGTAGCTGCAGAATTTACAGTGTAATCTGCTCATGGCCGCAGCCTTGCACTCCATAACTAAGCTTCTTACATTTTTAAAGTAAGAGTGTTTCCAGCTGTGTGGCTACTGTATGCAGACACAAAACTTCATGTAAATCCAAACCAAGGCAGGGATTGAGCACCCTAACTTTGCAAATAAATGAAGCAACTGTCCTTGTTTTGATAAGAAAGTTTGGATTATAGGTGTCCTAAGGTCCCTTCCAAGGTGAGTGATTTTTTGGCTTTGTTCCTGAATAACCCTGAGGTGTGAATTAGCTGGCTTGGTTCAGTGGCCAATTACACAGCCCTTTTAAAGTTGTGACGATAAATACACATGTTGCAGCTGAGCAAGTTATTCCACAGTCCTGAACAGATTTTCATATCTCCATCATGCATACTTTGATACAGGAAAGATGAACATTGGTAGAATGTAATAAATTTTTTATCAAATCAGTAAAAGCGTGGCTAAATATTATTTTGGTTGCATAATTTTTTCCTCTTAAGTGACCAAACCTGTCAGTTTTCCCCCTGAATTGAATGAAACTGACAGAAATTACTGTTTACTACAGTGCCACATAATTAAGTTACCCTGAAACAGGATCTATAACAGGATTCATCTTAGTGCTCTGGCCTTTCATACATTTGTCCCAAAGTTAGAATTTTGCTTTTGGCTGGGATATTGATTCTTTTTACAAGCACCCTTCATTAATGGGGTCGTTAACATGTGTAACAGAGCAGCTTGCAAGAATGAGATCCAATGGCATACAGTTCAACTAATCAGAAATCAATTACAAACTATTCAAACTTAAAATATATGTTTTATTCAAATCTAATAATTTTTTGATGCAGACAGTAGTTAAGTATTTTTCTCTATGTATTCCATAAAATACAGGTCATTTTCACCCGTCATAAAGTGCCAGGGACATCTGTGTTGAAGGCAAATGTAACTGAATTTGAAATAGGTTTGGAGGTTGACTTGGGAGTTTATTAAAAATAGTTTTGATGTGATTCAGTACATACCTTCAGGCAGCTTTGCCACTGACAGTTATCCAAGGAACAGCTTTATATTGATTTTATTTTTAATAGAGAAAAACAAATTTCTGAGAGGGCAGAATTTTTAATTCAGCTGTGCTGAGACAGTTACCTCGATTTTTTATCTTTTTCTTTTTTCCTCAGAAAGAGGAAGCAGATTAAAATCAAGTGCCAAAACAGGAAAAATGCATTAAAAAAAAAAAAAAATCTTGCTTTCGCTATTGTGGTAAAGGTTATCTTATATGAGGCAGGCAGTGTTTTACTGTGCTCATCTCTTTCCACTTAGCTTTACTTCATTTTTTTTTGCTGACAGTAGTAGCCATGGTCTGGCATACATGCCACTCCAGGTTCATCCTATGCAAATTCAGAGCTGCTTCCAACATCAAAGTTTAATTTTACGGCTCTAGGAAGTGGCTAGGATTTATTCCGGGAGTAAAGATATTCAGCTGCAAATGAAAAGATGGTATGAGAGATTATGACAAGATCATCATAAACTTTGACTAATTAATCTGCTGCAGCATCTTGCAGGAGTAGGCTCTTTCCCTCATAATACCTGTTCATAACAATATTACCTCTGGATGTGGTATCTTGGGCTCTATAACTTGGGCATTTAGACCAAGTACAGTCAGGTGAGGAATTCTGTCTCATAATAACTGGCTGGAGAAAAAACAAGAAGCTGATAGCAAGACCAGACTTAGAGCTCATTTGTTCCTGTTTTTTTTTTTTTTTTTTTTTTTTTTGTATGTATGTATTTCCTTTTCAGTGTTATTCCAAAATTGTTTCTTTCCTTTTCACTCTCTTTTCTCTTCCAGCAGCTGTTTTAGAGCTACTTGCATGATTCTTGTGAATTTTATTGTGCCATCACGTCTCTTCCCAAGTGGAAGATGATCTATTTCTGTTGGGATATAACCTTAATAATTACATTGTTCACACCACTGCTTTCCCTGGTTATTCCAAGAATAATTAAAATGGGAGCGTAGACACAACAGAAAAGCACTCTTTAGCAGTAGAAACACTCTCCTTGACTACTATTAATCCACTTGCAAATTTCGGTTCATATTTATCCTCTGAGGTGTCTCTAAGGTTCTTGTCAAGCAGTGGGTCTCCTGTTGTAGTGCTGTACATTAGATCTGAAAGAAAGAAGTTCTATAAAAAAAGCTGATAAGCCTCAAGATTTAGTCTCTGAAGTGAAGACCAGTTTGATAGGATATTTGGACATGTATATCCCTATTATAACTGGCAGCAATTATATGAAAAATGTGGGCAAATTGCAGGACTTTGTTCTTGATCCAGCATGTTAAAGATGTCAGAGCCCATGTTTGAATTTCTGTAGGAGTTTGGGGATCAGACATTGCCATTCTTTGCTGGCACTTTGTCATGCTGTGTGAATTTGTTCATGTCTTCATTGATTTCCTACACTCTTGTTTACACAGAGGAGAATAGCCAAATTTCAGTAAAGGAAAAATATAGTTACAGGAGTTAGAACATTACTGAAAGCTTCAGAGAACTTATACTGTGGTGAGAGTATGTATTTTCGGATGAAGGAGAGAGGAATTTCAGTACTGGAAATGCATGAAACTATTCAAGCACATTTTCAAAACAGGAAGCATTAATAATTCATGAAAGTTAATCTTTGAACATTAGTATTTTTAAAGAAGGTTTTTAAGTGACAACTGAATTGATCAATTGCCCCCTCTCATTGAATTAGGACAGGATGGGTTTTTTAAATAACTTTAAGTGATGGTGCTGTTTCATTAATTTTTTTTTCATGCCCTGAATCTTTATGTTCATGAATGAAACGTAATGAGGTAGTAATAAATACTTTAATTCCCCTTTTGTAGAACAAGTAGAGAACTGCAAGTCTGTGAAGATAGGGAGCACATTCACTGTACCCATTGTGCACATGCCATGTATTTGGGTGCTAATATCAAATAAGCAGAAATGCTGGATTTGATTACTTGATATGAATATGTATCGCTTCCCCTTATTATTGAGATTATCACAATTGATGGGACTTGGCATAGATATTGGTGAATGCCCTGTGATTCCTTTACAACCTTCCAGTTTGCAGCCAAACTGTGCCAGGTTTAAATCTAATGAAGTTTTATATACAAGTAGTTCTTTCTACTTTATCTCCAGCTTCCATTTGATTCATGTTTAAATTGGAACTTGCACTTCTATTTATTTTTTTTTTTTAATTCCATGTGGGGCTACTTTTTAAATTAGGAATTTAAGCATTTGTTTCCATTTTGTTGTAGGCATGTAAATACCTCTCAAAGTATACTCTCAGGAGCATGGGAGGTGATGAGAACAGCAGCAGGGCTAGTTTGGGATATTCATTTCAAGTGCAGCAACACTGGTTTAAATACAGGTCAAACAGCTGCTGCAATTTTTCCTCATGAAGAACCTTGTTTCAGCCCTGGATCAGTGCATTTCACACAGATGGCTGTGCAGTGGGGTGAGATGAGCAGCCCTGCCTGCCTGGGCTGTGATGAAGAAAGCAGTATTGCAGCAGGGCAGCTGGCTCCTTCATCTCTCTGAATTAAAAAGTTACATGGAACTTTACTGAGGATCGACGCTGGCCTTCTGAACTTTCACAAAAGGCTTTAAATATAATGTGACAGGCTGAGGCACTATCCACTGGGCATGAGGGACTTACCTGTTAATTAGGGGATGCAGGGATGAGAAACCATCATGAGGGTATTTTCTCAAAAGGAAATGATGATGTATTTTCTCAAAAGGAAGTGATGATGTATTTTCTCAAAAGGAAGTGATGCTGACTGTGATGCTTTTTCCAGATAAAAGAGCTCAATGTGGTGGGTGCAAGTGCTTAGGTTCTCCTTGGACCAGCACAGCAATAGCCCAGATCCCTCAGACTTAAGGTTTCCATCTCTTAGGCTTAAGGAACAGTCTCCCTGTCCATGATCCAGGAGCCACTTATGTGAAGGATAGTACAGCCTGGGTAGAAAACAACACTCCTAGGCCAAAAGATTTAATCTGACTAGGCCAAATTGCCCAGACATTCCCTGGGTACCGATATCATACAGCACTGAGGGTGAGGAAAGAATTCAAGGATGAGCAGAAAGGTTTACTGTGGGAGGATATATTTGAGAACTGCAGCTGCTGTTGGTTTTCTGGTCTGTTTTAACTGCTCTCATTGCATGGTTTCTTCTCTGTTCTCAGTAATTATACTAATAGTATTGATTTAATCCTTTCAGTCTTCAAAGAGCTGTTTGAATAATAATTAGATAATCCTCCTAACCCCTGGAGAGACAGATAACCATTATTAAAAGTAAAAAGTCCTTGTACAGAAAAGGAAGATTTCATAGGAGCACTGCAGGTAAAGAGAAGTTCATGCCCAAAATTTGGAGATGTCTTTAGTCCACACTCTGTTTTGAAGAACAGCTTTCCATAAGGAAGGAAGAGTGGAGTGAAGAAGAGGATGGCAAAGCTGCAGGCTAGGTAGAGGCCAAGCCTCAGTGGGTCCAGCCAGCATTTCCCTTGGAGGGTGTGCCACTCTACAGCTCTGAGGATTTTCACTATTTTCTTTATCTTGCCTTCATGGCTGCTTTCCTCCTCCTGATTTTAGTGACTCCTAGTTTTGTTTTGCCTGAAAGTAGGTCATGTTTGCTGCTGAGTCTTGTATGTTTTTGTGGGTTCTGGCATACAGACGCCTTGATCATGATGAAGATTTGGGATCCAGTTGTGGCTTTGGTGTTTCACAGACAGGTTTTCTCCCTGTGATGCTACTGCAGTCGCTGGCTGCTGATATGCTATCAGCAATGTTCTCTTCTCCCAGTGCTTCCCCCCTTGGGTGATTTCACTCAACATTGAAAAGGTAAAGTGTCAGAGGTGGGGTAAAGAAATATTGGTTGCTTATGCTCTCACGTAAAGCTCCAGTCCCTGGTGAGTGATGCTGTTTGTCTCAGTAGCTTCTTGTTTAGTAACTGCTTTATGTTGTAACACAATTATCTCAGCATCAGGCCAGTTCTTTATTCTGGCACTTCTTAAACATCTCTAGTGATGTGGTGTCAGCTGACACCAGAGGAGATGTGATCAAGGAGATCTGCACAGCTGAGTGTGAATCTGTTTTCTGCCTGAAGGAATTAGAAATTACATATACGTGTGATTACTTACAGGGCACCGAAGGGAACCTTGTATGAATTCAATAAACACTGTAAAGCATGAACTCAAGTCTGTTTTGTCCTGGGTACAGCTTTCTGTGCCATGGAAAGGTGGCATTCATTCCTGTTGTACAACTGGAGGAGCTCAGCTCCGCAGTGATTCATTCGGTGTATCTCATGTACAGAGGAATATGGGTATTGATCTAGGCCATTAAAACATATCATGTTTCTATTATTTTATAAGCATTAACTGCACACAAGAACAATGGGATAAATTCTAAAATGTATTCCAGTTCATAAAACTCACCAGTCTATTGTTCTCCCCAGGGTGACTATTAACAGTCATGGTAATTCCTGTGGACAGCTGAGAAGCTGGGTATGACTAGAAATGCATGCATAATACAAGGTATATCTTCTCAATAGACCCTCCCAGCAAATTCAGGGAGTAACCAAATTCCCCCAATTTTCTTCCCTTCCTTTCTTCACTTTCCACCATTAAGCTCTGTCTTGAACGTGGTATGTCAGAGTTATTGACATTTCAGTCATTGATTATTATAGCAATGCATACAGCCAGTGAGTACATCTGCAGCATGACAGTGTAATTACCTGCTGGCTTTCCAGAAATTATTGGCAATATGACTAGTATTAGAAGCTTTTCTTCTTTTTTTTAGTTTTTTTTTTTTTTTTTAAAAAAAAGCTTCCTTTCTTCTTTTTTGTTTTAATATAAACTATTATAAACCCCCTGTGGAATATGAGACTCTGGTAATGACTCAGTGGGCAGTGAGACAGCAATCTCAGACACTGTAACGTGATGCAGAAAAGGTCATAAACTTGCTTTCATAACAGGATTATTCATATATTCATTCATTAAAAATTAAACAGATGTGGGAGCACATGATGCATTGAAGTTGGCAAGTATTGGTGAATACTTTCTTGTAGTTTCTTTACTCCTGATCTATTGGTGTAAGCTGAAATTACTCTAAAATAAGTCTTGTCTTATTTAGTGCCATTTACACTTGAAGCTAGTTGTTCCTACTGAAGACAAGTGCCATAATAGCTACATAGTGTTTCAGAATCATAGCTTTGTCTTTATGGAGTGATGGTTGGATGGTTGTTTTGTTTTAATTTTTAAGTCTTTACAATGAGCTTATATTTAACAGAAAAATATGACGTTCTATATAATTTATCTAATTTTAGCTAAAAGTTGCTTGTTTTCCTATTGTACTGTTAACTGTTAAGTTTTTGTACTGTTACTGTTAAGTTTTTGTTGTTGTTTTGTATGTTTGGCTGGGTCTTTTCTGTTTTTTTTGAGCCATGCAGAAGAATCGATGTGCTCCAAAATCATGTGACATAGCTGCCTATCTCAGCCTGACAACATTGCTGTTGTTTGTCACAGATGTACCACGCTAGAATGTAGCTAGGACAGGACTAGTTAGGCAGAGCTGGATGTGGTGCTGTGGAACTAAATTAAAACAGCTGTAATGGGGTATATAGGGAGGCCTGTGTGGTCTAGTCTGTGGCTCCCTGGGCCAGTATCAGATGCCTGGGAAATCCAGAAATAGGCTGAGCACGGAGGGGCAGACTGTGACTCAGGGGTGTCTTGAGTCAGGGGTGATATTTTCAATGTTAACAGCCTTCAGCGGATTTCTTCTTATGTGAATTTGCCTAATCATATTAGTGCTTATGTTGACTTCTGGCTTCCACAGCAACATGAGACAGAGAGTTTCACTGTGACAAAGCAGTGTATGAAGAATTTTTTCCTATTGGTGATTCTAACTCTATAACATAACATGGTGCCACTTTTTTTTTTTTTTAGATTTGGAAAATAAATGGAAGGTTGTTTTCCTTTTCATTTTTCAGTATGCCACTCATTTGATGTATCTCCAGCATATTTCCACTCAGATAGTTCTTTTCTAGGCTAAAAAAAAATATCTCCCCAGTCTGTGCAGTTGTTTCATGTAAGGAATCTCTTTGTTCTTTGGACCCTTCTTACTGCCCTTTTCTGTAGCTTGTCTAGTGGTAGAATGTTAAGACCAGAACTACATGGGATGATACTCACAAAGTGGATGAATTTACACAATGATGTAACTAGTCTTTCCACTTCTATAACTTTCCTAATACTTGTCAACTTAGGACTTGTTTTTTTCCTCCCCATAATAATGTGTCTCCTATTTCCACATTGTTTAGAGTAAGGACCTGATTTTTTTGTTGTTGTTGTTGACGTAGGAATATGCAAGTGACATAATGGCACCAGTTACTGTAAAGTTTTCCAGATGTAACCAAGTCATATTTGGGGCCATAACCTTGACAGGCATTGGAAAGAATTAAAAGTTTTTTTTACACTTCAGTGTTACAACATTTCTGTTTTTCACAAGCTGTTTTTCACAAACAAGGTTGGTTTTATAATCTAAATGAAGCTAGAGCTGCATTATACTTGCACATCAGCAGCCCGACAAGATTTCTATGTCTACTTTTCTTTAATTGCAGGTATTTATGAGCCGCCATTTCTTGTATTATTGTGGTGAACCTACTCTGGATGTGAAGATTGCCTTTTGTCAGGTGTGTGTTCCTTACAGGTAAAACAAGGTACAGTATATACTTGTACTTCATCTTTGCAATATGTGCTATAATAAGAGAAAAGTAGAAGTGAATTTCAGCAGCTTACTGCAAGTAACTGGTTATAAAAATGAGAATAAATACAAAAAAATAGAGAAATGCATCACAAAAAATTCCTTTTCTATTTGCTATCAATTTATTTTGTAATTTGGTCTTAATGATATTTGATTTAGTTTTGATAAACTATCAGTTAATATTCTGAGGTTTTCTTAGTGAGAAATAATGGCACAGTATTCAAACAGAAAAACTGAGAATTAAAACTATTTTATCTTAGTCTCTGTTCTTCTGAGACAGAGCCTTTTACATTGTAGCCTGTGACTAATCTTCTGCTTACCTGTACTGGAAGTGAAGTAATCATAATTAAAATTGTGGTGCTTGTCTTGTCTCCCATTGAACACCATGTGCTATTGAGGTCCTGGGGCCATGAGACTGCACTAAAGCCAATTCTGTATTTCTACATCACCTTTGAAATTGTTTGGTCACAATGTATGGAAGCCCACAAAGCTGAAAAAAGTCTTTGATGCAAAGAAAAAGCTTTTTGATTTATCCAGTTTTTGGTTCTCTTGGTCAATTTAGTTAATGTATTTAGTTGCACATCTGTGTGCGTAATTTTTCTCTTGTGAATGAAAGATGACTTTTTCTGCTCACTTCTGTACAGTGTTTTGTGCTTGAATTCTGTCTCTTCATGGTTTTAAGGTTTTCTTGTGAGATGGGAGATCAGTAATCTAACTAACCGGAGAGATATTAGGGACATTCTTCACTTTTTGAGGCTGAAAACAATGCTGCATTCTTAAAATGAATTTATGATAAACACTATTTTTTTCTTTCATATTACATGTGTAGTCCAAGTGAAAAGCACAATTGTAAAAAAGAAAGGGCTATTAGTTGTGTGCAAGCATTTAACACGTAACAGTGATATAGGTGTTAGAAAGTTTGCTTTACATTTTTTGACTCAGGGACACTAAATATTAATTCAGCTGAGCAGGCTGAATCTGGACTTAGGAATCATCAGCACTGGGATGGGTCTTGGCTATTCAGTTTGGTAATCTGCTTAACTGTCTTTTCTTTTTTATTGCCTGTTCTTCATGTGCATGTGTTCAACTGGCTTAATTCTTCCACTGGCAACTTTGTCAAACGTAGTATTTTTGTAATGTTTTGACAGAGTTTGCTTCCAAGAAAAAAAATTGCAAAAATTGCAAGAAAGGGTTTTTTCTCAGATTCTATGAGAAAAGTGTTATTGATGAAAAAATACTTCCACTGTGCAGAATAGAGGGTATTTTGCATAGCTCTCCTCTCCTTTTTGCCTAGACCATTATGGATGCATTTTTATCACTGAGTGAGATTAATTCCTACTTAATGGCTGCAGCAGGTGCCCAGAATGGCATCATCTACTACATACATACAAAGAGACACTATCCTGACATTGCAGGGAACAGAATTCCATCCTTCAAGCACTTATCACACAGATACCTTTTCAAGGTCTTCAGACCTCAGATTGATTCTCTTGAGGGTAAAAACTGTTTTAGGCTTCATGTTAATTTATTCTCTCCATAAAGATAGGCCCTGATCCAAATAACAGCTGTAACTATGTGCAAGAACAGTCTCTAAATTAAGTGTCTGCTTGCATTAAGACGTGTATTGGATGCTGTTCATTTGTATTGTTTAGAGTGGGATGGGGGTTATATCTCTGTCCTTGGTCCAGGCATCCAGATCTTTATTTAGAGACTAGGAATAGTGTTCAGGTGGTAATATTGTTTATTCCATTCTTATTTCTGCATCCATATGAAATTTCTGCCTCACTGCAGACTTTCTCCAAAGTGTTTCTGCTGAAGTGCCTTTCTTAAAGCTCCAATATTGAAGAGAACCCTGATTATTTTTAGTAGTGGGGGTATATTTTTCTTGTAATATATATTTGTGGCCTAAAAGGCATAGCTTTATGTGCTCTGAAGGAAAGTGACATGTACATAATTACAGGCTCTTCTCTTTGACATAGAGCTTATGTCACTGAGCATACTAATTTTATATGATGAAATGCTAATTCAGCAGGAATAGAATATTAAGGATTTCCAGCTTAAGGGAAAAAAAAGAACAGCCCTTCCTGAGAAACACTCAGTAGGATAAGTAGGGTAAATATGTACCTCCCCACCCCTCACTGTGTTTGCAGTGTAAAAACACCCAAGTCTGGAATTACTGGACATGGGTAGCCAATTCATGTTCTGAAACAGGCACCTTTTTTAAAGCTGAGGAAAAGGACATCTGCTTTTCTATCATAATAGAAAAGTAGGACAAGAAGGCCTATAGAATTTCATTAGACTTCTGTAAGGCTGGTATCACCAACGAGCTTTTATGTGTAGGATCCTACACATTTTTATTGTAGCACAAGGTAATGCAGAGTAGTGTATCATGAGTAGAATAGGACCTTAAATTTCAATACTAATATATTAAAAATATCTAGCAATTCCAAAAGAATCGTGACTTCTTCATCCATATTTTTCTCCATTTAGTCTTTCAGTATCTTTTTTTTTAATCAATATCAAGACATGTGTAGCCTGTCAGAATTCATATGTTCCCTAAGCTGTAGGTATAGGGGATACCTTTATTTAGAATACAATTCTAAATGTAGTGTGTCCTGTGATTGTGCCTTCTATGCAATGGGAGATTAGTTGGTATTCAAAAGTTATCAACAATTGATATATTAGATTTCTGTGAATAAAATGATACTTCATAGGGTCAAGAGCTGTCTATTTCTGGCTAAAGGTGTGATTATTTAGCTCCATGCAGTCTTTATTTGTAAAAGGGAGAATCCCTTCATTAGCTATTGTCCTCACATCAAATACTATAATTATATAGTTTTATTGAGAAACCTACTTTCTCTACTGTATCTTTGGCTACATTTTGCTTTTGGATCACTGATTTAGTTCTTCTCCATAAAGAAACTCAGTCTCAAGGAATCTTTTCTTTAGGTGTTTCTTGATCGGTCCTTTCAACCTTCTTTGGTGTGATGACCAGGGCTGGATGTCACCTGTGTGTCAGCATTTGAGCTCTTCAGACATCAGGGGGATGAGGAATCATTTGAAGTAGTGTTTTCTTGTGCAGATACTCACAGATTGTTCATCTGTAGGAATCTTGCCTGGAATGAAGGACACACCTCTGGGACACAGTGACTTCTGAGCAATACATGATACCACAGTTATAAATGAGCTATGAAAATTTGGTGCCTTTGGTAAGAAGGAAGGAATTAAAAGTAATGAGAGCTCAGTGAACATGTGGAGGACAAGAGAAGAATAAGTAAATAGTGCTTTGCTTCGTATTTTGAGTAGATACATTGAAAAGGAGAATGCTTTTGTGTATAATCAGACCTANATTGAAAAGGAGAAGGCAGACTTGCTGCTTTTGTGTATAATCAGACCTAGGTAAGAGCTAGGCACGCTGATAGGTTCTTGGTATCTCAGTTAGAAGATGTTAAACAGGGACAGAGTGTTTAAACAAATAAACAAAAAACAACTACAAAAAACCCCCAACCTAACAAAAAAAAATCTAACCAGCACTTAGAAGCATTGTACTACATTTAATGAAAAGCTTTAATATGCTGTGTTGAAATAGAGTGAATAAAGCAAATGTAAAAGATCAATCACTGATCAATCAAGGCTGAGTTGTTTGCAGGGGTCTGTTGTCTACCTGAAAGGCTAAATGCAGAAAACCCCCTGTCTGGGGGGCAAGACAGCTGGAGAGAGATTAAAAGAAGGCCAGAAATTAGCTTTTAAATCCCACTCAAAGCACACTAAAATCAGGAAGACTGGGTGACTAATACAAGCCTCACAGGAGGAGAATGAGGTGGAAGAATGGAGAATTGTGGTGTGATGTGGCTGGTAAGACCGAAATCTATAATATTACATCCAACCACACACACACAAGATGAAACCCTGTGTAGGAGATTGGATCACTGTTTTATGGACTTTTATGTTCAGGGAGAGCCAGAATAATTGAGATGTCTGGCTTTATGGAGAGAAAAAAGTAGATAAAATTTCTGCCATAAATGTGTCTTATATAGAATACACAATTTAAAATAATTCAGTAGATCTTTCTACCCAAAGATACTCTGTATTTCCCAAGTGATAGCTTCTGTGGCCATTCAAATTTACACAGCAAAACCTGTGACCATTAAATTTGAAGCAGAGGGCTCAGCAAATTCATGTGCATGCCAGAATTCTGGCACTTGAAACTTCTGTGAGAATTAGAGCTGTGCAAGTGGGAGGATAGCCATTAAATTCATAGTGCTGTTGGCTTAGCAGATGCAGCTGGGTGAGCAGGGCTTCCCTCTATGCACATCTTCAGAGCTGGCCAGAAGACTGAGGGTTTTACCATACTCATGAATGTCAGTCTGTACAACCTCAGCATTTGACTTTCAAGGTTAAATTGTAGCTCTAAGATATTATCCTTTTGTATCCTGAGGGATCCAAAGGCATCCACCTCTGAAATGTGCTGTGGTCCATGCCAGTCTCTTTGTCTGAGGCTGGGTGAAGATGTGGGGGCCGCTGGGGAGCCATCGTGATGTCTGGCTCAGAACGTCCTCTCTGCTTCATCCTGCTCATCTCTGGGCTCCGTGCCAGCTGCAAACTGGGAGTCAGCCTTTCAGTCTTCCATCTGATTGTTTCTCTCACCTGCATTTACACACACATGGAGGGCTTCCACTGATTTCAGTAGCCCTGCATCATGGCACCCTCGAAGGGGTGTTCCCGCCAGGATTTCTGTGGGCAGACAGGGAAGGATAGGAACACTGAGGTAAGGTTTCCCCTCTGCTGATGCTGCCAGCAGAATCTGTGACAGTGCTTACTGTCTTGGGGACATAAGGGAGAGCAATTTGCCTTAAATTGCCACTAGCATGGTTTGTATTTATAAAAGCTGAAATGTATGAGATGCTGAGCTGCAAGAAATTGCCGTATTTTGGGCTTGTCAATAATAGAAGGAATGGTGTTCAGAAACAAAGGTCTGTCAGTAAAATATAATAAGTATAGTTATTTTGTAGGATAGAAATGGACAAATAAAATGAGATATCAGGAAGCAATTTACCTTATAGAAAATAACATAATTTTATTTCTGTTGGGCTTTTTAACTCTTTTGCTCTCTGTACTCTGAAAGAAAGGAAAAGAATACAGTTTGTAGCTCTGTGTGAGGCAGTAAGTTATTTGCATTCCACTGGATTTTTAAATACTTATCCTTTGTAAGCAAAATACATGCTTTCTAAACAACTAGTAGTGGTGAGACTTTTTCCTTCATCTCAAATGCTTGAGTCTTGACAGTTTATTTTCTTTTCTCTTTCTCACTTGTCAGGTTACTAAGCAAACATCATTGCAAATGTGGCTATGTGCTCAAGTGAGCTAACAAGGATAGCTAGGTTTCAGGGCTGAGAAACTTTCACTTCTCTTACTCTTAAATTTCTCACTCTGGAGGAAAGAGAATGGCATTGGGAATGTGTGTGTGTGCATTAGAAGTTTTCAATTAGGTACTGAAAGGAGAAAATAATGGTTCATGCATTTTTGTATGTATGAAATGAAAGCTAAGTTCCTCTCAGTGTTGAAGTAATGTAATTTCATTGTCCAAATGTTTATGAAAACTAAGAACAAATGGCATTTCCATGCATACTTTGTCTCTGAGGAATAATCTTTCATCTTACACAGAGGTCTGAGAAACTTAATGTGTTTTACTCCAAGTTTCACACCTTCAATGTTTACTGTTAATCTGGGGCCTCAGTATTGTAGCTTGCCCAAGTTCATTTGAAGTTCACCTGAAAATTTATTAACTCACTGGAATTCACTTTACTCTATGAGACCTATACATTTTTACTGTGATATCCTGATTGCAATATGTATCTATAAACTTCCCTCCCTCATCTATTTCTTAATGAAGTGCTAATTCCTGGTTTCTTATGATGTTGGCCTCAATCACATTTGAAAGGAATTTATGGTTAGGTGCATCTACAGAGGGGTATATACTGGAAATTCCTAGCCCTGGGTTCCTTTCTGATGCCACATAATCAAAGCTTTAACTTAAGCTGCCTGTACAGGACTTGTAACCATTGTGCAGTAAAACCTGAATCTGAAATAGTTTAGTGGTGTACAAAGGGGCATCTGGGGGAATATTAATATCTGTAACAACACCAAGGGTTCTGGAAGAGGTATAAATGATGCAACAGGAGAAGAGCAAAATGTAGTGTTGTAGGCTTCTTTAAGATGACCTATATGAATTTGAAGATTGGAAGAAGAACCTTTTCATCAGGGTTTGAAACTAAAACTAACATTGACATGCTCTGGGAAGAGTATGAATTTCCTTGCTAAAGGGAAAAGATTTTTTACCTTAATTTTGGAGTGAAACAAAACTGCCGTTTCCTTGTCCTCATTAGGAAGTGGCTGTTGAATCAACCAGAGACAGTTCTTGATTATGTGTCAGCTTGGCTTGGGGATCTGATCAAATGTGATTAATCCAATAATGCTGTTAATTCATTGACTTAGGGATTTGATTTAAGACAGCATCATGACAAGGATAGTTATATCATTCATCTCCTGTTGTTATGAAAGTAAGCAGTGCATTAGGCTTTACTATGCTTTTGTTTTGCTTATTTAGGCTTTGGTAAAAATTGGAAAATATAGAGTAGGGTTTTTTTGTAGTTTTTTAGCAGTGTGGGTTTAAAGTGAGGAGGCATCTTAGGAGATGGCCTGGACCTTGACCTATCCACAAAGCTGAAATTTTTGTCAATTAGAGGAGGCATTCTGCTTGAAGTAAACTTCAAACTAAATCAGCCTGCCTTGAATTTTAGAAGTAATGCTTGGTGTTTGTTTTCTATCAAAGACCTTATGGGGCACAAATTTTTAAGTAGGGAAAAAGATACTAATCTAAAAAGAAAAAATGATTCCATGAAAAATAAAACAGTCTTTACCTTTCCCTCTCACACACAGTTAGGAGCACGTTGTCATAGGAATGATCTGTGCTGTGCAGAGGAGAGCTGCTCATCAGCACATTTGTGTTTTCTTATCAGTTGTGGTCTTCTGGGTCCACAACTTTAATTGCTGTTGACTGAAGCAATTGGGTATGTTAGTTACCCATATAACTGAGGTACTACAGAGTGGTTCTTCTGAGCTGTTTTAATTGAAGACATTTCTGGATTTAAAAGAACCAGCTGCTGGAACCACAGCAGTTCAGAAATCCCACTGTACGTAGCTTGAGTTTCCCAAGGCTAGTAGTTCACACGGCCAGGATAACTTAAAAGCAAGTAATTTTTATTCTAGACATAGAGTGATAAAATATGTGCTGCCATGTAGCTCCATACCACACAGCGAGCTGCCAGGTAGCTTGGGAGTGAGGACACAAACAAGTAGTGGCAGGCCTGGCTCATCCAAGCCTTAACACAGTCATCCAATTTGTTTAAAAGATTCACTCTATCTGTACTTCCAGAGGAGATGGCTATGAGTCCGGCTCACTCAGGAATGCAATTTTTATGCTGACACTTTATACGAAAACATTGGTTTCAGAGTAATGGGTGTTAATGCTGAATATGTCCTGCATTGTTCTGATAATGGCATCAGGAAAACACTCTCCAAATGTGTTTGTCTAGCCAGAGGGAGCTGTGAAATTCCTGTCAGTCAGGAGCATGTAATTTAAAAAACCCAAAAACCCCCCCAGTTCCAGGTCTGATATGAATACCTGAGCTGAATAGCCAAATTTATGCATCTCTCTTCACAGTATGGAAGACGTTTTAAGACTAAGGCTACACAGTGTGAATCAGATGCAGCGTGTTTGTCTTCCAATGAGAAAAATTCAAACCTCTTTTGGAATAATTTCACTCTGTGGAAGCTGCAATTTAGCACTGTGTCAGTGTCCATAAATCTCTCACTTTTTGTGTTAGGGCAAGGCCTCGCCTGTTCTCCCCCTCACAATGTTTGATGAACAAGTTAATGTAAAGTTTCTACTTGGTCTTCTGAGATGAGACTTTGTGTTTGAATGAAGAGCTGCATTTATTAAAATGTTTCAAAGTCTCTAAATGAGGCATTTAAGATGATGCTGTCCAGTGCCAAAGGGCCTTCCAGTCAGATAATGGACGGGAAAATAATAATAATTTTTCCAAGGCAAACCTTAAAATCCAAGTTCTTTGCAAGGTCGGTGATCTGTTTTTAATGGCCATATTTTTGGAACACTGGATTAATATCCTTTTTAACTGAAAGAACAATGTAATCAAAAACAACTTTACTTTTTTCCCAGCTCCATCAAATTTCAACTTAGTAGTCCATAAACACATAAAGCATTTGATCATTTAGATGTTTTGGGGGGAAAGAAATTTGTAATAGAGCAAATAAGAAAATTTATAAGCTGTGTTTGGGAGCACTGAAAAAAATGCATAGACAGAGGCATAGCTGGTTTTTGTTTTTCCTTTATAGAAGGCATTTGGGCATGTCTTGACTTCCATAACTGAACTGTCAACTCTTTTAGGGCAGACCAGTTGTAATATGTTGAGCTTTTGCATCCTGTGCTCAGCATCATGTACTATAGAATCCTAAATTACAAGCACTTAATTCTGATTTTTGCCTCAAATTACTATAAATTTGCTCTGTAGTCCATAGGAAACTGAGCTCAGCAGTAGTCATAAAGGGGTTATAATGTAACTTGCTGCATGGTAATTTTACAAATTTGAGGGAGGGTTTTTAAAATCTTGTAAAAATTATTTGTTTTTAATTTTACAGTTTTGGGGAGGAACACTGCTGTGCAGTGCTAGCTACAGTGCTTGGTTTTGTGTCATGAAAATTGGTGTTTGCTGCATTTGTTAGGTCATGAGAGCAACCCTCCCTCCTTTGCTTAGGAACCCAGAACTCTTGAAGACCTCCAGAGTCTCTGAATGAATCTCCATGATACTGAGCCGTGCTGGGGCTCAGTTTGTCGCATTAACTGCTCTGGGATTTTTGCAAGCCCTGTTGAAAGGTTCTCAAGTCCTTTATCACATGCTCAGGGAAGGTTTTAGCACTCATGAGAATACATTTGCTTGCTCTGTCTGATCCATAATGAAGAGCCTGATTCCTGTGTCTCTTGTCCCACTTCCACACTGATGAAAGCCATCTTATTTTAAATTAATTGCAAAACAAATGAGGGCAGAATCAGCACGAGCACATAATCCAGTAGTCATGAAGCAGTAGTGATGGCAGTAGTTGGCAGTAACTGTGTCACAAACGTCAGGTGGAGAATTCACTGCTTTTCTTTAATCAGTGCCTTTTTATGGTGACTTCTTGCATTAAAGAAGATTTGATACTGTCTTTATGAAAATCAGCTGAAAATGATAAGAATTTATATTGAAAAATTAGGCTGACAATGCTTTATCAGTATTCTAATGTTTTACCAGCCTTGGTTTCTCTGTTTTTACCAATCCCTCTCCCCTTCCCTTCTTCTGTACAACAGGGGTTTGGGAAACAAGTGGATGTGTCATATATTGCCAAACATTACAACATGAGCAAAAGCAAAGTTGACAACCAGTTCTACAGCGTGGAAGTAGGTGACTCGACCTTCACAGTCCTCAAACGCTACCAGAACTTGAAACCTATTGGCTCTGGGGCTCAGGGAATAGTTTGGTGAGTATCAGCAGTTTCTCTTATGATGCTTTGAAACAGAATTGGCATTTTGCATCTCTTCACAGTTTGCCAGCCACAGCTGTTGTCTAAAATTGCAAAAATAGCAGTCAGGCAAGAGACATCCTGAGGCAGAAGGAGCCCAGTGGTTTGCTAATAAATTCCCTGGCTGGTGAGAGTGATAGCACTGGATTTGTTTCTCCACACAGCAAAATGGAACTAGCAAGGAAGCGGGAGAGAGATCTTATCATAATTGACAACTGTGGCACTATTTCCAGAGGCAGTGCAAATTATATCCCAAGTAAACCCTGTAATTTTAGTCTTTGTACAGTAAAAGTCACTGAAAGCAATGCAGAAACTTGTCACATCCCATAGCATTCTCAAATATTCAGGGTGGAAGCCTTTCAAATCGAGGTAACTGCTAATGTTTCCTTTATTTCTTAAAAATGATGTTTCAGTGATGTGAATAATGTGAACAAAAGACAAATTCAGTAGCTCTCCTAAACAATGCAATTTGAATTTATCATGTTCAAAAGTTGTGGAATCCTGGGTGGCTTTTGCCTCTGCATTTTTAGACATGGCTTTTAAATTTCTGTGGCTTGTATTTAAACATCTCTGTGCAGGCATTTGTTACCTGTTTAATTATGAGGCATTTGGGTAGCTAAAACAATCTTTTATCTATAACTTGATCAGAGGTGAAGTCTTAATTCCATCTGGCACCTATGTCACTGGGTTTTTTTTAGAATTTGATGTAATGTGTGTTACTTTACAGGTGGGGGCAGTGGTAAAGCAAGAGGTTCCTTTAATCCAATGACAAATGTTTTTTCCATGGATTGTTGGCATTGGCACCATAACTGTCAGTGTAACAGCACTGACAACACATCCTTAGGTCTCAGTCCATCACTTCCTGTGTTTAGTATACTTTGAGACCATGCAAGGCCAAAGGTTGACCTAAAAGGCCAAGCACCATATTGCTTATTTCAAACACAAAAGAGCTCAAGGTTGCTTTTAAATCACCTTTGGGAAAGAGGCATGTTTTGGGTTCAGTACTACTGAAATTAATTTTGCACTATTTGTTCAATTCCGTATAAAGCAAAGATGGTTTTACTTCCTTCTTCCTATCCTCTATTTATTTCAAAGGAAAATCAGTTTTTGTTGAACCTCTCTGCAACTGAATTGCTGTAATGGTCAATTGTGAGCAGCAAAGAATAGAGAAATTAAGCTAAATAAAATCAAAACCATCCTATGAATTTTACTTTCATACTAAGAGTTGACAGCAAAAATTAAGAATTTCTTAGGAAAGAAAATTAAATCAGAAAATAAGCAAGTTCAAGTGAAAGTTAACACAAATCCCCTGAAATGGTGAGTAGTATGGAGAGGCCATAAAAGGCCTTTTTGATGATACAGATATAGAAGTATTACACAACAGACAGAAAAGATAATGAGCATTTTTTTCTTAGTTTGTGTTACATGGTAAACTGCCTGTTGTAAGACATAATTTACCAGAAATACAATAAACCATCCATCAGCAAAGCATGAAGAATCAATGGTGAAGTGATTAATAAATGAAAAAACAATTGGGAGATAAATATTTGTAGTTTAGCTAAGAGAAAACAATGGATGAGAAACATCTTCAGTCGTGTAAATTTCTCCTTACCTAATATTAAGCTTACATAGTAAACTTTATTAGAATAAGTTTCTACTGTAGAAACTTACTCTATTTAGAAGTATTTTGATGGAAATACATCTAGAAAAAGATGATTAAGTTAAAAAAACAGTGAAAATGTGCCTATTTATGCAGCACAGCTTGCTCTGGTGGGGGAAGTAATTTGCCCTGCTTGTCTTGCTCCTTTAAAGAGTAGCCACGAGGAGTGCCTCTATGAAAATAGGGGGAAAAACCTAGGTCACAGTTTCTTTCAGATCCAGTGGCTCTGTTTATACTCGATGGCCTGTTCAAGAAGTGTCACTGATCTGGGATGCAATTCTGTCGCTTGCCGCCAGAATTAGGAGAAGCGCAGAAGCCAAATGGGTGATTTCTGATTGTTCCCTCTGCCGAGGGCAGGCACAGGTAGGATGGCACAGAGGGGTTTAGGCTCAGTCTTCTCAGAGCATGCTGGATTTTCCTTCAGGGTAACTGTAGGTAAGAACACTACCTCTTATTGGGCGGAATAACTGGCTGTCCAACCACAGGAGACAGCTTTGGTGCATAGTGACACTTGGCTTTGTGGAGCGATGGAGCATGGCTGCTGAATGCTAACTCCTTTTAGGTGGAGAGACCTGATGTTTTTCAGACTCTGGAAGGTGTTGCAGGGCTCTCCTAGACAAAGCCACAGAATACTGAAACCTTTCTCAAACAGTTCTGTGAACAGGTTTCAAGATAAGCAGGAGAATGTCAGTGGAAAACAATTTATGTCGTGGAACAGAAGCAGGCACAGGAAGCAGGAAATGTGGTTATGAAAAAAGTAGGGACTTGATTTCACTGGACTGTACTGAAAATTACATCCAAAAAATATTTTTTTTATATGGAAGCATTAAAGATATTAAATCTTCAGGAGATGATAATTCAGTGAATTACATGAAAAAGACAAAACCATATGGTGTGATTGTTATAATTGTGCTCATGTGAAATAATTATAAACCCAGTAAGGAAATGGTATTCCTACAGACATAGTACATACCGGATCTTTGGAAATTAATCTTTGGGCTCTTTCAATGGGCTTTGTGTTCACTCTGTTCACAAAATAATTTTAGCAGCTGAAAGAAGGAAAGAAAACAAGCTGCTTGGAATCTCTTGAGCAGGGAAGCTCCTCGTCACCCTGCAAACTCTACTCTTTATGAAAGTGTAGGCTGTTTGCTCACCATACATTACACTGACATCTGTGAGAAAGCCTATAAAGGGTGTGTTTTCATATCATTATCATGTTGTTATTACAGGCATGATGACAATGGGGCATCGCTGAAAAATGCAATTTGGAGTTTATTAGACCAAACTGTAATTGTAAAAACTGCACAGGCCTGTAACCACACTAGTTAATCTTTGAGTCTGTCATAGAAAGAGAAAGCAGTTTTCTGGGTTTAATTATATATGTGTCATTAAACTGCTGAGAGAAGAAGTAGCTGATACCCCTCTGCAATGTTAGAAGGGTGTGACACCTACCTTATTTTACAAGGGAACGAGAAAGAGAGACAGGTCACTTTCAGCTGGGGTGTGTGCATGGTGGATGATGGTGGATGGAGAGGAATTCTCATGTTCCATAAAATCAACAGAAATATGCTGATGTTAGATTGGGTGTTTCTTTATGTTTTAGATGAATGCTTTTTGCCTGGAAGCAAGGTAATTGATCTGTAGGTTTTCTGCTGTGGTTTGCAAGCTATCATTTTTATGTTGCCCGTGATATTTTTGATACTGTCTGTGATGTCTAGAAAAATGGTGTTGTACAGAAATATTTCAAAAGCAATTTGAAGGGCCTCTGACAGTTTTTGAATTTATGATAGGAGCAAGGGTGAAGTCCAGGTTTCCAAGGCAGATAGGGAAGATCACTTACAGGCTTGAGGACACATGTAATTAAAAACTTAGCAGGATCTTATAGAAGACATGTGGCCTGGTTTATGACCACGTGGTGGCTATACCTGGGTGTATTACCAGGAGAAAGTTAAAGCTTTGAAAACAAAGTTGACTGGGTGAACATCAAATAAATGGGTCTGATGATGCCTTTCAGCTGAAATCCTTTATCTTACTCTTTTCTTAAAAGTGAACACAAGCTTTCATGTTGCATGATGTTGAGATGTGGTCTAATGATGTGTCAGCTGGACTGGGGGGGTTGGCTGGGAAGGGCTTTATTCTGTCTCACTGATGCAGGAAGTTTCTGTGTGAGTAATGTTTAAGTGGAGGATATGGGAGCAGGAATTATGCTTTTATGAGAGCTTTTCAGTGAATGCATTATAAATTTAGAAAGACATCTCATCTGCAGATATAAAGGAGACTGTAAATATATTCCTGAAGTAGTAAATTGGGAAATGTGCTGCAGATATCTTTCTTCGAATTAGTGGTTTGAGCCTGAACCTAAAGGAGATAACAGTCTTTTAATGTTCCCTATAATAGGTAGAGCCAGCAAGACAATAAATAGCTTCCTGTGTTGCCTAATATTACCACAGGTTCTTTGCTGATTTAATTGTAATTTGGTGGTTGAATCTTACGGAGTACAGAGTTCTTTCAGATCAGCCTTGTGGTGATGGAGGTGCTTGTTGTAGCTTATAAATCTGCTGATTCTTTCCCTAAAGTAATTGCAGTACCATAGAATCATTTAGGTTGGAAAAGACCCCTAAGATCATTGAGTCCCGATGTTCCCTCAGCACTGTCCATACTAAGCCATGTCCCCAGGTGCCACATTTCACATCTTTTTCAATACCTCCAGGGATGGTGACTCAATCACTTCCCAGAGTGTTCAAAGGCTGGAGGAGAAATGTGAGAGGTATTGTCCACTACAAGATGCAGAAACACTTGAGCTCTTTTGTACAATGATTATCCTTCAGTTCTGGTTTTGTGTAGCACCATTGACTCCTGGGAGAGTATAAGGATATCAAGGGATATTGCAATGGAAATAATGGTAAAAGCCACAGAATAGAGCAGTTGATGCTTCTGACCATTGTCAATTCCAAGCTCATTCTTTCGCTGTAGTGCAGTGGGAAAAACACAGAGAAGAGTGGTTATATCAGTGTCTTACAGCAAATACACAATTTTATTTGTATTGTTTAGCTGGACGCTGGTGTATTCAAGTTCTTTAGACATGAATATTTTTCTCCATTGTGTTCCTGCTATCCCAGTAACACTGTTTTGATTTCTTTGTGTCGCTGAATTGAAATATTGTATTCCCTGATAGAGATCAACATTTGTGCATGTATAAACTGGCATAGTTCCACTGAAGTTCAGAGGTGTTCTCTTTGTGGGATTAATCACTAATTTTCCTCAGAAGAGAAGAACAAAGAATAGATGTCATTCAGAGGCAAAAGCAGGGTGAACAATTGTGGTGGTTTTGCACGGGAAGCACTTACTGAAGTTATGCAAAGAGAAGCTGCTAGCAGTTTCCTCCGTGTCCGACAAAAAGCCAATCAGTAATTAGCTTTGAGAATTGACAATCTGTTAAACCACTGAGAAAGCTGATACGCCTCTGTGAACACCCGTGTAAAAAACCAAAAAATCCTGGGAAATCACTCTTTCTTTTACAGGCAGCAAAGAGGTAACAGGCCGGCCCAGCCACATCTTGGCCGGGGCCAGGCCGGGCGGCCCCTGCCGCGGGGCCAGGCTCCCTCCATTGGCTGTCGGGCATGGGGAGGGGAGGCCGTGGGGCCGAGGCTGGGCCGGGCCCCATCGGCAGCAGGGCATGGGGACAGGAGGCCATCAGCCACTGGGATCCAAGCCTGGCTGCAGAGATCCTAGCTGCTCCCGCCCACTCCAGTGCGGCCACTGAAAAACCAGAGGCGGCTCTGCAGCCTGCGCAGAAAAACAGCCCCAGGCCGGGCCGGCTTGGCCAAGATTCTACCACCGTTGAGATTCACCCACAACCACCGGGCAGGGGAAGGAGAAGCCATCAGCCCCGGCGTGCTGCTGCTGAGTTCTGGCCTGGCTGCTGAGATCCTGGCCCTCCCCACAGCACGGCCGATCCTGACACAGCCCAGTGCAGCTGCTGCAGGAACCTCCATCGTAAAACAGCCCTGGCTGCAAGCACCCAGCCCACTGGGGTCACGCAACCATCTGCAGGCCCAGGTGAGATCTTAACTCTTTCAGTACTTCAATCCTCTCTCAAGTGAGAGAAGAAGGATAAGTGCAGGCACTTAAAGAAGAAACATGAAGACACTGTGGTCAGTGAAGAATGACTCAAGTCCCACATGGAAGGGATGAGGAGATGCCTTGATCTTGGGGCTGAAATCCTCTTGTGAAGCTATGTAGAAGGATGTAATTGATACATCAGACTCTCTTTTTCTGTGTAACGCATGAAGGTATGGTGAGATGAAAGTGTTCAAATTGTAGATATCGAGCAAAGGCCTCCATGCTAAAGTAAGCAGATGTTGAAGTAGCTGTGATCCCATGAGAAATCTGAACAGAGAGAGAAGAGTGATGAAGACCCTGTGCCCCCAGGGAGAAAAGAAGACGACGACCTCTGTTCCTGGAGATGAAGATGATTTCAGAGATAGATGAAGAGAACCTTTCCTCTTGAACAGCTCATCTTTAAAATAGTACCCCATAAGTTGACATGGCCCATAAACACAGCTCTGGGAAAAGCTGTGAAAAATGGGAGGGACTTGACAATTTCAGATTTCCCGGGCAGCTGCTATTCGTGGAAATTAAAAGCCACAAGAGAACTGTTTTCTTGTGGAGAAGTCTCCATAACATTATCAAGAGGGACCTCTCTCCCTAAGTGAACTGAAGAAAGATTATGCTAGAAGTGATAAACTGACTGAATTATTTCTCTGCATGGTCAGTGGGCAAGAAAAGATTGTAGGGGGAGAAGTGTTCTGAAGGTTTTGTTCTGGTTCTTATCACTCTTTCTTTTAGTTACTGTTAATAAACTTTTCTTTATACTTTTTAAAAGTTTTGAGCCTGCTTTGCCTTCCTCCCAATCGTATCTCACAGCAGGAACTGAGTAAGTACATACTAGTGAGTGCACTGGTGTTTAGCCAGCACTGAACCCACTACCCTAATTGGTGCGTTGGCCGGGAAAGATCTCAAACTGGCAAACCTAAACCACTACAACAATGTATTTGGATATGCCTAGAATTTCAGTGGCCCTGAAGAGAGTGGCAGCATTAATTTTGTCAGCCCCAGACTCCTGAGTAAATCAGAACTGAGCGTATGTCATGAGTTTGGTTACTTTCATTCCAGTTACACAGTTACATCTTGCAGGCTTTTTGTGCTTAACATTCCGTCAGCTGGCACTGCAGGTTGATCCCATTCTGTTGTAGATTCTTCAGATTGTATCCATTAGTTCAGGCAGTGTTCTCTTCCTCACACTGTTGTGTGCTTTGCTGATGTGCTTTGACGTGCTGCTCCTGAGGAAGTTTTTGAAAACAACTTTTAGTTTTACTAGTTTTAGTAGTGTGTTCTGTGAGAGGAATGTAGGAAATAGGTGTACTGGGAACTGTTGCTGTACTGATAGTAAAATAAGCATGCCAGTATAAACAAATTCTGCCATGTTTCCCAGTTCCCAGTGCTAATATCATCCTATACAATGGCAACATATGGTGATTTAAAGTATTTTTTCTTCTGGGAACAAGTAGTTTAAACTATTTCCAGATTTTTTTTTTTTTTTTTTTTTTTTTTTATTTTTGGTTTTTTTTTTTNTTTTTTTTTACATTTTGGGTATTTCTTGTTGGAATACCAGAAGATAAGCTCACAGCAAGCTTCAAACCTTGCTCATTCATTTGTACATTGCAGGATATTTCCCCAGCTGCCAGTTGCAGTTACACTGTGGTATTCTTTGGATTTTCTAGCTTTGTCGTTGCCCATTGATCTGGTGTACATCTGAAACAGCACAATCTGCTTTGTGGTTCTGATGTACCCATGCCTTGATTTTTGAGAGAGACAGCAAATTTCCCTGTTGTATTTGGAATCTGGATCACCAGCATGTGAATTTTAAGGTGCTGAGAGATTTCCAATGGGTACGGCAAAGGCTGAGTATCTCTCTGTATTTGACCTCCAGAATACTGAGTGGAGGTGCTCATTTAAGTTGGTCAGATTTGTGTTTATTAAGCTGATTTATTAGAGTTTGCATATTAACACATATCCCGAGACAGTTTGCTTGCATATGGAGTGAGAGGAAGAGGCCATGTCTTGGTGTGCTCTTGCAGCAAAGAACTGAGCTTGGATATGGAAGGAACTGCTGTTAGGATCACAGAGAACTGTTGCCATGTGGCAAACTATACATAACATCTAAAAAATAGGACAGATGGACTGTGTTTGAATCATTGTTTGCTTTGATTCTTGCAGATTCTTCTATCTACTACGACTATCTATAAGTGAGAAAGAAGCAAAAAAAAAGGGATATATCAAAAAATATTTATCAATTTCTTTTTTTTTTTTTTTTTTTTTGTTGACAATGTCCTTTTTCTATCAGAATGCAGAGATTCCTAGTAGGCAGGGAGTCACCATGTAGTTCACGTTTGTCTTCTCTTGTTTCATTTCCCTTTGCTTGTAGAGAGAAATCTAAAATTTAAAATGTAATGGTAATCACAAATGGTATGTAATAAAATGTGCCACAATATTCTCTTCTAGCAAAGAAATCGTGCCCTCCATCTCTAAAATACACTGCCTGTATTTCTATGTCCTTTTTTGACTCCTTTCTCCTTAAAGAACCCATATGGTTTCCATGACTACAACAGTTAAGCAGGCAAAATCTATTCCATATTTATACACTGCAAGTTTATGGGGGGAAAAAGTAAATAAGTTCGTGAGGGAACCATCTCTGTGCAATCTGTTTTTGTGAACCCTGGCAGCAATCCTCCTGGTCACAAATTCAGTACTGCAAAGGCAGGGTCAGGCTCATTTGAGAGCGCTGGCAGCCATGGTTTTCAGCTGGGTTGGTACAACTCTTAGGCATAGAGCAGGTTTGTTCGTAGCTGTGGCTGGATCTGTGGTCCCCTTGGAGCCATTAAAAAATGTATCAGGTGTGTGTAAATTCTGTGTCTGCAGGGAAGTAACTGATGATTGTGAAACTTCAGCTCTTTCTGTGTTGGTTGGCTAGGAACTCCATTTAATTTACACTTTTTGCTATCAGACAGTGATGTTTTCAAACCCTCTTTACAGATATGAGGTACTTTTCTGTTCCTACACTGTGAAAAGCTTCCTGTCGGTCACTGGCAGATCTCTCTTTTCTCACATTTGTGCTGGGCCACTACTATGATGCAATTTACTGGACAGATTTTTTCAAGACTCTCTTTGCTCCTCCTGGAAAACCAGGTTTGGCATTAACTACTGTCAGTGCATTGTAGCTGCTCCTTAACAGACTTCAGGATTATCCTTCCATGTCATTCACCTGAAATCCTGTCCCCACTGAAATGAACATCATTACATCATCATCACTGATCACCATGTGTTTCACATGAGACCAATTGCACAAAACACTTCTGTTCCCTCTTAGGACAAAGGGATTTCTCCTGTGGCAGGAGAATGGCTGTGGCCACATGGAATCAGGGAGGTAAATAAAAGGGCAGGCATCAAAACAAAGAAGCAGTGGAACCAGAAATAGAAAAACTAGAGCCAGTCTGGAAAGAAATGCAGCTCAGATAATTCAATTTTCTTTGTCAGCATGTATTGCTGATATTAATTCTCTAAGATTAATGTAGTCTACAGATTTTCACAGTGCTTTACAGAAAGCAATATATTGTGCTTTGTCCCAGGACCTGTCCTTAGAAAATCATAAGAGCTAGGGACAGCCCAAAAAAATTAAACAGAAATTGTGCAAGATAGAAAGACAGTATGAAACAAGATATTCTGTGTGAAGCCTGGGTGAAGTTTGTGAACAGTGCAAGGCATGTCTAGCGTGACATGAGTGGGAAAACTCACCAGGATGGGCAAGAGTCTGCAATAAAGACAGATAGCTAGAAAGGGAAGCAGAAAGTAGGAAGACTCAAATATAGGAGTCCCTTTGCAAGTCAAAAAAAAGACATCAAGGGGTTGGTTAGTTGGTTTGTTTGTGGGTGTTATTTGTGTGGAATTTTTTTCTTTTTTGGGTTGGTTGGATTTTTGTCTTTTTTTCAATTCTGGCTTCAAATACAGTGTTTTAATATTCTGTCTACACGTCTATGTCTTGAAATTTCTGGTGTAACATGGCAACTCAAAAACCTCCTTATGGGATGGGGGTCTGTACTGATGCAGAGTCCCCAGGCAGGTGCAAAGGAGAGCTGCTTTATTGAAAAAAAACAGGCCTTTATAGCTGGTTATCAGTTACATAGTTTTAAATCGTAACAAACATATTTCAGCCAACCACCATACACCACAATATGAACATGAGAAGGTTACATAACTTGTTTTTCTACCCCTAATTCAGCCGAGTCTCTTTCCCACAGTCCTTTTCTACTTAGCCAAAGTAGCAGGCCTGAGCCATGGTTTTACAAGGCCTTCCCTTTGTAAGGTTTTACTTATATGCAACAGCTAATATTTTTCATTTTGTTCCCGTTCCCGTTAGAAAAAGATTCCCTGGCTTGTTATGCAGCAGGTAAAATATTCTGGTTTTGTCTGCTTAGAACCTTAGCCTTGTCAAGATCGCAGGGTTAGTTTGGGGGAAACTAGAATTTAAGTAGCCTTTTAGAGTTAAACTTCTTACTTTTTTTCTCCCATAATTGTCACATTGTAGGTGAAAGCTTAGTAGCAGTACACTTTTATTCTACACTTGATTTTTTTTTTTTAATCATTTGAGAAATGCAGCAAGAAGCATAAAATAGCATTTCTTATTCACCCAAGTGACAGCTTTTGTTCTGTTTGTCAGGCAAGCCAGCAAGTCTTTCAAATTACAGTTGTGAGGGGGTAATAGTAAGATAGTAGCTGGTTTCTATTCCAGTTTGTAGGTCCAAAAATTAGCAGGTTTATCACGTGACTGACAGTTTGAATGTGGTAGGTACTCAGCTTCCGCCAGGTGCAGACTCTGCCTCAGTGCCGCTATTTCCCATGTCTTATAAATTGGAAGGAAGCTGGACTTTTTCTGACTGTGCTGCTTAACAAACTTGAATGCTGTCCAAAGTTTACATTCTCTGCTGAGTTCAGAGCAGTAAATGTCAGATCTCTTTGCCACATTCAGTGCCTTATACCCATTCTCCAGATGTGGGACAAACATTTAATATGGTTTACCTGCAAATGACACTTCAGCTTCTTTTGCCCATGCGTTTCCTGCCACTGACTATTGATAGGCACCCCCAGCTCTGGTCCATTTTCCAGTTTTTCACTTTGCTCTGGCTTTGGTAAATCCTTGAGCATGCTAAGAGTGAGTAGTGTAGGATACTCTGGAAACCATGAGGTTGTCATCTCTTACATGCTTCATGTGTAAAAAAAAAAGCATATTGGTCTAGAGCCCTTTTAGAGCAGAATGGAAAAGCAACTTGGCTTCTTTCGCTGCCCAGGTTGAATTTCCTAGGCTGGCAGCTAACAAAAGCTACTGGCAGCTAGCAGACTGTGTAGTGAGTGTGTCTCTGTGTGACAAGAGACATTCAAGACCAGAAAGTACTGATTTTACAGTTCTGTTCAGAAGAGTATTAAACAGCCAAGTGGCTTTCTGAGCCAAGTACAAAGAATTAGCGCAGCACATGCAGATGAGAAATATGTAAACATGCTCCATACTCAGCATCCTTATGAATATTTTAATCTCCTGGCAAACTCAACCAGAGCCCATTGAGTGGTGTGCCAGGCAATGTGTGAACTTTATAGCTGTTTCCATGTTGCCTTTCCCACTGTATCCCTCTATCTCCACTGTCTTTGTGAGAGAAAATGACTATGGGAAGAGTTTTATCTTGCATCAATGCGCACAACTGATAACTGGTGGGTTACAAAATGGTTCTTGTTAGGGCATCACCAGCTCATGTAATCAGAAAGATAACTAACTTTTATTGCAAATATGTTTATTAAAAATAAGTGTTCCATCCTTTTTTAACCCTGCAGCTTCTTTTACATTGTCTTATATGTGGTGGCTCAAACACCTTTCTTCAGACCCTCCCATCTGAAATTTTGGCAGATAAGAGCTCTCTCAGTATGACTAAATTGTGAGATAGATTTCACAGAGAACTTTTCAGATCTAGCTGTCCTTAGAATTATGAATGAATTCTGCTTCCAAGTTTATCTTTGCTGCAAAGGGCTGCTTGGCTTTGACTTTTTAAGCAATGTCTGTAGTAGTTGAAAAAGAATGAGCAATACAGATTCAAAATTGGACTGCTATGGATATGGCAATGACACAGTTTAATCCTTTATGGGTGCCAGTAAAGAGACTGGATGAATTGTGGGCTTGGACTTTTTGTTTGCATGTAAGCATGTAAGCTATTGAGACAGGTAATAGATACCCCTACCAGAGAAAAGATGACTGAGGTACTCAATTTCCCTCAGTCTTCAGTGGCAACTTCTCTTCACACACCTCTCCAGTGGAGAGACAGCAGGATAGGGACTGGGGGAGCAAAGTCCCTCCCACTGTAACTAAAGATCAGGTTTATGACCACTGAGGAACCTGAACGTACATGTATCTATGGGACCTGATGAGAGGCATCCCCGAGTGCTGAGGGAATTGGCTGAGGTAGTTGCCAAGACACTCTCCATGATATTTGGAAATCCATGGCAGTCAGGTGAAGTCCCAGGTGACTGGAAAAAGGGAAACTTTGTACCTGTCTTTAAAAATGATAGAAAGCAGGACCCTGGGAACTGCTGAGCTGTCAGCCTCGCCTCTGTGCCTGGGAAGGTCATGGAACAGATACTCCTGGAAGCTGTGCTAAGGCACATGGATGACATGGAGGTGATTCAGGACAGCCAGCACGGCTTCACCAAGGGCACATCCTGCCTGACCAACCCTGTGGCCTTTTGTGATGGAGTGACTCCATCAGTGAGCAAGGGAAGCACTGCGCATGTAATTTATCTGGACTTCTGTAAAGCCTTTGACATACTCCCCCATAGCATCCCTCTCTCTAAAATGGCAAGAGATTTGAGGGTCATGGTCAACAGGTCAGAGTCCTGATGGACATCAGTGAGAATGGTGCCCCTCAGAGGTCTGTGGGGAGCAGGGTTGTTTAATATCTTCATTAATGACAGACAAAGAGATCAAGTGCACCTCAGCAAATTTGACCTTTAACAAGACCAAGTACAAGATGCTGCACCTGGGTTGGGGCAACCCTGGGATCAGCACAGGCTGGGGATGAACAGATCCAGAGCAGCCCTGCCCAGAAGGACTGGGAGGTGCTGGTGGATGAGAGGCTGGACATGACCCAGCCAAGTGCACTGGCTGCCCAGAAAGCTCAACACATCCTGGGCTGCATCCAAAGCAGTGTGGGCAGCAGGGCAAGGGAGGGGATGAATGAGACCAGCTGTCTTTCCTGATAAAACGCTGAAATGTAAAAATAGAGCCGCACATTTTGAACTTTTTTCTTAAAATTCTCCACTTTTAGTAGAATGTCTTTGAAGTTTAAGCACTACAGAATTCACTCTTAATCTTGACAGCAATGCTGAATTTTTATTCAAGGACTGGGATGATAATCCCAAACAATTCAGGCACTTCAGTCCTCTTTCATGTTACTTCATTCCAACACAGGATAATAGATCACATGTTTTTGTGCAATGCCAGAAGGAATGTTTTGAGGCCAGTCAGTAATCTCTGCAGTGATGAGGAACCTCATGGAAAACCTTGGCAACTGATTTATTTATTCTGAGAAACTGAAATCTGGTGATAGTAAAAAAACGATGACTTGTGTTGCAGCTGGGGAGGCAGCTTGGTTATCTTTTCTAATCTAGCTGTTTCCACTGGCTTGTAAGAAGCTGTGAGCTGATGGAAACACACAAAAAAACAAGCTTGAACCATAACTGGCAACAAGAAAAGTGCAGCAGTCATCCATTATGAAGCTGTATTGGTCTTCTTTAGCATCAGCTCTGAATATTATCTCAATTTCTCTGCATTTTCAGAGGGAATAGATCTGATCCAGAGAGTATAGTAGCCATTCCTGACAAGAGGTCTGCAATTCTTCAGTACGGTCATGCTGGAATTTTTTGGATTTTCAGCACAAACGGTTGCTTCCAAACCTAATAAGGACATTTAAAGGCTTTTTGTTGTAGTGGCCTTTGACTTGTACTGCTTGGGACAAACTTTCTGCACCCTGGTGCATGTATGGAATTCTTTTCTTTTTCCACTAGTTTAATGGAAAACATTCACTATATTTAAATATACTTTCTGGAGAGAAGCTTTCACTCTAATAACTTTTTTCTGTTTAAAAGTAATTATTGAAGAGCAGAATATGCACTGTTTGTATGAATGTCTGCCTTTAGAAACTTGGAAGTTATATGTGAAGAGGAGAAAATAAAAGTTAAGAACACCTAATTTCATTCTAAAATTACATGAGGGCAATGTAAGGAGTGAGCAAACAAACCAAACCCACCAAGAAACTCCTACCAGAGTACACTTAGAAAAGTTTGCTTAAAGCAAAATAACATTTTCACTCTTTTTTGTTGGAGTACTTGGCTGAAAGGGGACTGCAAGTAGAGAGAAGGTAAAGCACTTGAAACATTTTATGGTTAAGGCTTCAAAAACCATGTTTACAGAAATTTTTTTTGACACGGGAAAAAGATTTGGCTCTTGTCATCCCTATAAATGACTTCTTCAGAAACTGCAATAGTGATAGTTATCTGCAACTAAGGGCTTTGAAGACAGAGAAATTGCTATGGAAAAGATTTATATATGCATCCATCTATGCTTTTCTTTTTGTCTCTCTGTGCATATACACTTAGATGTATATCTGAGCATTCTATAGAAGGTGTTCCACTCCATATATTGGTGATTGGTGGTTGAGGATGAGAGCCTTCATTAGCATTCTTGTTAAATGTGATTTTCAGGTTGTCCTTTATTATCCTAAGAACCCATCTCTAAGAATTGACTTTAAAAATATACATTTTCTGTGGGTTTAACAGTCTATTCTGGGGTAGACTATAATGGAATTGATAAATACTAAGTTTCCCTGTTGATGAAAAGATGGGAGGAATAATTTTAAATATTTATTTGGTAAATAGCTATTGAAATAGAAACTTGGACATGAAACTAGAATGCTTTCCATTTCTTTTCCAAATAGGTATAAAAATGATTGCCTGGTCCTCCAAGTGCATCACGACAGATCATTGCTCACTGATCATTATAGTCTGAGCTCACACAGAATATTAGTGGTAAATGATGACCTGGGTTTGTGTAAATCTGACTAGGAGGAGTTTCATTTTTTTTCCTGCCAAAGTCAGCAAAAAGCCTTGTTAAATAGCTGTAATTACATATATCTCTTGGTAGTCATGAATTTATATTCACTAATTTTTTTTATCTCTGCTATATAGGTTTGTTTCAAATTATTTACAGTTTTTAAAGGCATTTTTAGGACTAACATTTACCATGTCAGACTAACTGTAAGGAGGATTTATACAGAAAGAGTTTATTTATTGCCTTTTCTGTCTGTACAGCTGCCAGAGACATGGTAGTAAACTTTGAGGATTTTTCTGAGCTCATGTTGCAGTAAAGCTCTAATTTTATTACAAGACCAGGGGTAATTTAGAGTCTTTGCTATAAAATCAAGAAACTGTATAAATTAAAAAATAAATTCACAGTTGAGCAAGAGGTGTTATGATAAAGTTTCCAGAGAAACTCTTTTAGATGCAAGTCCAATCTCTTATTTGAGATTTAGAGTGACTTTCATACTCAGCCTTTTCATCACAGTTTGCAGACACTCATTACTCTCTCTCTTATTCCTGATCCCTGGAGCCACGTGTTTGTACAGCCACTCTTCTGCCAGTGATTGAAGTTTGTCTTAAGAAGGCTTATCATCAATACTAACCTTGGTGTTCCAAGGTAAGGATTTTGTGTAGCAAGCAGCAGAGAGAGGACCTGCATCTGGTATCTGTAATTTCATTGTAGTGAAGTGCAGAGTTGGCTGGCTGTAAACAAAAGCTTCTTTCTGATGAACACAGAAAAAAGCCATCAGGGCTGTGGATTTACCCAGTGCAATGAATTTTAAGTATTGACTTCTTCAAGCAGTTGGACACCTTCCATTTGATAGAAGACCATGATAGAATTGCAGTCAAGATCCTTGTGTCTCAAAGTAAATATCCCTCTGCAAAGGATTACTTTAGTTCTTCTGTAGTATGCAAAGGACCAGGAATTGATCATAAAAGCCAAGTGTTTAAGAAGCCTTTGGTTTTCTGATTTTAGATTGATGGTTTTGTCTGTTGCTTTGACAGAGAGAGAAAATTCAGAAAAGCAAAGAGAGATCAGAAACTGAGGAAAATGTTTGCTCAGACAAACTTTTGTTGTTTTCTAACTCCTAGTCAGTAATTTTATGATTTATCTAATGAGATTAAACTACGAAAAAAGATTATTAAAATTATTCACAGTACTCTTACACAGCTCAGATGAGTCTTACGTAGGCTTTTCATCCTAAAAGGAGTTGGGTGATGAAGTAATATGGATTAGCTGAGAGATTTGTCTGCTGAAGTATATTTGCAGTGTTTGTCCATAATCAATAGGGACAAAATATTTAACTGTTGAAAGATCCTGGTTTTTTAAATCCTTGGGCTTTGCATTTTATTGGTTCAATGCTTTCTTAACGGAATTAAGAGGTATTTTAGTTGTGGCCTTTATGATGCCCTGTTGTGGCTGAACTACATCAGAATGAGAGACACAATTCTGACAGCTGCTGCAGGAGGTTTGCTTTCTGCTACATATTGTTAGGCTGTAAATCACACATCATGTCCCTCCTAACACAAGGTTTAGTTGAGTGAAATTCTGTGGCTAGAGAGAAATCAAGTCAGGCTGGATCTCTGATAACCTTGTCCCCTGAGCTGCTGCTTGTATGGCTAAACTGGTGAGTGCAGTATCTTTGTGCATGTGACTAGCAGGGTATGAGCTGGGTCATGAAAGTTGCATGCCTTATTCATGAATAGGAGAAAAAAGAATTGTTACCACTGACAGAATGGATGATGTTGGAGTGCACCTGGTCCAACCCACCTGTTCAAAGCAGAGTCAACTAGAGCAGATTGCCCAGGACCACTGGAAGAGTCTGGCTCCATCTTCTTTATTCCTCCCAAAAGATAGTTAAGAAAACTGGTAAGATCCACCCTAAGCCTTCTCCAGGCTAAACAACTCCAGCTCACTCAGCTGCTCCTAAAGGGAACAGATGTTCCAGTCCCTAATAATCTTCGTGGCTCATCAGTGGAATTGCTCCAGTCTTTATCTTTCTCATACTGGGGAGCCTGGAGTACAACCCAGAATTCCAGATGTAGCTGTGGAAAGATCACTTCCCTCGACCCACTCTCAAGAGACTTCCTAAATGAGTCCTAAAAGTAATCTTTGCAAAACTTCTCATCACCTTCAGGAAACAATTGTTCTTATTTGTGGGATGCATTTGGTGTGTTATTTATGAAGATGTAGTGCAAATTCAGTATTTCTGGTTCTTCTCTTCTTGTGTGGTTTCCCAGGCAAACATTGCTAACATTTTCTTACCTATTTTAAACAGCTGTACATTTTTGTTGGCTTTGTGACTAAGCTTCTGATGCTTGCATGCTTTCTGCTCAACTTGGTTAGTTAGCCTCTGTCACTGAGTGTCTGCAGTAAGCAAGAGTTAATGAGAAAAAAATTTGCAGGATTCTGAATATTTACTTCATGCTTAAGAAAGCAATTTTTAGAACAGTGGGTGGTGTGGTTGATTTATCTCCTGGGAAATACACTATTGCTTTTCATGGACTAGCAGAAAACTTGTGACATGCCTTTCCTCTTTCTTGGTAAAAGGAAAAATCAGGAAGAAGGTCTGAGGATGTTGTCCGTTTGGGAGTGCTTCTAGAACTTGGTGTGCTTTGGGGTATTTAGAAGTCAGAATTGATATAGTCAGATTTGACCACCAAAATATGTGTTTCAAATACATAGGAAGTAACATTTATAGAAATAGCTGAAGGTTGTAAAAAGCATTTAAAAGTTTAAGGAGCATTCTAGGGCCCCAGCTTTAAAAGTTCACTTTGCAAACAATGTATATCTTCATTTTCAAAAGTTGTAACTGTGCATACGTAATAAATTTTTTGTTATCAGGAATCAGTAAAAAAACCTTGTGAAATGGTTCTGTTTCTAGGTATGTTATTGGAATTGGATGACTAAATAACTTGATTCCATTAGAAATGTCATAAGGAAAACACAAAATTCATTTTGGGTAAGTGGGCACTTGGTCATTGAGCCATGTTGTGAAAGTGTTCTTAACTGCGACAGAAAAAGCAAAAGCCTTTTCTGCAGTAGCCATGCACAGAGAGTTGCTTTATGAAACAACTTCTTTCTCATCCAGTTTTTATTGTATTTTTATCTGAAGTTACTTAATTTTTTTGCCCCACCCCTTGAGAATAAGTGTTAATTTCCAATGGAATTGGAGTTCAGAAGTAGTGGTGTATGCTGTCTTCTGCTGATGTGGTGCTACATGTTTCCTTTTGATCTCTTACTTTTTTCTTACAAGAAACTCTCTCCGTCTTTTGTCCCAGTATTTTTCTCAGTGGAAAAAAAAAAGGAAATGGTAGACCTGAGGTTCAGGAATTTGCCATGAGAAGTGCTGGATACCCTCTAAGATGCATAACCCTTGTGTTTGTCATCACTACAGTGCTGCATATGATGCCGTCCTTGACAGAAACGTGGCCATTAAGAAGCTCAGCAGACCATTTCAGAACCAAACTCATGCCAAGCGAGCTTACAGGGAGCTGGTCCTCATGAAGTGTGTGAATCATAAAAATGTAAGTTTTCAGCAGGAGAAATGGTATGTGCATTGCTGTGTTAGAAAGGAAATTGTTTTGTTGGGTTCCTTTTTTAAATGGAAGAAATTAGAAGTAAATTATGCTCAAGGGCTATACTCTGTCTGGTATTACATGCCCACAGGAGAGACTGAGGGTATTCCATGTGCTTATTTAAAGGCTGTGCCAAACTGGGATTGTTCTAGACTTTCCTGCTTCTTGCACCATCTACTGTATATCATTTAGTATCCCTATTGAATAAAAATATTTCTATGCTGCACCAGGAGTGTTATTCCAGGGCTGTATGTTAATTTTAACCATTATCTGTTAGAACTATCTGCCTGACACTGTATCAACTTGCTTTTTGTAGTGAAATATGTAGGATTGCCACACTGTATTGTAAAAGGGTGTCCCAGGGATTTCGTTTTCCTCCACCTCCTAGATTTCCTGCTGCCCTATCTGTGTGCCCCTTCCTTTTCATTAGGAGAGAATTTTTCACTTTGCAGTGTTTACCCATCCCTCGGATCTTGCAATGACTCTTTCTCCTTATGCAAAGTATAAATGAGCTTAAAACAATGTGATGTAAGGGGAGATTTTACACTTGTCCTCAATCACAAGTTCACATGGAAAGAGAATGAACTGACCCTAAAATGGCAAATTGCAGGACTTGACACTACAGTGTCTCTGCCTTACTTCTGGGCAGTGATTTATCCTTACATTCCCACTGTGTTGATCAGGACTGTTCCTGTCTCTTCCCTGTTGACTTGATGGAAGCTACCTTCAACCAGCCCAATGCATGAGGATTTGAAAATTCAGGGATGAGTGAGAAGTTTTTTAATGGACTGGAAAGAGCAGAGGGGCAGCAGGAGCAGAACTGATTTTAAATATATAATTTTAAACATGGTGCATGACAACTGCTAACAGCACCACATGGGTTGGGTCAGAGGTTTAATCTGTCTGTACTGAGAAGTACAAAGGAAGGAGAGGATTGTAAAGGCACCTTTGAAGAGGTAAGATTCAGTCAGAATATGTGGAGTTAAGAGAAAGAATGTTGAACATTTTCTGTTAGAAAACCTAAAGAGGTGGTGGAGGTGGGAAGGGAGACATTCAGATGTTGCCTTCATGACAGCAGTGCTGGTGTCATCTACCTCAATTACCTGCACAGAGGGAAAACATGGGAAATCCAGATCTGTGAGGTCATGTTGTTTCCTCTATTCTCTTTCACACATTCTTACCAGTGTCCTTCAACAGTCCAGCCCGTTAAAATAAAACAAACAAAAATGCTAACCAAACAATAGAAAGGAGAAAAGGAGTTGACATATGCAAGAAGTCTTTGCTCAGGGTGTCTCTGTTTCAAAGTGCTTTTACTGAAATGTTGTACCTCTCATGATGGAATTTGTGTCAGCCAGCATGTGCATGTATGTGCCCTCAAAGGAACTGAGGCCATGTCAGATAGAAGGAAGGACTACTCTTCAATAAGATGGTCCTTGATTATTTGTCCCCTCAAATTAGCATTCCTCATAGATAAGAAAATTCTGTCTGTAGCACAAAGACTGCTATGCTAGATTGAGCTGAAGTTGGTCTTTGAACCTGCAACTTCAAAACTGAGAGGAGTGTCTCACCCTTAGCACTTTGTTTTGTCACTGGTTATCATTCTTTCAGATGATTTCAAGTTCAACTAGAAGAAATCTGAGAGATCTCTGGTATTTTATTTTGAATGCTGGTGATTTTTTTACTGATCCATAAAGTGAGAAGTGTTAATATAAATAGGGCAGTGAAAAACCAGTTTATTCTTAAACACAGTTAAAAACAAGTTCAACTGATTATGTATATCACTTCTCTTTATTCTTTTGTCTTACTTTGCTTTTCAGATTATAAGTTTATTAAATGTCTTCACACCACAGAAATCTCTGGAGGAGTTCCAGGATGTGTAAGTAACAGGGGCAGTAATTAAGCTAAAGCTTTAGGGGTGTGTGGGGCATTACAGTGTACCTTGATTGCAATCACTCAGCAATTTACAAAGGTTATATATAGCCCCCTCTAAAAAAGATAGTGTGAGTCTAGTGGGTAGAAAAATATTCTGAATTCCCATACTGCGAGCTCTTTTGACAATTTAAGGTGAAAACACCAGGTTTCATATTTGCTGTGATATGACCTTTTGTCTGCATAATGTTATTTGCCTGGGGAGCTAGGGGTAGGTATAGAAGACAATCAGCATCTCTGTTGGAACCTTGCCCTGCTGGACAACCACTACTGTGCCTAGTACAAACCTGCTGTGAATGAAATTTTAATAATTCTCTGTTTTATATTGTTGCTCTCCATTTATCTTCCTGTCTTTCCCATATTCTGTATGCATTGCATGGAAACATGTTCCTATTCTGTAGTCTGATACCAGCAGTAACCAATTAATTGTAAGGAGAATTTTGTGAAGTCATGCAACTTAGGAGGATTTTTGGAGGCATTTTGCATAGGGATGCATGTATTACCCTCCCAGACACCTCTGTTTCTCTCAGATTCCTATGTGTACTGTGGTAGCCATCCTTGCAGTGGTCGAAGGCTGAGCAGTTACATCATTTGGTGCTTGTGGGTCTTTTGGGTTTTGTGCATTTCTGTGTGGTGCTGCCTGATTGCCCATGTCGGGTATAGTCTCTGTCATGGGCAATGCACCAAGAAAGGCAAATAATCCACCAGCTTTCCTGGTATGCTAAAAGAGTTGTGTCTCTGCAGTGAGAGACAAACACCACCATGGTGCTGTGGTTAGTGGGCCCAGTCTCCAGCTGTGTTACTTCCAGTTATCAGAAATAAAGTGAATTTTAAAGAAAGAAAAGGCATTGTTGCTCATTTGAGATGATGCTGTGATTTGCCTTCAACACAAAAAAATAACCCTGTGGCTTTGCTTTTCCATTCAGCTACCTGGTAATGGAATTAATGGATGCCAACCTGTGCCAGGTCATTCAGATGGAGCTGGACCATGAGCGAATGTCTTACCTTCTGTACCAAATGCTCTGTGGAATCAAGCATCTTCACTCTGCAGGGATTATTCACAGGGTAAGGGGCCTTTGGCTTAAAACTTAAGGCAGCATATGAAATGATCATGAAGACTTTAAATACCACTTGACTCTCTTGTGTACTGTGGATCAAAGCCCTGTGTCCCAGTGCAATGAATATGAGCCTAAAAGCCACAGTCAGAGGTCACGGGATATGGAATTGGCATTTGCTGTCATTTACATGTACTGAAACAAATGGAAAGGCTGCCGAGTCTATATTAAATGCATCTTCTCATTCTGGTTTTCCACATCAGTTCTGTGCCTGGTAAGGATGTGGTTGGTACCTGGCTGTGGATGTGTAGCAGATAGATAGCAGGGGTGATCAGGTCATGTCGCTGTGAGCAGGAGGGAATTCTCAATGGATTGAAAATACCCTGACTTAACTTCTTCCTTGAAAAGTGCTTTTACTAATTTGGGATTTCCACATTAAAAAAAAAAGTTTCCCTAAAGAAAAGAAAGGCTGATAAAGTGGGTTACAAAGTCGATGTTGTTCTACAAAGTTCTCCTTTCTTGGCATGTCATGTGTCTAGCAGAGGGTTATAGATTTGGCTGCCAGATACTCATCCAGCAAAGGATGAGTTGAATTATTATAAATGAAGCATTAAGGTATCTCCACATGTGCAGTTGGAATGTCTCCAACAGGTTCACAGCATTAAGAGAAAATAATCTAATTAAAACAGCACTCAGATACTAATCCTAGTGAATGCAATTAATTTAATGCCAGTAGGCTCCTGTTATCCAGGTAAAGCCCCACAGTGTGCCGAGGTAGAACAACTTCCAGAACAGTTTGCTAGAGAAACAATAGCAAGGGTTTGCTGTATATTTACAAGTATTTCTGATAGTAACTGGGTCAGAAGAGGGACAGAGTATTTGAAGGGTGACCTGAAGTATCTGTCCTTATCATAGCTGTGCCTGGCTTTATAAAGGACAGTCACATGTCTTTTTTCACTGTCTTTTGCAGGATTTAAAACCAAGTAACATTGTAGTAAAATCTGACTGCACGTTGAAGATTCTGGATTTTGGACTGGCCAGGACTGCAGGCACTAGCTTCATGATGACCCCGTATGTGGTGACACGTTACTACAGAGCACCAGAGGTCATCCTGGGAATGGGCTACAAGGAGAACGGTAGGGCTGCAGTGTCACTGCACTGGGCCCCCTCAAGGGCCAGCTCTGCTTCCACCATGTAAGGGAGACCCAAAGGAGGGACAGGAAACATGATGGGAAATGATGGGAAATGACACCTGCAATTAGAGCAGTTCCTCACTGCTGTGAACGGCAGCTGCAGAATGTATTTGGGATGAACTGCTGGTGAATTTAGCAGTGTGGGATTGCAGAGTAACAAGAAACTTATTCTTAGTTATGTTTGAAGTTACAACTACAGTCAGCTCATTTTGACCAGAGCTTTCATCTTTGTCTTCTGTGACCATGAAACAGTGTGGAACCACTGGAATTGCTGAACGAGTGGCATGTTCTAAATTTGAGTCTGGATCTCTGAATTGTTTGAGGGAACAAGAAGAAGTACAAGCTGAAATAGCAAATCCTAGCCCTTCCAGAATTTCTCTAAATTCAGAGCTAGATCTGAATTTTAGGAATTCCTTCTTCATGATAAATTTAACTAAGTCCCAGGTTTTGCTGACAGGTTTCATCTTATCAGGATCTAGGTGTAAATTTTGCAGTTTGAGTTTGGTTTTTTTAATGGAAAGTAGAATTGCAGAGAAGAGGAAAAAACTAAAAAAAAATAAAGAAGAAACAAAACATATAATTTGTATGTAATCTCCCTAGAAATAAATAGGATGTTCCTCTGAATAGTCTGAGAGAGATTTTGGTCCTTGGAAATACTGTTAAAAGCAGGTGGGGGTGCTTGATATAGAGAAGTGGGTGAGAAAGAACTCAAATTTTGCAGAAGATGAAGGGAAAACTTTTTAAGTTGGTCTTATTTTGTAACAAAACTGAGAATTGCATCTGAGTGCCAGGTAGACCAGGCAGGAAAGTAGGGAATATTCTGTGGCTCAGATTTTGCTGTCAAAGGTATCATTTGTCTGTTTGAGGAGAATTTTTGATGGCAAATACAGCAAATGTGATGAGACCAGGACTTTATTAAAAAGTGTCCTACTTGATTTATGTTGAGGAGGTTAGCAAACCTGCAGGAGAACTTTTACTAACAGCCAGCTGCATGCTGTAAAGGGCAGTGAAACTGATTTTGAGAGCCGATTCCATGGCTTCAGCACTACTAAAAACAAAATCACACAACCTCTTCTGAAATTAGCAAGTCCCTGTATTAATTATTTGTAATGTTCATGAGTTTGAAGTATAAATTTTAATACAAAAGTCTGGAAAGTAGAGAAATTATTATTAGTAGTAGTAGCAGTAGTAGCAGTAGTAGTAGTATGCAGAGTCTTAGCTTAGAGAATAATTTCTGAAAATAAAGGAATAATATTCCTTAAAGTATTTTGTTTGAAATTTTTTCTAAGTGCCATTAGAAATTTTAACTACCACTCTTTAGATAGTTCTTTAGTCAATATCCAGAGTTCTTCTATTGTCAAATGAATTATTTTGTTAGTTTTTTTCCCCTCCAGACATTTAGTAGATTATCAGGATTATTGTTGTTGTTATTGCCCATGAAAGGACAGAGAGAGCATTTGCTTTTCACATTATTAAAACTGCACCAAGAAAAAGTTAGACACACTTCTGTGATGAAGTATACAGCTGTGAAAGTTCTAATGTTTGCCACATCCAAGCGTCCTGATCAAATGCCCACTGAAGTTAACACAGAGACTTCCTTTGACTTCCCTGGGCAATGAATCTGGCTTAATGTGAATGATTTTGTCTTACTTGGACAAAGCCAAAACAAAGAGAGGAAGAAAACAAAATGTTTGAAAATGAAGCTCAGCTGTCAGAGGAGCCGCTCTGCTTGGAGGCTCTGACCCAGCTCCCAAGGAAGTCAACAGAAAGGGTTGTTCTTTGCTTCCCTGCTCTGGCCTATGCTGCCACATTACTGAAGCTCCCCAACTTTTTTCCCCTCTGACTATGTACACTGCCTGTATAAGGACTGTTCACTGCTTTCATTTTCTTCCTGCACAACTTGGTTGGCTAAAGATGCATAATTATCACCAGTTTGCTGCACTTCTATGGAAGGTCCCAAAACTGTCACTAGGAAGAAAACTCTGCCACTGCCTCAGGCATGCTTTTGCTGTCCCATGCCCCTGTTACCTGTACCCTCCTTTTCCCAAATGGAACATTTCACCTTTATTTTGTTTTACCAAGAAATGAGTTGTTTGTTTGTTTCTTTGGTTTGTTTTGAATTGCTTTTGAAGGTTAAGAAAGGGGAAGAAAAAGAGGACAAAACTGGTTGTGTAGGTCAAACATAACCAGAAAATGAGGATTTCAGGCTCAGGATCAAGATAGTCGTTTAAAGCATTTCAAAGCATTTTTTTCCTCTTCACGTGGAAGACAGGGGGCTTTTTTTGTTTGGTTGTTTTTTTCAATGAATACTGTGTCACTATCTATCCAGCATTTTTTCTTTAAAGACTTAAAGGGCAAAAAAACCTCTGTCCAAGTCAAGCAGATAAGGTAACTGTGCATATTTCATCTAAAAGCTGAAGGCAGGACTGGGAATAGGAAATGCTCTTAGTCTTGTTGATATTTGTCCTTTGGAGCTTTTGTTATAGCATTTATTTTGAGTGCCTACACAGTACAAAACAGAGTCCACTCAGGTCATGCTCTCCGTGATAGGTATCTATAGATAGGACATAGGTATAGATCCTGAAAGAGGAGTTTTAAATAACCTTTAAGGGTGGTATTTGTCCATACGGCCTTTACTTGTGTGAGCAGTTCCACTTGGAACCTCTTGTCAGCTGCTGCAGAGAGACTCAGTGCTGGAGAACAAAGCCTAGAAACTCTGCAAGTAGGATTTATTTCAGACTACCATTATCTGGTTGTTTTGTTTTTTTCTTAAAAAAAAAAAAAGGAGTTGTTTTTCAGCCATAAATTCAGTGTATACCATGGGTCTGTGCAGTTGTTACTTGATCTTTACTTGCTAGCTCTGGACCTTTACCCAAAATGTTGATTTTAAACTTTTTCCACTGTTGTTACTAACTGCTGTTGAGCTGACTGACACAGCTTTTATTTATTTAGTTACTTATTTTAGCTTTTGGTGAGTCATGAAAAAGAAACCCAACAAAACCACAAAACAAACTGTACTGTGCTGATCAACCTTTTCCCCTCCTTTAGGAGTGAAATGTTGTAGTTAACTTTGCTTTTTTTTCCTCCTTCTTCACTTCCCTGTCTCTGCTGTTCTAGTGGATATATGGTCTGTGGGATGCATTATGGGAGAAATGGTTCGCCACAAAATCCTCTTTCCAGGAAGGGACTGTATCCTTGTGCCATTTGCTGCAGCTCCACCTATTATTTGTTCCTCTCCTCCACCCCATCCCTGTTACCATAAAATGGCTATACCAGGACTGTAAAGATAGAAGCAGAAAGTTGAATCCCAGAGGTATGGCTAAATGAAAATAGCACACTACTGATATGCACAAAATTGAAAATGAAAAACAGATGCACAGAATTATTTCAGTCAATTAAGTTACTCTAAAACCTGTAATCATTCCATTTTATATACTATTTATGTCATGTCAATAAGCAATATAGAAAACAAGCATTATGATGGCAAATTGGACAGCTTTATTTACTATTCTTCAAAGGAAAAATAAGAAAAAAAATGTCCTAACTTGGCCCATCTCATTCCTGTTAATCTGTTTTTCTGCTTTTATGTTTTGGAAATATTGACTTCATAACATTTGTGGTGACATCATAATCTTTTGCTTGCTAATGCATCATGGTTTTGGATTCATCTCAGTGCTGTATGGGCTCAGTGTTGAGTCAATACAACATTTTTTTTTTTTCTTTAAAACAAAATGAAGAATTTGACTCACCCAGTTTAAGGCAACCGTTTATCTGCTGTGGTTTCCAAATTGGCCTGAAATCAGATTCTCTTGATTTAAAAATGAACTTCCCTTTACTTGCATGAGGTCTGTGTTGTCAATTAAACTATTTCCCTCCCATCTTGTTCTTCTTGTCTTGGGTGATATTATTTTTACCCCTTCCAAGGTGGTGAAAGCAATATTAGAAAATGAAAACAAAAGAGGAGGTATCTACTTAGCCTCCTGTTTATCACAGGTTAAACCTGCCCATGCTGGCTTGGAAATGTAAGTTAAGTGTATTTTGGCCATCAGAATAAAATGAGGCAACCTAACATATCCTCACTTTTGGAAACAAAAGGGCATATTATTTTCAGCTATTTGGCAGAAAGGCACCACGAAAATCTGGCATCAGCAGCCACTGGCAGTTGGTGTGAAGAAAACCCAGCTTTCACAGACATGTAGCCATGGAAGCAATTATTTTTTTGCTGACTTTTGAGTAATTCCTGTCATGTTTGTCAAAGCTGGGTCCTGCTTGTCCTGTTTTCACAGCTCTGTCAACTTCCTCTGAAAGCTGAGCTCTGCTTGGTGGCCCAGTGAAGATGCAGTTCTACTTCACTAACAGGGAGATGGAGGGACAGCAGGTACCTCCTGTTTGCTGAGGGGGTGACAGCAGCACTTTACTGCATCCAGTCTTATAGGAAGAGGGGCTGGAAAGTTACTGGATGCAAAACAAGGCAGAGAGGTTAAAATGGTGATTTTTTTTTTATTAGCAGGTAGCTTTGAGGTGCCTAAAGGTGCTGAGCTGTCCCTGCAGCATGAGGAGCAGGCTGCACACCCACCTTCAGCTGTAACCTCAAAGTTCAGAGCAGCTCCCAGCATTCCCAAGACCTGGAATTCAGTGTGATGGCTATGCTGTGTTTCAGTGGTAACACCACCTCAGAAACACCATCATAACTCTTCCTCCAAACAATGCACTCTTTTCCTCTTAAAAGCAAAAAACAAAACACAAAAACACAACAATAACAACAAATCAAAGAAAAACTAAACTATCTATAATACCCTTGAGGTTCAGCTGTAAATACTGAGGATATTTCCATTTAATCTTTTCTGAGAGAAGTCTGAGATTTTAGTTGATAAGCAGCTAGAATTCATAAAAAGAATTGTTTCAGGATAAAAGCATAGTAGCATGGTTAATGTGTTGCTCTTTTTCAACAACAAATTAGGAGATTTGTTCTTTTTCTCATGTCTAGGAAAAAAGTTAATGCTATATAATTTAAACAATGTAGCTTTAAAAAAAGTCATTCAAATGTGAGAATTACTTTGTTTCTGTCTGGCTGTGGAAACAGTCTCTTATGACAGCGTTGTATTCAGGGATAGCAGTAAAATGTTCTTAAAATATCTTTTAACATTTCAGCATGAGTTGAAAATAATAACTGAGTTTTCGAACAAATGCAGCAAACATTGTGTAAATTGTGGGATAGTCCTACTTTTTAAATCATTGGAAATCTCATATCCTGAAATAGAATGGATATGGGCCAGGTCAAAATTACTACTGTGCTTTAATGGTGAGTTTATTCAGGTGAGTGGGAAGTTTAAAAAAAAAAAAACCAAACAACAAACAAAAAAAGCCTTAGAAAAAAAAAAAAAAAAAGGAAGAGAAAGAAAAAAAGAAGAAGAAGAAAAAAAAATCTGTACATTCATTTCCAAGTCGGTACTCATTTGTTAACCAGTTTGACCCCATGAATGAGTTGTCAGTGTTGGAAAGACTGGTTTGTATGTGGGTCCATATGATTTCCCACCCCTCCATGGCTGTTGATGAGCAGATCTAGTTCCCCTCCCAGGTGCAGGACGAGCTGGAGGAGCATTTGTGCAGCTGCAGGTAAACTTCACAGAAGCACATTACATATTTCCCTTCCCTACTTAGGGCTTTCCATCAGAGAGTTTTCTAGCTGAAAGAGGCAAGTCTGTGTAGAAATAAAAAATACCAGTTCTTTTTAATCATTCAAAAGAATGTCTACTGTGTGCACTTGCTATCAATATGAGCTTACTCATTTCTAGTCTGGAGCAGGAACATTTGTGTAGGCACAGTACACATCTAAGAAAAAATTCACAGCTGCTGCCATGTTTTATGGAAAGAAAATATTTTAAAATTTAATCTCACTGAAATCGTCCCACTGAGTAACCACTGCACTCAGGTACTGCTGACTTGAAATGAAATTTCATTTTTAAAGTCTTTGTGGAAATTAAAACACGGAGGAGATTAATTTCAGAACCTCTCATCTACGTAAACAAGAAACTCTCAATTAAGGTGCTGTGAGAAAGCTCTGGAATCTGAATAGATTACAGCTGGTTTTCAGACAAGTAAGAACAGCCTCCAGTGTGCTGGAGAGTACTGGGTAGAAACTGCCTGGTAGGTACCCTCATTTCTTGTTATTCAGCTAAGGCAGGCATTTCAAAATACTGTCAGGGAAACTTCCTTTCAGAAATCTGACCCTCTCGAGAAGAAATCCACCTTTCAATCCATTTCCAGATGGATTTGCAAACCAAAGTATTCCTGGCAAGTTCTGGTAAGCTTTTGTAATCCACTTCTGAGTTTCTTGCTCAGTGTTTCTTTGATGCTTATTCCACATTTGTTAAATCGGAAAGAATGTGAGCAGCTAAAAAGTGCCCGAACTCTTGGATGCTATTGGAAATATGGTAGAAAACCCCAGGGCTTCCCCCAAAGCTGCTTTACCTCTAGGTAATAACATCTTCAAAATCTCATAAGATTTCAATTTAAGGATTGGAAATGTATTTCTGGTTTTTGATTTGAAGAGAAGGGAAAACTTAAAATGAATTCTTTCAGGTGAGACAAGTTTATTAAGATCTGAGCTGCCAAGTCCACAGTGATGTCCTACAGGCACATGTGACTTAGTGGGGAAAAGGAAGTGATCAGAGCATTTATTTTCAGTACTGAAAAGAAGGAGGCATGTAGAGGATGGTACTATAGCAATTTCACTTGCGAGTCCTTCAGCAGACCAAAGGAAAACAGTGATTTAGCCATAGATATATGTTGTGATAATAGCCAAGTGTCCTAAGTTTGGCTAGGCCTGAATTTCCACTGTAAATACAGAGAACAGAATTCCTACTGCAAGTAGCTTAAAGTCTTAGACAGTCAAAAGAGAAAATACCATTGAAGTAGGAAGAGAGAAAAATTCCAACTGTCTTCTATGTAATTTTGAACATCCAAAAGGAATTGTGAAGAGAAGTCAGCATTAACAGACACAGTTAATGTTTTCTGTGGCCAGATTTTCAAAAATTCCCTTGCCCACCAGCTGTCTTTGGGAGTGGTGGGATTAAGACGTGCTCTCTGACATCTGACAGAAAGTGTTCTATTGCCTTAGGAAAAAAGTTTGCATCAAGAAAGTCTTTTGGAAAAGGTGCTGCCTTTCCACCACTCATAAACAGAATTTATCTTTGCATTTGATCTGCATTGATTTATAGGTGTAATTTTAGTGTTTTGAGGGCATTTTGGGGTGTTTCTTAAACTACAGTATAATAAAAACTTCTGCATTTTTGTTAAGTGCACTCTGTTGTTTTACTTGTTCCAGGTGGCATTTTCTTAAGGCTTGTTTTGTCTTAAAATCAAAACCAGCAACTAGCATCAGAATTATTTAAAAGATACTGTTAAGTGTGACTGGCCTGGCTTTCCAGGTAGGATCAGCTGGTTCATGTTACCCTCCTGCTTAATTGTGTGTTAGCTATGATGGCATTGATGGCTAAATTTGGATTTTGTTGACCTGGATTATTCTTCCCTGGGTATTTGGTTTTGGACCCAGGATTTGTCTTAAAGTTTGATCATATGAGGTGAGGCCTGTTTCAAAGAGGTCTCAGAGAAGATGTGAGGATGATTTGGCTGTTGCCATTTTTCTTTTTTTTTTCTTAAATTCAGATATGCATACTCCAACAGATTAGAGTGTAATTAGCACTTAGCATGAAAGCCCCATGCTGTCTGTTATCTGTGTGGCTCTTGGACTGGATCCCAGGTGCTACAGTGAAGATGATCCACTGCTTGCTTCCCATCATTCACCGTAAGGATTTTCAGGATGCACTGCTGCCTTGTGTGAATTTCAACCAAGGCAAGTTTTAATTGCATTTTCTGGCACCTATGAGAATTGGATGGTCTCAAATGTTTTGAGGTTTTTTTTCCTGTGCATTACTCAGCTTTTTCTTGATGGCAGCTGTGCTAAATTGAGCTGAGACAGACTGGAACAGCTGAGCAGAGAATTTGGAACTTGTGGACAAAACAGTATTGAAGTGCCTTTTGTCAAGAGCATGCAGGTATTTGGACGAGATTGAAATAAAGAACTGGAACACCTTCAAAATCACATGAAGTTGAGTTAGGGGAGGTTTAGGTTGGATATCAGGAAAAGGTTTTTCACCTAGAGGATGATTTGGCACTGGCACAGGGCAGTGGTCCCAGCACCAACCTGAGAGAGGTCAAGAAGTGTTTGGACAAAGCTCTCAGACGCATGGTGTGACTCCTGGGGTTTGCTGAGCAGGAGCTGGACTCGATGATCCTCATGGGTCCCTTCCAACTCAGGATATTCTGTGATTCCTGTTCCAGATATGAAAATGTACAAGTATCCTCAAATGATCTGCTAATCTGTTTGTACTGTAGCAAGAGAGACTACCTGTGGGTTGCCTGCTGGAAGAGGTAACACAAGTGTACTTGAATAGTCTTTGAGACCTGAGAAGAGATACTTCAAAATCAAAATGTAAAAGAAGCTAAAAAGTGGACCTGAAGCTAGGAAATGCAGGATCTACAAAACAGGTTTTCAGTGCTATGGTCTGTTAGACACAGTGTAGTGTGTTTCACATTCCTTGGCAAGATTATCTGTAGGTGTCTCTTATTGTGATANTCAAAATCACATGAAGTTGAGTTAGGGGAGGTTTAGGTTGGATATCAGGAAAAGGTTTTTCACCTAGAGGATGATTTGGCACTGGCACAGGGCAGTGGTCCCAGCACCAACCTGAGAGAGGTCAAGAAGTGTTTGGACAAAGCTCTCAGACGCATGGTGTGACTCCTGGGGTTTGCTGAGCAGGAGCTGGACTCGATGATCCTCATGGGTCCCTTCCAACTCAGCATATTCTGTGATTCCTGTTCCAGATATGAAAATGTACAAGTATCCTCAAATGATCTGCTAATCTGTTTGTACTGTAGCAAGAGAGACTACCTGTGGGTTGCCTGCTGGAAGAGGTAACACAAGTGTACTTGAATAGTCTTTGAGACCTGAGAAGAGATACTTCAAAATCAAAATGTAAAAGAAGCTAAAAAGTGGACCTGAAGCTAGGAAATGCAGGATCTACAAAACAGGTTTTCAGTGCTATGGTCTGTTAGACACAGTGTAGTGTGTTTCACATTCCTTGGCAAGATTATCTGTAGGTGTCTCTTATTGTGATAGGTTTTTTATATAGATATATCCAAAAGAAAATGGGAAAAAGGGAAGGGTAGGAGTCATCCCTTGTGCCTCCACTCACTCCTCTTGAGCTTGCTGCTCAGGATTCCCATGGCTTTTCCAGTTATTTTTTAACAGTCAGTTTTTACCACTTGTTTGACACTGCAGCCTAAGAGGCAGGAGCCTTCTCCAGTGCAGGCTTCCCACTGGGTCACAGAAAGTTTAAAAAAAGACAGAAATTCTTAGGTTGTTTTGAAGCCTCACCCTTGTAAAATGGTGGCAGTTCCCTTTTGGTTCCATATAGCATCTGTTAGTAGAGCACCTGTATTCCCTGGTATTTGGCAGGAAGACAATTAGAAGTCACTAAGGCAATTATTCAGACACTTAGGAACCTTATTACTGTTATTGAGAAATACTAAGGTTTTCATAACATCATGGGGAAGGGATGTTTCAAATTAGAAAAGAAAAACTTTCTCAGGAAATCTTAAGGATTGAGCTGATACCGTGCTGAGCGAGCGAGCCCTTGTTAAAACATGTTGAAATTCAAGCATATAGCAAACACAAGCACAAAGGGGAGGGTTTTGGTATCTCAGCAAGGTCTCAGCAAGGAGATTGGAATGTCACAAAACTGGGAGTTTGCCAGGACTTAGCCAGAATTGAAGGAGATAAGGGTTTGGTGGTTTGGGGAGGGTTTTAATTTTTTTCAAGAGTTTGAGCTATCTCCACAGTGGTCATTGGGAGTGCCACACATCACAGACTTTCCTTGGCATTTAGCAGGTCTGGAGCCCTTATGGCTGTGGTATCTGGAGAATGTGAAAAAAAAGCAGCTTTGCCCATGTATTACTGAGAATTACCATGTATTTTTATAAACCGTGCCCTTTTTTTTTTTTTAATTGCATAGAAATAACAAAAAAACTCTTTAAAAACAAGGTATAGCATCCATTACAGGCTACTATATTTTTCATTCTGAAAATTCAAGTAAGGGCCTAGAAATGGTTCTTCAGAGCAGACATCAGTACCGATCTGCAGGAGTACTCAAAACAGAGATGGAAGTAAAGAGAGGTCCTGCCCAGCAAGGTGTCTGTCCATTTTAGGAGAATTTGGAGAGAGAAGCTCGCTGTTTTCAGCTGCCTTGACATTTTACTGGAGTTTGCACCTTAGCCATTGGCAAGCAGTGTTGTGTGCCAAACATTTTGGCCTACAGTTACACAAGTAAAATCAGGAATCATTATTTGCTTCATTAATATGTCTATCATTATCTTCTTCAGCTAGTTTTGAGGAGGTGAGCATGTCTTTTCAGCTGGCAGAGGGGCGATTTCTGCATCACTGAAACAGGAGCTACTACGAATGTGAATATTTGGTATTCTCACTAGTGCTCTGGAAAGAAAGTGTGAACCAGCCCATGAGGCTGGAAAAGGTAGCAAAGCTCATTCAGCTGTGCCTGCATCTCTGGTCTCTGGAGTGTCCTGTGGCTTGCATTCAATGAATTTTAATATGAATGTCACAATTTTCAATGAATGACAGTCAGATTTTACTGAGTGCAAGACTAAAAAGCCATGTCAGTGGGAGTTTGAGCAATCTGCAGTTGCAGATTCTCCCTGTGGGGTCCCTCTCATTGTTTTGTGAAATCCCAGAGAAGCTGCAGTTTTGCAGGAAGAGAATGTAGATTTACCAGGGAGATGTCTATGGAAAGTTGACTTGGGTCCTGTCCATATAAAAACATCTTTGGGTAGTTCTACAATTCCTGACCCTTCTGCATCTCTGCTGGAGGGAATCTGAAACTGGAAGGATGAGCAAGCACTCATTTGGGTCAGGAAGTAGCTGTTCGGTGGGGAATCAGAACCAGGCCCAGAGAAGAAGATTTTCTGTATGGTTAAAATGTTTTCTTTGTTCAGGAAGACACATGCATGTGGTTTCTGGTGAGCACTTGTTCAAGCTGGCTATGCCAGGGTGGCATTTGGTGTCCTTGGCAAGTTTACTCATATTCTGAAGTATGCGTACACATTCAAGGATGTGTTCCAGAGTGTGCAATAATCTGGTTTGTAGAGATTCTGAACACATTAAAAATCCCCTACTCCTAGTAATCCAGGACCTGGATATTCCAATTGCGAGTGGGTTTCCCATCATGGGCTACCCAAATCTCAACAGTTTCACTTCAGAGAGTCTTGAACAGCTGTAGGTTAAATTCCTTAACACTGTTTCACATGATCTTAAAAACATCAAGGCAAATAGTTGCTAAACTGAAGCTTTACCTTGAATCATGAAGAGGTCTGTCACTAGAAGTCAGCCTGCCCTCAATTACAGCTTAGGGATGTTCCATGTGTTGATGTAGCATTGCCAGCATTTGTGATTACTCGCATTTGAAAGATCTTTAACCAGGTGCAGATTTTCAGTGCTTTGGGGCTGAATGCAGGTGTTTAGAGATTGTGGTGTGCTTGTTTTTTCTGATGCTTGTACGAGTGAAATTACTTGGACTGCAACATCTGGATTGATGTTAGACTAAGTGAAGCAGAGGATCAAGGCATAGATCTCAGTCCTGCAGTCCTTTCTGGAGCTTTGCACAAGTCTCAGTGCCTTGACTGGGGCTTCTGACAGCTGCTGCTGTATGTGCTGAAATTCTTAACCTCCAAGTAACTACTTCCAACATGTAGCCAAATCCTGGTTCCACTTAGATTTATTTCTAGTTGCCTCAGGAGGTGAAAAAGAGGCAGCAGTCAGGAAGGCTCTTGGGATGTTGGTTATATTTAGGTGTTTATCTTTGCTCCTTCTGGTTTGGAAATTTTCAAAGAGCTTCCTTCCCAAAACCTCAGGCATAGAGGGGAATAATCATCTCTGATTTTACACAGTTTGCAGTTTAGTAAGGCACTAGTTCAACTTGTGTGTGTGCCCTCTGGAGCATAGCATAGAGCAGTGATGTCAGGAGGCAGCCTCTGAAAATAAAAAGGAATTAATAACAGACGAACAAACAACTGCTTGCTCTATCTTTTCCTGATATTTTGCATGCCATTTAGCTTGTGATGAAAGCAGCAATAATTTGCATCTCTAGGTCTGCTTATTGCTTCCAAACAAGTAGCCTTTTCTTTAGTTCTTTGTTTTCTGTTTATTGATTTATTCATTGTGTAGTGTTGAAGCTTTTCATGTGCTAAATAAAGCAACCAGGGAACCTTACACCCAGGCATGTTAAGATTTCCACAGATAGGGCATTTGTCTTCAAAGTCAAATGCACTTTAAACTGTTGCTAAATATGAAATTGTAAATTTAACCAAGCAGCATGATGCTTTGATATTTTTTCCCCAGTTTCTGGCCCTGAGACACCGTTCTGTCCCTGTGCTTGCTTTCATGCCCTATGACTTATCATAGAGCAAGGACAGCAGAGGTAATGTGGTTATGTGGAATCAGTATGGGGGAAAATGCCACCTTAATCCTGTGCTGGATATGAGGAGTCTGATTTTCATCTTGTGCTCCAGTGTAAATTGTGGTGAGCTTTGTTTGACCCAGCTGAACTGCTCGTCCCTGTAGGAGATAAATAGGCCCCCAGTTTTCTCTGAATTTCAGGGCAGAATGTACAGCTTAGTGCTGCTGTGTCTCAACTGGCCTATTTAGAAATCACCATTTCCTATCATGGCAAATGGAAATCTTATGAGATTCTCAAGATCCCTATGATGGACTGCTGGCTTCACTGAGATTCACTGGAAGTGAGCCAATAGGACCTAAAGCAAGCATTGTTGGAGTTGAATGAGCTCAAAAATTCTATTCATAACCCTGAATCAGCGGTGGATATGTCTTCACAAGGACCCAAGTTCCTTTTGTGGCTTCTGGCAGTTCAGCTTGTGAAAATATGCATGGATCTCTGGTAACTGGAATGATAAAGGAATAGCAATTTGCATATCCTTATTGAATACAGAGACCAGCATTCATTTACAAGACAAAGCATCATAAACCTAGGTAATGAATACAAATGGAAACTTGAAAAAGACAAAATTAATTGGTAAATTTTAATTACAAAGTTGTATTATGACACAGTAGCCAGCCGCGGGTCTCAGTTGGGTTTCTGTATTTAATGGCATTGTCTTTCATCCACACTGGGGTAAAGGAAACTGTTGGAGTCGATTTTTCTCAGACCTGCTCTGTTGTCATGAGACTTGTGTGCTCAGGCAGAAAAGCAGCTGCCGAGAGCAAGAGGCAGGTCTGTGTCTGCAGGCGCTGTGCTATAGCATGATTGGATAAGTCTTCTCATTTATTTGTTGTTCTGTTCCTGTTTTCTTGTTTACCTTCATTTCATTTTTGTTTTCAGTTGACATGTGGTCAGTAGGGTGCATCATGGGAGAAATGATTAAAGGTGCTGTGTTGTTTCCCGGCACTGATCGTATCCTTCCTAGCAGCCACTCTGGCTCCAGTAGGTACTTCCAACCCTTTCCCTTCCAGCCCCTTCCCACTAGACTAGTGCTGACATACCTCTGTTCTGTACCTAAAGAGCTGGGTTAAGTCCCACTGCAAAATCCCTGCAAGCCAAAATGTCCACAAACCATTACTGCCTCTCAGCAAAAGCCTTAGGTGAAAACCGCAGTAAGTACAGCATGAGGAGATGGAAAACAGCATCCCACACGGCTCATCAGATTCGCTTTCTGCAGCCAGTGACCACACTTTTGTTGTTATGAATGTCTCCTAATTAATTTGGTGGTGTGTGTTTGGGAGGGGTGTGTTGCACAAATGAGGAGTTTTTTTAAAGGTGGTAGAAGGATAGGCTCAAGTCGCTACCTCAGGGTAAGAGGTTCTGCATTTCACATGCATTTCTGCATCTCTGATTAACTCAGATATGAATCATAGAAGTGCTTATTTATTGTAGACTCATAGAATTGCCTATTTGTTTTGTTTGGTTGCTCTTCAAGTGGTATTAAAGTACAAAAGTAGGAAATGGTTTCATTTGGGGCACAACTTCTTCCCAAGACTAAAATTATCACTTGGTAGTACTTTAATGAGTTAGAAGTCTGGATGTTTCTTGGGAAACTGTTGTAATGGACTTTGGGTCTGCCATCTTTTATTTAAGTACATGGAACTATTATGGGAAAGCAGAATATATTCTTGACTTCAACAAGAAGTGGTTTACAGATAAACGCACTAAATCAGTGGACAAGCAGACTAGGAATACATTTGTTTTCCTTAGAGACCATTCTACACTCAGGGCTGAGGCAGCCATATTTCTTATTTTGTACCATGCTTTATTAAAGCACTTTAGTATTTATCGGATTGTGGAACACTTTCTTGTGTATAACAATAACTGAGATCAGTACATGCTTGATCTAACTCCAGGCTTTTGCTGTCCATAGGATGATGAATATGAGAAATGGGCATGGTCTGTGTACAAGTTTTCCTTCTATTTTAAGTTCTGTACTTAGGTGACAGTGGAGTTTCCAGGCATTATTAATTTTTATGTGACTTTCACTGAGTAGGTGTGCATGTACACGTGTGTGTGTATATACATGTACTTACCAGCTCACTTCAGCACTTCTGACCTCATTTACATTTTAAAGGGTTCAATATTTTGATCAAAATGTGGAAAAGGTATCATCTAAAGAGCATTAAAGAAATGAAAGTAGGTGATTATATCATTAACATTTTCACAGCCTTGGCTAGTAAGATTCTAATTTGTGTTTTGTCCAAAAGGCTGGGTGAGCATACCCATACTGAAATGAGCAATACACTTTCCTTGTGTCTTTGTATGATTTGGAGCACATCTCCTCTGCCTAAGTGAAAGTAAACATTTCCATTCTGTGTTAATGGAAATCATTAGCACCGATTTGTGCTCCAGATTTGCTGTGCTTCTGTTTCCTGTCAATGTGGAGTCAGATGTTTGAATGTAGGGGTGAGCATCCCTCAGTGTTGTAGTCACAACTGATTTTATGTTCATAGACCTACATTTTATAAGCTAACATTTAAAGATATCCCCAAATAAGTCCAAAAAGAATTGAATATGTCTTAAATAGCACTTCAAAAACTGGTTTCTTCGACACAGCTGCACACTTGTTAAAAAGAACTTGCCAAAGCCTCTATAATTAAAGCATTGTGTGCCATCTATTATTGCAATAACTCCACAGAAATTGTCATTACCAGCTGCTGCTTTCTTTGGGATTGGCCTGTAATTGAGTTCACATTCTTCGTTTTTATCTACAATACGTTGCTAAACTTGCTCTATGTTTTCTATACCTCTCTGCTTTTCTTCTGCTGTTCCATGGATGCCTATTCTGTGGACAGAGAACAATGAAGTTGCTTTCTTTTTTGAGGCTGCTCCTCAAAGCCACCTCTTCTCCAAATCCATCTCCCACACCCCTTCCCTGCTGCTGAGCAGCCACGAGCAGGGGTTCAGCACTTCTGGCTCCCCTGCCCATCTGTGCAGCTGAAAACCAGTCGGGAAGCTGCGAGCTCCAACCCAGCCTGCTGAGATTCATGACCTCATGGCATCCTCTGCCTTAAACCTGCACTGAAAATGCTTAGCATTGCTGTAAAAAAGATTATTTCTTCAGATGAGTGATGGAGTAGGGCAGCTGGATAATTCCATCAGCAGGGACTACAAGCCCTCAGAGCTCGAGGGCAGCATACTTAAGAATGTGTTTAAGTGCAGGAGCAAGAGTAATTAAACATCCCTTTCTTTAAAAAACTTTCCTCTTTGACGTAAAATGGGTTAAGCCTGGCAGTGTACCAGAATCTGCTATCAGCAATTTTTTCTTAACAGGCAGTGTCTCATTTCACATCCACACTGTGATTCGAAGAGTATTTAATACTAATTTGTGTCAATTTTTATGCATAAATAACCATGAAAAGCACTTTTGAAGCTAAAAGATTGAATATTCATGAGAAATGCACTGTCAGTCATATATTTGACTGCAAAATTTACTATTTGCCATTTTCCAGTGGTTAAGGAGTGTAGGTCATTTGATGCTGTTACTGTTTACACAACTAAATAGTCCATTCAGCTAACTTTAAAAATTTCAGTAGCAAATTCAGAAGCAGAAAAGCAGAAAATGCCTCTGAGTAAGTGCAGAGTGGAGTGCTTAGCTAGGCTGCTGCTTTGTCCCACTCCTGTAATCCATCTGAAATCACTGGGGTGAAGCTGAGAACAGAACCCCCCTCTATTCTCTTTTAAACTCCCAGTTGTGAAGAATGATTGGCAGTGTCCAAAATCCTCATGGTCTTTACTGATCCTTGAAATTTTACTATTTCTCCCCTATTTTTGGTGTATGCATGTGATGCACTTAATTGTGTGCTACAGCTTTTTCTTTTTTTCCTTTTTATTTTTTAATTTCATATAAAAACTTCATTTCAATGTTGACAGCAGTAGTTCTGCTTTCAAAAAGCAATTAGCATGAAGCTTGCACCTAATTGTGCCTCGAGCAAGGACGTGGTGTGTTGTGTTGCCTCAGTAACAATGGGACAAGCTGGCTGTACCTGTGAGTCTGACCCTTGTTCCACGTGTTCTCCTCAAGAGTTTATGAGGCTGTTAACCTTTTCTCATTGCTGCATAGATGATCTGGAGGAGGGAAGAAGGTGCCTTAGTCCTCTGGTGAGCTGTGAAAATGTAGTTGCACTTTTTTTTAGCTGCTGCAGGCATTTTGGGCAGACAAGGATGAATGTGCCTTTAAATCCTGTACTTGGACAAGCCCAGGGAGACAAGTACGTATTCAGTAGAGAGATGTGATGTCAGCTGCTTTTGGTATATGTCTGCACAAGTTTATGCAGCCTTATTCTGCACTTTATTCTGCATCTGCAATCATGCCATGCATGTTGTAGGGATTGGAGTATAAGGGGATTGCCAGCTCTTGTGCTCTGTGGGAAGTGTCCTTAAATACGTGCCAGCTCTGTTCTGCTCCCTTCTCCCTGAGGGCAGTTTCCCACTGGGTCCTATTGCCTGATTCCTTGAACAGCTGGAACTTTGCTTTCCAAAAATTCAGGGTCCTGACTTTACTCTTCACCTGACCCATATCCCTCAGGAATGCAAACTCCAGCAGTGCATGATGGCCCAGGCAGCCTTCAGCGGACTTCAGTGGTGTCTTGTTGGTGCTGGGTTAACAGCTCGGCTCAATGATCCCAAAAGTCTTTTCCAGCCTAAACAGTTCTATGACTATATGAAATTTCTCCCCAAAGTTGTTAGGCATCAGTCTTATCAGAGCTCTTGAAATCTTCAGCCAGTGCCAGGTGCAGCACCAGATGTGTTTGTAGAGGAGGTTCTCCAGCCCTCAAGAGATTTATACTTCGGCTCAGCTGCTGAAAAAGCGCTGGGCAGAGCTTCAAAGCCATGTTGTGGGATTCAGGAGATAAACAGGGCCTTTTTGAGCTCAGGAAGGACAACTGAATTTCAGAAGATAACAAAGATCATTAAAGATTCTCACAGAGTTAAAACACTCCTTCAGACCTTGAGCTGAGACTCAGTGCTCAGAAATTGAAGAACATGACCAGTGTGAGATGAAGAAAATAGACAGAAATACATGTAAGCCATAAATACCCTTGAAGGACCTCTTTTTTTAAATCCATGCTTCTGACCATTTAATTTCAACAAAAACAAAACTATGTTTTTCAAGACTCGTGTTCTGATAGATTCTTTTCAGGCATAGAGTTTACTTACAAACTTCACATCAAATTGATCTGAATTGCTGGTGAAATGCAGGGCAGAAAAAATTAAGGTAGTTTCTGAAAATACTTTTCAATATACATATTTTGCCTAATATCTTTGTCTAGGTTCCATGAACAAATGCTGCTGTATTGAGTCAGAATTATCTACAAAGTCCAGCAATATCTGTACACAAGTCATTATAGCACAGGCCATAATGTTTTTTTAAAAGATGGGTTTGTACTTTCTACGATTAGTGGCAAAATTACTTTCACAGGCATCAGAGAAGATCTCAATAACTGCCCTAAAGCTTTGTCTGCTTTATGCAGAAGATGCAGGGACTGTTCTGACAACATAAGAGAACAGGTAATTGGAAACTGTTCCAGCAAACCTTCTAAGAACTAATTTTTTGTACCTTTTCTTTGTCAGGAAATCTGAACTGATGGAAAAAGACACAGAGACTGCAGAAATTTTGCAGTGAAGTCTACTGTGGTCTTACCTGTTAAAACAAGTACGGATTTAATGGTTACAACAGTAAGCAAAACAGCATTTTGTGATTTTCAGGGTATCATTGGCAGTTAGAAATCATAAACTCCTTAGGAAAAGCAGCTTTGTGTATTTGCACAATAAATTAATTCTGCTTTAAATCCGAGATGAGAATTATACTCTGTTTGAAAAGTAATTTTTTGGTGTGGTTTGTCTGTGACCATCAGTGCTGAATGCTCACAGTGGTTCCATGGAAACAGTGATGTTTGTGGATAAACCACCAAAAAATGAGTGCCCAAGCTGTGAAAAACCACTCCCAGCACTATTAAATGGATGAAAGGTTATCCATTGCCTACTTAATTATTTTCAATACAGCAATGTAACTCTTTTAGAAATGTTTGTACTAAACACAAATTGTTTGAACTTTGGCAGTGTGCTAATAGCTTATAATTTTATCTTGGAAAATCTGCCATCTGTATGTAAATACAAGGAAAATGAGAACACTTGCTCCTATCCAATAATACACCTCGGTTCATACATTTTGTCAACTGCTCAATTGCATATTAATTATATTGTCTTATGAAGATTTTTTATTTCTCTCTTTATTCAGCCTTTTCTCTTTGCTGACTTTCCATCCTTTAAGTGATGTGTACAGCTTCCACTTCTTGTAAGTCAGAGGAAATGTAGAGAAAGAACTGATGCAAAAGACTCGTGAAATATTAGTGAGCTGAGGGTTGCTGGAGGTGGCTCAGCTGATAGATATAGATATAGACTGATAGATACATGGATATATAGGATGGTATATGTTGTTGAATATTCTTGAACTTCAAGGCCAAAATTTGTCTTTCCTTTAACACTGGGATGTTGAGTAACTGTTAACTGTTGTAAAAACTCACTCGTAAAGGGCAAAAAGAACTTTTGAATAATTACACAGATGAAAACACAGAATGGTTCTGTTTTCTCCTGATTCAGGATGAGAAACAACCCTACACTTTCCAGGAACTTGTTTTCTGTTTTGAACTTGAGGAGTCCGTTCTTGATTTCTTACCCAAGTTGTTGCAGGTACACCTGAGATTCAGAACCAAACTGAGCCCGTACCAACTTCACTGACAGTAAAAACAGAAACATTTTAGGACTGTGCTGTATCACATCAGACTCCTAGGTGGCTTTTATAAATACTTGTAGCATGTTTGTGGTGTAACACCTGTGGATGCCCCATCCCTGGAAGTGTTCAGGGCCAGGTTGGATGGGGTTTTGAGCAACCTGGCCAAGTGAAAGCTGTCCCTACCCATGGCAGGGGACTTGGAATGAGATGATCTTTAAGATCCCTTCCAACCCAAACCATTCTATGATTTTATGATTTGCTTGCTGCTGTGCAAGCACAGATGCGCAGCAACGGAATGAAATATCATCTAAAAAATAGTATTTGAAAATTTTAGTTGAGTCACAGATGGGCATCCAAAACGTTAATGATGGCATCTGCACAATGAACACTGCTATTTCCTAACTCCACAGTGATCAATGGTAATCTTCTGAAGTAATTTATTTGTGCTACATGTTAGTTTTTGTTATCACCACATTCTGTTATTCTGTATAAATAGCAATTATTATTCTGAACATGGGACAGTATTTTCTGTTTCGGTCTAATTTTTACAAATGCCACATTCTTCTCAAAGCGTTCACCTTGGAACAGAAAATGCTTTATAGTTACTGTCTTGTCAGATGGTAGCATTTTCAATTCCTTTTGTGTGGGGTTTTTTTTTGTAAACTCTGTTGACATCAATATGTAAATTGTGGGACTGTGGAAAAAATATGAATGTGACACTGATGTCTCCCACAGTGAAGCTGGTTAGTGTCTTTTTTAGCAGATTTATTTTAAAAAGACAGGTCCAATTAACATTTTTTTTTAAAAAAAAGGAAAAGCTGGCCTATCAACTTTGCAGTTGTTGCCACAGTTTTGTGTTGGGGAGGCAACTGCAGAGCTGTTCATAGTAATTATTCTAAATTTGATAAGTTACAAGTATTAAAAACTTGCCTGAAGCGGAGCAGTTAGGTTTGCTGGTGGAATATGCAGATATAAGGAGAAACAATTAGCAAGGTGGTTCCCTCAAGATTTTGAGATTGAAAAGAGACGATCTTCCCGTCTGTCTGTTACAAACAAAACATCCTGTGTCTGTTTTGTTTTCATTGTGCCTACCTTAAGAAAAGCAAGATTTGATGTGTCCTAATTTTAATTATCTCCAGAAGCAGCACATTTATCCAGAAAGAGCAAATCCTGCTCCTGTACAGCACAGCTGGTGCAGAGGTGCTGCTTGATAGGTGGAGAAAGTGCAGCCCTGTGTGCTGGGCAGGGAAGTGTGTTTGCCACCAGCACCACCACTGTCCAGAACAATTCCAACAGCTCTGTTATAAACAGGCATTCTGGCAGAATTACTCTTGTTTCCCACATCACAGTCCATAGATACTGCTTGAGGAGGATTTTAGAAAAAGGCTCCTTTTTCAGGTGAATAAACAGGAGAGATTAAGTTATTTGTATTGCAGTACAGCTGAAACATCCTAAGGCAAACAGTAACTCCTCCTGCAAAACCTTGCTGTTGAACTTAACAAAATACAATTCTTTGCTCAAAAAGAGTGTGATTTGAACAAACACATCATGAGAAGCAAAAAGAAAAATTGTTGCGATTTTGAGGCTAGATAGGAAGACAATAATTTGTTGTCTAAATTGTTTTTTTTAGTTACAAGCTACTACTTTGTAGACTGTAGAAATGCTTTTAATATTTTCTGATTGAGACAGAAAAATATTGTAGATTTTCTCTTATAGCCAAACCAAATTTTCTTATATTTGTTTGGAAATTTGCAGGAATTTAATTTATCTGAGGCTTACAGGCCAACTGAATGAACAAAATACTGGTTCTTAATCCACACTTTTGAATTATGCTGCAGCAATGCACACAGAAAAAATAAATACAAGTACACTTTCAGCCTGTGCCTCTAAGTAGATGACTTTACTGTGGAATCTGATTTTTTCAAAAGAAACACGTTATTGTTCATTCACAATATTATTTTCCCATTAAATTTTTATGCCTTTGCTTTAGAAAAATGTGTCACTTAATCTGCAGTTCAGCTTTGTGTTATTTTCCAAATAAATAACCAAGTATTTAGAAAGCAAAGGAGAAAAATCCTTAGAAGAATAGAAAGCTGCAAAGAGAAAAGGTGGTGGGTGAGCTTGAGGCAACCTGAGGCCTCAGTGATAAATCTTCATCCAGAAGATACACATTTAAGATCTATTTTCTTAAATCTTTGCTGTAATTCTGTATGGCCATCTTAATGTTACTAAATGCCATAATGTTAGTGCCAGAGGCAAGCTAATAAATCCAGGTTAGATGCCTTCTTCTCTCTTAAATCATACAGATGCTGCTGTGAATAGTTGACACGTTTTCCTTGATCCTGCCCAGGGCAATGGACAGCTGAATGGATTCAAATAGCTTTTAAGCAGACATTTCATAATTTTCCACAGCTTTGGGTTGGAATTCTTTCCAACTGTCAGTCTGTCTAACATTTGCTTAATTTCAAGGGGAAAAACAGGGTCCTGTTTTTCTTCTTCTTTAAGGGATTTTTTCCTTTTGTTTTTTTTTTTTTTCCTGAAAAACTTCTGTCGGAGTTATGTGATCACTAACTTTTAGTACCATTTTTTCAATAACATCAATAGTTACAATCTCTAATTGATTAATGTCACCTACTGTAGATTTAGATTCACATTAGGACTGTCTTGTAGTAACATTTGTTTCCTGCAGAATTGCTGATGCTAATGCTGACTGCCAGCTAGAGAAAGCTGTTTCTTTGCTTTGATGTGTAGACCTCAGATTTTTTCCAAGACTTTTTTTAAATCTCGTACCATGATAGGTACAACTTCTCATCACCAGGTGCATCACAGATGCATCACACGTGGTGACTGCATGAAACATTACAGTGAAAAGGAGCTGGACCAGCATTCTGCAAGAACTTTATTACATTCTTGCACATTTTCATGTATTGGACCTCAGAACATAATCCAGTGGTTTTAAGGTCTAGGTGTGGGGACAACCATTACTAGAGAGAAAATGTGTGTGTCCATCTGACTAAGACATTATCTAACTGCTTTCACTTAGCATGGTTTTGTTATTGCTATTATCACGACAAAAACAGTCCTGAGTGCTCCATCATGTCAGTTTGTGTGTGTGCGTGTACATGTAAATGTATCTAAAGAGCAACTGAATGTATTTTTTTTAAGAGTTTTGGCAGTATACAAACAACATAAATCAGAAAAAATACACTAAAGAGGCACAATTACCCATTCAGATCATTCAGTACTCAAACCCAGTCCCTGAGGTTCCTGTGACAAAGCCTGACCTTTTGGCTCTTGGTAAGAGCAGGGCTGCAAAAGGTCCAGTGCTATCCTGCAAATCAAGTCCAGTCAAGGAGCAGAACATGGTGGCTCTGCCAGTTCTGTTGCCTTTGACTCTCGTTTTTGCACTGATGACTGAATCTCAAAATGTCCCAGTCGTGGGTGGCAATCTGCTTGTATGTTGTTTCTTAGTGAGAGCCTTTCTGTCAGCTTAGAAGAAATGTGTGCAGCAGGAGCTGACCTGTCTGTGGATTTTCCTTCTCCCTTCTCCATCACCACAGACAGTGGTTTCCATCACATAGGCCCTGTTCTGGGAACTTCTTGTATCCCTTCTCCCTTATTGCTACATCTTAGTACATCTTCCCTCTCAATGTGTCCAAGTCCCACATAATTCTGTAATCCCAAAGCTCATTTTTCCTTTGGCCTTCACTAAATGCCTGGAGATGTTTCACCTGCTCTGTACAGGGGTGACCTTCTTGGAAGCAAGTCCTGTGTTTGGCCCTCCCCGTTTATCAAACACTTCACTCAACAGGCACAGGTAATGCTTCCAGTGATGATTTTAGAGCTTGGCTCTCTCACCCATTTAGCTTCTCCTGGCACAACTAACAGCATCTTCACTTCTGTACTCTGTGTTCTTCTCTGCAAAGCATTTACACACTCTGTATTCTCAAGTTCCTCAGAGAGACTTGCTTCTGAAGCAGTTCAGCTAGCAGTCACTGAGGTGTCTAGACTTGAACAAGTTTAAAGTGTCAAACCACTTTATTTTCTTATGAAATATTTAATGAAATATTCAGGCTACTCTTTGAGCAGCTGTAGTCTTAGATAACTTTACTGTTGTTGCAATTGTTCAGTTTTCTGTTGAAAAAAAAATATTTTTCATGGACAACACAAGCTACATACAGCCTACAGGGGGGGTGTGTGGGAGGGGCTTTTCTACATAAATCTTCATGTTAGTTTAAAAAATAAGAGATAGTCAGAAGAATCTTTCCAGACTGCTGCTATTTCTAGCAACCTTTTTCAGCTGAAAATAAAACGATTCAAAACACTGTTTTAGAATTCTTAAAGCATATGTTTAAATTATTTTCATTCCTTTAAACACTTTTGATTAGTAAACCTGCAATTTCTAATTTTTTTGTTGTTGTTCTTCAAATAAGATAGTTCAGGTAAATCCAAATTTAGTCTGTCTTTACTTTCCAAGATACGTGAAAAGACTGTTTTCATTTCTCTAAAATAAAATAATTTTTTTTAAAATCTGAAATTGCTACTGCAACCAATAACTGGTTTTTGCTTGACTATTTTTTTTCTGTTATCTGTCTTAATATTTGGAAAACTCCTCCACAATTATGACACTTATGACAATAATAACTTAAAAGAATACTTTTTAAAAAAAGAAATCTCTGTGCTGAAATGCTTTGAATGTTTGTCTTTTAAAAGCCTTTTCTTTCCCGTGTGTTCTTAGCAAAACTCCCTTCATCATATTTCTTAGTATCAATGTACCCATGGCTGCATGTAATACTCCTTTTTTTTCCCCATGTAGTAATCAGGTTCTTAGCTCTGTGAGTTAGTGTGATGTAGACATCCTACTGATAATTTGTTTTTTTGTTGGTGCTGTAAGTCTTGTTCTGAGTGTGGCTGAAAGAGCTACATAACACCTATCAGGTGCCTAAATGTTAGCACAAGAAAACTAAAATATCAACACCTCAACAAATAAAAAGCTCAGTACGAAATGCCCGTAGTACACTTTCTTTTTAGGCATTAGAGCCTGTTTCTCATTAGTCAGTATTAGCTTAGCAATGTAGCTGTCACTTTTTCAGTTAGATACATCTGTCTACACCTGTGCATCATTTGTCAATAGAAAATGAGTCCCAATGAGTTCTCATAAAATCAAACAAATTGTTTTTGAGGGGTTGCTGGTTGGCTGGTATTGGAAAAATTAGCATCAATGAAGTTATTGGATAGAGTAAAGTGCAAAGCAGATAAGTGGAAGAAGATTTTTGTCCTGTGCAGAACTTCTTTAATCCAGCCAGGTCTCCCTCTCCACAGACTGAATAGAGAGGCAGGTGCACACGTTGTTCTTCCAAGCTGACGTAGTGACAATTATCTGCATGTAAATAAAGGGAGTGCAAGTCACTGGATTTCAAGTTAAAAAAAAAAAAAGGTAACAAGTTTTGACCCAAAGAGAAGAATCTGTGTGTTGTTCTGTGGTGGTCATGGTTTCAGAACCGCACTATGTCTTGAAGTTGTGTGAGAGAGTTTTTCCCTTTGCAGGCTGTAGGACCTGGAGGAATAGTGAGAAGAGAAGGAAAGATAGTGACTGTAAAGATGTTATGAAGGGAGTCAAATACCTCTGAGGATTCTCAGAGAACACAAGCAGAAATGTCAGGAGGCTACATGGGGATACATGCATTTTGTTTCCCTTAACTACTGGTGTTCAGATATTGATCAGTGGAATAAAGTTATTGAGCAGCTGGGAACACCCTGTCCAGAATTCATGAAGAAGCTGCAGCCAACAGTGCGGAACTACGTTGAGAACAGACCCAAGTATGCTGGCCTCACTTTCCCCAAACTTTTTCCAGACTCTCTCTTCCCAGCAGACTCGGAACACAACAAACTCAAAGGTATGTCTGACAAAGGGACGTGGTTCGTGAGCAACAGCTGCAGTAGAATGGAGGCTTTCCCAATTTTTCTTCTCTCCAGTTGCACTCCATTTAATGCAGTTAGTTGCAGACCAGTGACTGCATGGGTTTTGTTCAGCTGAGAGGCAGGCTTTGGAAATGGTTTTTGGAGATCCTGGTGCTTGGGCAGCCAAGGGAACATAATCACTGATGCATTGAGGATATTCCCATGGTGTTCCATGTGATGATCCTGTGCCACAAGGAACTGAGGTGTTCTTTTACTCTTATTCTTGAACTTGTAACACAAAGGAACAATGGAACTTCCTTTGGGAGATCTCAGGACTTGTACTGTTTTTTTTTAAGTGAAAAATACCAGTTAAGCCAAATGCCTGCCTCACACCTCTACCTTTACTAGAAAATACAAATATATTATCAGCATCAGCCAAAATGAAGTAGCCGAGGTTTAATATCCACTGGGGTGGATTTCTTCTTTTGAAAAATCCTGTGGGTCACTTAAGATATGTGAAGTAGAAAACTAACTTAATAACAGTGTGACTAGATATCCCCCTGTAGAAGAAAAATTGCCATGATTTTAATCATATATTGAAGTATTTTTTCACTTGAATGGGGCATTGACCTTCAGTGGGAGAGAGTGATTATTGTGTGTTTAGTACACAGGCCTGGAGCCCCTGCAGACCTGTGCTGTGTTTTGGCTCTGCACCACTCCAGTCCTTGGAGCCACTCACCACAGTGGCATTTAATGGTTTTCAGTTGCTTGCGATTTGCATGTCATTACACGACCCAGAATGTACTTCCAGTTAACAACCCCTTCATAGCCAAGCTGCTGTCCTGGCTCTGCGAGTAAAGGGAAAGGTCTGAGCAGATGCTTTTGGATAAACAGAATTTTATACTCCTGCCACAACACAATTGAATAGTGGAATTTTCCTGCATTTGCAGCTAATGAATAGAAATGACTGTCAAACAGTGCTGTTATCTTTTGGATGCAGAAAGTACGTACATTTGAGTATCCTGAATGCCAGTTTTGGAGATATGGCCACAAAGCAAGAAACAGTGCATTCAGAAACCCCTTCTTGTGGAGCATGGTATCATCCCATGCCCTGCCTAAATGTTTCACCATAATGTAATGTTAATGGTTTAATTAGATGCTCAGCCATGTATGATGAGATACCTAATAATATTTTTGCACTTACTGCTCTTTGCAACTTTTTCCTTTCATTGTCTTTTTCACTTACAGAGCAAATAATTTTGAGAATCCGAGAGCTTAGAACACTACATGGTTAATAACAGCAATAACAGAAATTTATGTTGTTTTAATTTTTTCATGTGGGTTAAGATGGTATTATATTTTTTACAAACTCCAACTAGGAAAAATCCATTTCAGTAATATAAAGCTGAGTTTGTGGCTTTGTTGTGGCATTGTTTGCCTGATAGGCACAATGGAATATATTATCAGGTAAAATAAAACAATGCTGCAATGTAAAATTCAATGTGTGTGTGTGTGTGTGTGTATATATATATATATATATATATATGCAGTGCAGGATGATGTGCCTCACTGATTTAAATTTCATTTTGCAGGACAAACAATTCCAAACTCTTCCATACCACAAGGCTACAGATTTGAAATTATTGCTTCTAAGGGGATAACGTAAGATTAGCCTAGTCTCTATGCCTCATTAAAAAGTTTAATGCCTCACAGCAGGTTAGGGGAGAAACTTCAAAACATCCAGAGAATTGTGGATGTTTTTCTGAGCCAGTCTAAGAGTGCCTGTAAGTTTCAGGCTTTGATTTAGTAATGTCATGATTTTAGACTTCTTTATGTGAACTTTTTACTCTGATCCTGGTAATAATCACAGATACATCAAGCATGTTTTTCTTAGGGGTATTATTCTACATGGAATCTGCACATATGTAAAATGTCACTAAAGCTTGTTAGGGAACTTATGGTGTCAGCCCTGATTTTGGCACCTTTCTAATGAATCAGCCCTAAAATGATTACTGAAGAGCTCTTGCTATGAGGAGGCAAGGCAGCAGAAGTACATACACATCCAGTCTCTAAAAGGGTTGTGCCACTGCTCTTTTCCTACCCCTACTAACCCTCCCCTGGAGGCAGTGCTTGTTTTGTACTAACGCTGTGTTTCTCTGCTTTCCTTGTTCCAGCCAGCCAAGCCAGGGACCTCTTGTCAAAGATGCTGGTCATTGATCCGGCCAAGAGGATATCAGTAGATGAAGCCTTACAGCATCCATACATTAATGTCTGGTACGACCCAGCAGAGGTGGAGGCGGTAAGTGAGGCAGCACTCCTTCCTTCAGAATGCCAAACACAAATGTGATTCGGGGATTCCTGCTGCTTTACAGCAGCACAGTAATGAGCACGCTGGAAAGAAACAATGCTGGAACTGTGGTGGTCTGGGGATTGCTGTGAAATGAGACCTGTAGGGACAGGATATCTCTCTTTATTCGATTAACTGATAATAGATGGGAGGAACAAAAACACTTCAAGCATATGAAGCCATTTTCAGCTTTCTTCTAGAAAGGATTTTGAATCCACCAGCTCACATTTTAGCTCTAGAAATCAATCTGGCAAAAGATACTGTCTTTCTTTCCAAATCTTTCCCTGTGGAAGACAGCAAACATCACTTTTTGTATTTGTGTTCAAGGATATATGTAGAGAGGAGGAGAATTAAGCAAAAAAATAGTTGGGATTCTGAAAAAAACCCCAAACAAACAAAAACCAAAACCAACCAAACAAAAAAACCCTACCGAAACGAAACAAACAAACAAAAACCACACAAAGAAACCCCCACAAAACCAAAACAAAACACAAAAATAAAACTTGAAGTCAGAATTCAGAAAAATCTTAGCAGGACATAAATTTTTCCATAAAATGAAGCAGGGGCTCAGGTGTTTTCCTGGGCTATGGTTCAATGTACAGTATCATGTACTCCGTGTGCAAACAGAAGTGGATTTTTTTTTATAATCCTGTCATGCTTTAGACACCTCTCTGTAAGCCTTGGTGGGGCTGGTGTTAACAGGGCTAAGTGCAATCTGTCAGCACTTCAGTGACATGGTATAAAAGGTATGGTATAATGGGTGTAGGTATGAATTCAGAGAGGTGCTCTGTAATACTCTGTATGAAATGTATGAAAACAGGTTTGGAAATATTATTTAGCCACCATAGGAAATGAAGACCTTGTAAAATTAAATCACTGCTGTTTAGTGATATGCTCCAATTCAGTCTGTGTTCTTGAAAGTGCAGTAAACTTCAAAAGTAAATTGAATGTTCAAACCCCCATTAAATTTCCAGCACATGGGATTTTTTTCAGAGGATGTTATTTAGGAGTACTTTATAGGGCTTCATTTTGCCAGTCTCATTTTCAGAGGGAAAGTTAAACTGGAAGACTTTCCTTTTGCAATGAACAGTTTATTAAATTATAAATATCTATCTGTTTATGCTGACACACCTTCAGTGGTTAGCTGTAAGTCATTTACTAATTATTTTCTGGAGAAAAAATACAAAAAAAAAAATCTGTGGGATATTGGTGGTTTTCTATTCTTGCTCAGAAGGATGTTCTCCAGCAAGTACTCCACTGAGATATCTGCCCTGTTACAGTTGCAGAAGAGTTAGGATCAAATTCAGTAAATATTTCCTAATGCCATGCATTAAGCATGCCATGGGCAATGGGGAAATGACTCATCTCATGGATTTTTGTTAGATCTTGCCAAATTTATGGCAGGGATGGGACTAAAAGACATCTAAAAACATCCAACAAATTAGCTGTTTGAGAGGTAGATACTTTTGCTTATTCACTTAGACTGACTCTGTAAATTTGACTATACTGAACAAAACCATGGAAGTTATAATAGAGTACAAATGAACAAAGCAGTAGTATTTGAATGACAGTTCAAAGCCTAAAAATGGCCCTGTGGCTCGTTAATGTTGGATTTGCAGCAGAGGCTGCTCTGTGAGGCAACCCTGCTTTTTCACAGACTGCCCTGCAAATGTGCAACCAGGGAACCTGACAGGAAAGCAAAGGGAAAATTAGTGACAGAGTTGTGCTCGGTCACTTGCACAGTGCTTCACTTGCCACTATTTTTCCTGGTTTCCCCACTGGGATTTAGAAGCCTGCAGTGTGTTGCATCTGCCCGTGTTCACTGCACTCTCTTTTTTTGGTAATACTTGATAATACTTGATAAGCTCTTTTACACAGAAGTCTTTCATCATGTAGCTAAAGGTTTAGTAGTGGGATGTTTTGGGTTTTTTTTTAAGTTCTGCCCCCATCTTGTAACATGAGACAGGATTCCTCCCACTATCAGTAATCCTGTAGAGTAGGGATAACAGAAATTAAGGTACAGAGGTATTAAACAAGATGACATTTTCAGCCAGTATAGTATTGGAGAGGGGGGAATTAGCTGCTTTCTGCTGTCTAGTTAGATTCCTCCTTCTCCCCAGTAAATGGCTTCATCAAAAGCAGCCAGGCATCTGTTGTACAGTGTCCATGTCATTCAGAAGCATGAGAGGACAGGTAACTGAAAGCATTTAATGTGACAGGAATTCTGAAGTGAGCTGTTGCAACACCGTTAAATGTCAGCATGTGCTGGAGTAGACAATGCAGAGCACTGAAGCCAGCTCAGGGAATAAGCAGAGAATTTGGTGTCAAAGTTTAACCTGGAGGTACAAACCCTCTGTGTCTGCTCAGATTTACAGCATTATAAATGTGAGGGAAACAGATAAAACAGCCCTACCCAGTTAAAAAGCAGACTAGTGAGACAGTTACAGTCCCTTTTTGTAAGTCTATTATAAGTTTATGGTCTTTCAGAGATTGTGTGGGGGCAATAAAACTATTATGTCTCGTTCTAATGGGCAAACACTGTGCACAAATGGGAAGTGCTAGGAATGCAATACCCTTTCCCCCACAATGTGTCACAGCATTAAACTCTTCTGGGTGGCCCTAAATGCCAAGTGTGATTCCCTGACACGGAGAGGAAGATGAGCTGTTATTAGATGTGGGACTTGCTATTCACCGACCACAGGAGGTTACTCAGTGCTGTGGCTCTCCCACAGAACTTCTGCATGAAACAAACCACAGCCAAAGCCCTCAACAGCTCTGAAACAGCATCATGCTCACAGCTGGAAACAGGCCTTGCACAGCTTTTGAGCTTACCTGTGGATTTTGGATTTACAGGGAATTCTTATGTCTAACATAGGTAGTTTGCCAGGTTCTTTTAAGCACACGCAGCTTGCCACAATATCTGTGATAAGAAAGTCACAGTGTTAGGTTCTGCAGAGCATACACCATTGTTCTGAAATTATTCTGAATAGCATTACAGTTAAGATAATTTCTGTATTCAGCCAATGACAACTAAAATCTGTGTTTTCAAAAAATAGGAGAAAATGCAGGTAATGTATGGCTTGGGTTGTGCGGAATTCCCAGATGTTGAAATCTGTTACCAATCTTCACACCTAATTCAAATGTAGGGAAACAAGAGTTCAAAAGTATTATTTAGGGCAAAAGTATTATTTACTAATACTATGCAGGAAATCTACTGTAAAATCAGAATAGGAACTCAAAGACCTTACTTCTCTGTTTTATTCTTTAGTTCAAGACTCTCCTGAAGTCTTTTTTTTTTGCAGAAACTGTCTCAGATCCACTTTTAAACAAATACAATGTTTATTACTTTCATGTTAGGCTATTTACCTATACAACAGCATTTGGGCTATTACATGAATAAATGACACACACAATAGCTTTTCTCCCTCCAATTGCTCTTGTCCTACTTTCTGGAAAGAAGAGGTTTCCAATATCTCTTGCCTCTACATGCAGACTATCCTGTTTATTGTAGATAATCTCAGTATCTCCCTGATGACATTAGCTTCTCAATTTTCCTGTCTGAAAATGCTGTGCTTGAGACTGTTTTCAATTACCCAGCTGCTTTTTTTTTTTTTGAAGATGCTATGCATTCTCATTCTTCATTGAGATGATTTGTGAATAAATCCCAAATCTGATATTGAATTTTTCATATCTACCCTAATGTTTATGCCTATTTTCAGGTTACTGGGTTTTATCCCAAAATGATCAAATTGTGAACAAAATGGATTCCTACACATTGCTTTAGCACAATAAAGTTCTTCCTTTTGTTATTGATATATTCAAAGAAACCATTCACGTCATATTGGATTCCATTTTGGAACCTTTTGAATGTATGTGTGATCTCATTTTGATTCCTACTTGGGAAAACTTGTTCCATTTCATGGGAACAAATCTAGTAGCAAAATTTGTTGTAGATTATTATGTGATGTCTCTGTTAACTGGTTTCAAAATTTGTCTTGAACTTTCCTGTACCTGCAGTTATTGTTTGTTATCTGATATGTGCCATCCATTAGAAGAGAGATTTCTATGAAACAAAAAGGTCAGGTGTTAAAAATATTCCTTTCAAGCTATTCCTTTCAAGCTCTATGTTGCCAGTATTTTGCAGCAGTGATAGATTTTGTGGGGTTTTATTCACTGTAACTCACAAGGCTTTCATTCCTGGTTTTATTTTCATAGGATTTACATTTCACTGGAGTATTTCTGCATCTAGGACTGGGCTGATCATTCATTCATTTTTCTGTGCATGCCAATCTATGTGTTACCTTCTATTAATGTGATGCTGTTTCCAGTGTTGCTAATGAAAACAACTTGGTTTATGGTTCTCAGTCTGAGGTCCAGGACAGAAAGTGCTGCTGTATTGTCTTAGTCCTATATAAACTATCTATGACCAGCTGTTAAATACAATTTTTTAAAACTAGTTTGTCAGAATTTTAAAAAAATCACCCACCTCTTATTTTACCTGTGAGTGCTAAGCATCCATTATGATGGAGAAGCACTTTGGAGAGCTCTGTGGCCTTGGCAAACACACTTCAAAGAAGGTGTCACCTTCACTACATGACATAAGCAAGGCTCTCAGGCTGTGCATCTTTTCTGCTGGTCTTTTTTCTTGCTCAGCTCTGTATGTATAGATGTTGTGTAAAAAGTCTTAGATGAGCTGCCACAATTTTAGCACTCGGTTACAGGACTTGGTTTTCTGCTTAGAGATTGATGGTGTGCATCTGTTGTCTCACAAAAGAAGTGTGCAGCTCTGCTCTGTGCACAAGCACAGATATTTCCTCTAGTCAACAACATCTATCCATTCATAGCTGATTGATTACGGAAGCTGAACACAGCTTCGACAAAAATCTTTGTTAATGTCAGTGAGGAGGAGTGGTTAGAGAAGAAAGAGGCATTTCTTTTCTTCTTTTTCTTTTTTGGACCAAACTTAATCTTTTTCCAGCTTGCTTGTTGTATCTTCAAGCTGTTCAGTCATCTGTGTGTAGCTGAGTAATCTTGACTCCTGCTGCATGGCTTCCTTACGGTCCAGCTGTTCAGAAATAGCTCCGTCTACAATTTCGTTGATGCACATAATGTGTGGAGTCTTCCAAAAGCCTCTGCAGAAACTCCAAGGAACAAATGGGCCCAGAGTCATCTCTGCTTCCATATCCCTAGCTGAGATCATCCCTAGCCCACTGTGAAATCCACAGGGTGAAATCCCAAGCACTTTGTAGATGAAGAGATGCCAGACCTCTGGTGACAAGCATGCTGGTGTACTTGGGCTTGCACTGCAAAAATAAATATATGAATGGTATCACAATCTAGGTTGTAGCAAAGCACCAAGGAATTTTTATATTCACTTGTTATGAGGATCTAAGCTATTTAACAGAAGGTTTAACCTCACACCATTACTTTTTGCATCCTCCAGTCCCTCTTTTATCTGCATGATCTTGCTAATTCCATCACTGCCTTGTTGTGCCGCTCCACAACTACTGCCCCAGACCCTGCAATTCTGGGAAGAGATGCAGACTCAGGCCCTGCTCTGCCAAGCTTTCTAAAAACAGCTCATCCCAAGGTCTCCACAGTGCTGGCACTAGCTCTGCAGAGGCAGGGACAGAGATGGCAGGATTTGCTCATGTGTGAGCTTCAGCCCATTCCCTTTGCTTTCTAGCAGTGGCATACAAACCAATCTGTGTTGCTTTGGGAAAGTGAGAATACATCAGTTTCAACATATGTTTTGCTTTTTTCTCTAGTGAAAAGCTTCCCCTCTCTGGATATTAGAATGGTATTTATCAAATCCAGTAGTCTCCTGCTGTTTATCTGACCACATAACCCCCCTTGTCTTTTGTGTATTTTGCTTTTTGGTTTGCTTTTTGATTGGTTTTGCTTATTTGTTTGTTTGGTTTGCTTTTTTTTTTTTTTTTTCTCCAGAAAGAGACCCATATGGATATTTTCTGTTGGGTTTGTTTTTGGTAATTTTTATTACGTCCAAGGAATGTTACATTTAATGCAAAAATATTTTGAAAATCAGTTTGTAAAATGGAAAAGCCATGACCCATTGAAACAACAGGGGGGGTTTTCACTATCTACAATATAATTCATTCCTTTGCTTCTGCATCCAAAAATAGATTCTATTCTTTGTTATTGTTGCCAGTGCAACTGCTTGCAAATCAGTCTGGTTTTGGGAGAAAATGGCTGCCTTAAACTGAAGCTAGATGCTGCCACCCATAGGATTGATCCACACCCTGCCTTGATTTAATGCTGCTTGAACTCTGTATTTTTTCTGAGACTTACAGAGTCGCAGAATCAACTAGGTTGGAAAAGACCTTGGAGATCATCAAGTCCAAACTATGACTTAACACCACCTTATCAACTAAACCATGGCACTGAGTGCCACATCCAGATTTTTTTAAACACCTAAACAAAGTAAACTATGTCACTCTCAGTTGGCATGAGCAGTATGAAGGATTTGTAAGAATGCCTAAAACACTGCAGCTGCATCCACATGGAAAGTTAATGATTATGAATTCAGTAATTTTCTAAGATGTTTGATTTAGGTAGCAAAGTCAGTTTTAGGCAAAGCTTTGCACCAAGACTAAAATCAGGTGCCCGGGAGGACATGGGTATGGCAGCTGCTCTGATTGTTCCATTTCTGTGACAATACTTGTATATTATCTTTAAAAACCTCCTGTCCTCCCTCTAATTTTAGAAATTGGTTTTAAAAAAGCCACAAAACAAACAAGTTAGCAGAAAGGGGTGGTCAGCATAGGAGGGGGTATTGTATATTGACAACAGTGTATTAAGCTTTGTGGTTCTCCTAAGAATTAATGAGAATTGTAGGAAAATTAATTCTCAAAATAATTTTGGTATTCTCAGCTCATCTCTGTGCCTTGAGTCAATGAAAAGGTGAGGACTCAGGGCATTTTGATGGGAAAGCTCCACTTCTCCCAGTGTGAAGCACTGGCCTGGCCTCTCAGCAGAGCTCCATTCAACTGTGCTCTGCACAGGCTTTGGAGTGGTTACAGAGCCTGCCTCTGTGAATAGCAGGGATTTATTCATGCTACTGTCCTGCTGAACATTCCTTACCCTTGGCTCCCTCATGCCTGCCGAGAGCCACGTTTCATAGCTGTGGGTTCTGCTAACTCACAAGTAAAAAGTCTGCAGTGTCAGCGCTGGCAGAGCAGTAGAATGTTGTGCAGGTGCAGCTCCTGGCATCCTGCAGTGTGTGAAGGACAGTTTGGTTGCTCTCCCTTGTTTGACTCCATAGAAAAATAGGAGCTCAGAAATGAGTGAGGTTATTCTGGGCTCTCTCCCTGGAAAATGCCTTTGTTTCCAGAATGTATTGATCTAGGCAATGATTACTGCTGATTTTCTTGTTGCTTATTAGCCAATTACCCCAGCTTAAGATGTAGTTGAAATAAATTAGAAGTAAAATAAGCCAAAGATTCTGTGGTTGTGTGAATTGAGAACAGGTATGTGCATCTGATCACTTGTTCCTTTTGATTCTACAATTTGTATTTGGGAATTAAAGTAGTGAAGGAATCTATCCTCTTATTTCTCTCTGGGGGAGAAATACAAGTTTTTCTGTGGAAGGTGTAAAATGAGTATTTATACTTGGTAAAAGCAATTTTATCCCACCTATGCTTTTTGTAGGCTACTCCCTGAAGCTTTTAGAAAGCTACTTTCAGGATATTCTTGTCCAACTTGGTTTGCCTGTTCCTTTTGCACCTGGCAGAGAAGAGGTGGTTCTGTCACTGTGGTTAAGCTGTAGCTCAGCCAAACACCTCCCGTGCTGCTCCTGTAAATTCCTAGCCCCTCAATTTTCTTGGCTTGGCTGGCTTTCTCTGCTTTTCCCAGTAGGAAATGCATGCTCCACGGCTGGCTGAGTGGCTGAGCAGCAGCCCAGCAGGCTCAGCTGGAGGAGTGGAGCTTACTTATCAGGCCCCACTGGTCAGTGGTGAAGATCACCTGTACTCTTGTAGCTCTCTGACAACACCATCAGCAGGAACCCAGAATCCCCTCAGAGGTTGTGCCAATCTTGGTGGAATCAGGACTCACTGGAAAGAAATGAGAAGAGTTAGTCTGATGCCTTTTCCTGGGCTTAGAATTAAAAGCCCCCCCCACCCCCCCACCCCGGGTCTATCTTAGTTTACAGAATGTGTTCTATGTGTTCTGGAGAGGACCTTGGGTCTGGGGATCTCTGACACCCTAACTAGGATGTTTCCAAGATGTTTAGTCTCTTGGCTTAACAGATCTTTGGGTCTAAGCTAGTTATCAAACTTAAAGAATTGCAAGTATGTGGGCTAAAAGCACTTAGGATACCTAAAAGCTGCATAAAAGGGTATATGAAAGGGGAATATGAGAAAAGTGTATGAAAAAGCAAAATCATCATGGCATCAGTTATGCTGAATAAGAGAACAGCTGCATTGGTCTGGGACTCAGACTCTTACTGGGCTGTGTCTTACTTTGCTGATGTAACAAAACTTTGGGTACCCGTGCTGAGGGCTGGCACTCACTTTAATTCATGACATGCGTTTCCTCAGCACCTTCTCAGGTATGAGACTTAGCAATCCATGACTTCACCTAATTCCCTTATCTTCAGCCCTGATACAAGTGTCACTCTGGGGAAACTTCCCTTGTTTTCAGTGAACTTGTCCAGTTCAGCTGTCATGTCATTTTCCTGGTCCATATCATGTCACTGAGCTATTACTTTTTCCGTTGTATTTGTAGCATGCAAATGGCTTAATGGACTGAAGGAGTTACAGTCCTGAGAGAAAATTTCTAAATTCTTAGTGATTCAAGAAAACAGCTTGGTAAATATGCATTTAATAGCAGGATGTTTTGAAGGGGACACAATGGCAAGTGCCCAAGATGGAAGTCAGAGGAAATACATATGAGCAAGAAAAGTGTTGTGCATCTTGTTTCCATCTTCATTAGGTACTCTTACCTCAGATGCTGGAGCTTGGTAGAAGGAAGGAGGGGAGAGTCTTCTGCCTTCCTTGGCTTCTGTATTTGGCAGCCAGCATCAGAAGAGGCTATGAACACATGGCTTAGTTGCCCAATGAAAGCAGGCTCCGTGAAACTCTAGGTGCCTTTGTCTCAGTAAATTCCAGGATCTGACAGTTCTCTGACATTCCCATACACTAAAAGAAACACAATTAGGAAAAAAGAAAAAAAATCTTTCTGTCCAAAGTAAAGTTACTTAAAAATACATATACTGGAAATTTTGGTAATTTGGAATATGGATTAGAAACTGTGGCAGGGAGACTTAGTTAAAAATTAGAGTTATTTTGGGAAGTCTGTATAGCAGAAAATCTAATGAGCAACTTAAAAAATAATATGTTAATGTTACTTTTGGGTGTGGAGTTTCTGGGCTCAGTACAAGCACAATGACATTGTTGACCTGGGTTTTATTTCAACTGCAGCTATGACTCCTTTTTAAGAAAGGAAAACAGAGAAGTATGTTGATTTCTTCTCCAAAAAGAGTTGACTTCCAGAAGTGTTAATCTGCTTAATATTCAAATGTGTTTCAGATGTCTTTGCATGTACAGGATGGATTGCAAAGAGGGAGAGGAGAAATTATCTTTAATTAAGTAATTACTCCTAATTATTTACAGTATAACAGACAATTGACTAAACAGCTGTGTTTCTTCCCTGCAGCCTCCTCCTCAGATATATGATAAACAGCTGGATGAAAGGGAACATACAATCGAGGAATGGAAAGGTAATTGCAGTTTAGAATTACATGGGAAGGGGTATTTTAGTGGGAAAATGGCAAAAACATAGCAAAAATATGGAAAATGTTCTGAGGGCTATCATTATCTACATAGGTTAATGTTAACACAGGTGGTGTGGATACCAGTGCTTCACTGAAATCTGAGGATATCACCTGGAGAACAGAACACTGTTCAGCAGGGCAATGCATCAGAATTTTAGCCACAGTAAAAGGTGCTGTATTATTGTGCTGCTTCTCTTTTAGACAGTGCAGCATTAAACAATTCTCCTGCTCTGGTTGAATCCCATTTGTCTCAATTCAGCTCCAAAAGGAGATGAGAGGAGAGGAGGGGAATGGAAGAGAGAGGTGTTAGGTGAGTAGAGCTGTCAGACTTGGGAAGACAAGGCAGGGCAGACTTAGGCAGCTCAGGGCTACAGCACAGTGTGGTAGTTGTTTTGTTCCTGATCACAGGCACTGGCCTCTGTCAGTAACTGTCACAATTCTCTTTTCCAGAACTCATCTACAAAGAAGTAATGAATTCTGAAGAAAAGACTAAAAATGGCGTAGTAAAAGGACAGCCTTCTCCTTCAGGTACTCAGCCCCATTGAATAACTTTGACACGTGTTCTGTACTGGCAAAGAGAGAATGGAGAATGCTAAAGCACTTAGGCTACACTTGCAGTCATGCAGGCCAATAAAGAAGCTTTTATGAGATCCAGTGCTTCTAATGGGTTGACCTTTATTAATTGTACTCCAGTGTCACATTAATATAATACTTTAAAAATGGTCTTCTTGCTATTTGAGAGATAGTTGTGCTGGCATTGTCTGTGGTTACAGATGATGTTCCTCTGAGTGTGGAGGTTTATTTCACACTAGTATTTTCATACTGCTTATGGGTGGATAACTGAACCAATACTTTGCTAGTTGAAACAAGCAAAATTGGTGATGTTAGCACACATTAATCTGTTGGACACACAACACTGCTCACCTGACCCCCACCCCAGCCCCATGTAGGTGTCTGGTACTAAGCTGGTAGTCTATCCTCTCAGAAGCCCAATCACATTAGAGCAGCTGGCTGACAACACTTGACAACACTTCAGTGAGAAGGGAAAGTTGTCTTCAACCACTGACTCTTAAAGTCCTGTCACAAAAAAATCACAACTAAATTTTCTCTGAGTAAAATTCACATCAGCAGTCTTTTCACAGAAATGCAAACTGTTACTGCCAGTAAACAGAAATACATATTTGTGAAGGTACAGTTTCACTGGCAAACTTGGAGTGCCCAGATGAGCACAGTGTTTCAGCAGTATTTATGAGTAAAACTGCCTTTCCTCAAAGTATAATCATTTAACTCAGTGTTCTGTCCATATTTTCAGAGATATTTGTTTTTTTACTCTCATTTTTCACTTGCTTCTGAGCCAAGGTAACGTTAGAACAAGAATGCATCACTAGTAACTGACAGCACAAGGGGGAACAGGGCAATAATGGAGGGAGTTAATAAAGTGCTGCGTGGTGATGTTGGAGCACAAGCCCTGCACCTGGATTTTGACATGGATGAAGTAATATATTGGAAACAGTCCACTGTATTCTTGCCAAGTAGCAAAGAACAGAACTTGCAGATTTAATTTACCAAACTACGGTGCCACCACTGAAAAGAAATCTGAGGCCCTAAAAATTATCTGATAAATCCTCATTCTTAAATTTTTCTCCCTTGAAGAACTGTGGTTGCAGGTTGATTTATGATCAAGAAACACTCTAGTTGCTTGTTTCAGGAATTAACTACTCAGGGATTTATCAATTTCATATTCTGTTTTTGCTATGTGGAAGGTTTCTTTTTATGTAAAACATTGTCAAACATACAAAACCATCATTTTTTACCTAGCATTTATTCTGCTGTTTCCCTTTGACTGTTTTTTGAATGTCAGGCACCAACAAGTTCAGAAAATATTTTAAAACTCCTCTCAGATGAGGCTGTTTCATGAAAGAGTAGATTTTCTTCACTTTGTGTGCCTGACTTAAATTTTCAGCTGAACGAAATAATGGAAGAAAGAAGTAAACACCAGTTCTGAGCATAAGGAAAATGACAGAGACTCTACTCATTGGTTGTTGTTCTTGGCAAGAATTCAGAAAGCTGAGATTTAGTGCTCTATCAATAATCATGGCAAGCAAGCTGGAGCTTAGTTTCCATGATTACTTCATCAGAGTTTTGGGGGAGACTGCTGAAGCTGACAGCACCAGGGATAATAATTGCCCATTGATAGAGCCACTTAGAGTGCCTGTGTATCAGGGTGTCAATCTCTTTTCTGTGAAGAATTGGTGAGTACAACATACCAGCTTGGAAACTCAAGTACCTGCCCCTCATGCTTATGTTCAATGAACAAAACTAACAGTGTCAAAAATTCTTCCCAGCAGAGGCTACCTCTGCCTGTCCAAAAAAAGTGTTTCTGTTATTATCAAACAGCAGCATTTGAAAAACAAAGAAGTTTAATACAAAGCTGTAGATTATTTAGAATTAAACTTAAGTTCTGTCCATACTATTTAACCTCCTCTCACACTCTCCCCAAGCCTTCACTACCCAGCTGTAGTTTCATACATAGCATTTTCAACTGTCTTGTCCTTTCTGGGTACAGAATATAGTGAATAGCACAGATCTTAGTGCAGCTTATTTTTAGCATTCCCTTTCTAGGTGAAAATGGATCTTTTATTTTTCGTTTCCTGGCTTTTACTTGCTGTCTGATTTGCCGTTACCCAGGAACTACTGGACACCTTTACTAGCCCTCCTCTGTCATGTGCAGACTCCAAATTAAGCAGCTGATGGACTTGCCAGGCACTGCGACACTCGATACCAAGAGTTGCTATGTACACAATTTATCAGAAGCTGAGCAGATCCCCAAGACAGACACTGGGCTGTTTTGGAAACTGCAAAAGCTGCAGTTCTCCTTTCAGTTTTTTTACCCCAAATGTGTATCACTTCACAGTTGAAGTCCGAGAGGCACTTCCATTGGTGCTATTTAATAGCACTTCCCAGGAGCCCTCTCAGGAAGGAATCCCTTCTTTACAGCACACAAGCTGATGTGTGCTTTAAAAGAGAAGCTGTCAAGGCAATAGCAGAGCCAGGAACAGATCCCAGGAGCTGTTTCTCACCTGCTCTAGCCTTTAGCACTTTTCTGCAATCCTGCAGCCAGTGAGAAGCTTCCTGCCAAACAGCAGCTTCATAAATGGGTTCTCTTTTTGAGTGCACCTCTGTCATATCTGCACTGTCTCACCTGGCACACATCCCTCCAGGAGCAAGCTGCTGTAGCACCAGGCAGGTGCTGAGCACAGCAAATGGAGCATTCCTTACTGACTGGGACAGCTTTGTTTGGCCTTCTGAGTGTTACTGCCCAAGTCCTGCTTTGTGCTGCTGATCTCTTTAATTCTGTCGTTGAGGTTTAGTGTGGTTTCATTTGGTTTTGTGGATACTTTGTGAGTCTGGGTGCTTTGGGGCTGCAGCAGGAGCTGTCACATCTATGTGTTGTGTCATGTGGAATTGTGCTGAAAGCTAGGAATAGACATAAAAATGCAATTTCCAGAAACTCGTGAGCTGCACTGATACTTGCTGAGAAGATCATAGCAGGGTTTGTTGAATTCAGTGGTGCTGAATCAGACAGAGTGTAACAAAATCTTCACCTATGCAATTTCTGCAGCTATTTCTTCAGTTATTTTGTCTAGCTGAGTGCACGTTCATAAAAAAAATGGCACAGCAACAGTTTGATCAAAAGATGATTGAACCTACTGGAATTCTTTCCATTTTATTCTTAGGACAGTATCCATGGCTTAATGGCAGGCTTCTGCCTAGCATGGTAGACATAGAAAGGTAATATGTTGTTTAGTCATTAAAATGAATGCATTCAGTCATATTTGGACTACACATTGATGCACTTGTCTTGAATGATTAGTATTTTCATAAAATGCCACATGATTAAATAACATGCAAATATGAAGTAACAGTATTGTACTGGATGATGAGGTACACGTAAATAACCCTTTGAAAAACACATTTTCTGACAGAGAGGATGGATGATTGCTGTCTGCAGTCACCAGTCAGACTTCATCAAGATTGCTCTTTTTGCAGCACTTACAAAATGAACTATTTTATTTTCCAAATGTATCAGGAGAGTAAATTAATTTAATTGGTTCTGATGCCATAATGTACTACTAGAACAGCAGAAAGCATTTCCCATCTGAAGCTCTAAATGTGAGCATATCTGTCTCTGTTCTGTGCATATTTACAGTGGATGTGTATAAATGGAAAGAAAAGTTGAGGAATATAGAATAGGTGGCTTGTTTTCACAAAGTAAGGTTTTTATTGCAAACTAGAAAGTGACAAAAAGCCTTTCCTTTTGCACACAGCAGCATATATTTTGCCTAGGCTGTAGAGATAACTTTTAATCTCTGTATTATGAATATATGAGTTGTGTAGTTTTACTAGATAATAGATGTTCATTTCTAGCCATTTGGTGGAAATGAAAGTCTGTAAAAGTTGGCTGAGCACACTTTTCAGACAGAAGAATGAAATGGCATCTATCTGCAGAACAAAGACCTGTGTCACTTGCCTTGATGTTATTTCTAGCTGTGCAAGATCATACAAAATTACACATTTTATTGTCATGAATATTTAATGGAAATTACTCTATCCCTCTCAAACTGAAGACAGTGATAATTTTGGTATAAAGAGCACAAAAAACCATCACCTGGAAGTTCAGTGGAGATGAAAAATACCAATCAAACAGGGTTTTGCTACTCTGAGAACTTTAGTTTGAGCTGAGGTTAATGAGCAGTAACAGTTGAGCAGTCATAGGTGCATGATAAACATGTTCTTTACATGGCTCTGCATTTGTCATCCAGTTGTCTGAATTTATCAGACAGATAATTTCTGATAACATTCAGGGATGTTGCAATGTTCAGTTGCATTAATGATAATCTCAGGAAGGTTCATTCTTCATTTCATAAAGTCAAAGTGATTTTTTGCATAATACCTGGTACCATCGTAACTTTAGAGAGGCAAGGTAAACTTGGATGTACAAAAATACAGTCACAGCTGAAATCCTGGGCTTAGTCACCTAATCCTTAGCAAGAGAAAGAAACCAATCTGCATTTCCACCAAGTGATTTGATCCCACCCACTCTATTAGGCTACCACTAAGAAAACTGGGATTTTATGAGACAGATATGGAGAAATAGGTGGGATCTGTTTCTGTTTTGATCACACATTGTATGATCCTGCCATGCCTCTGACTGTTGGGTGTTTTGGAACTCCAAGCAGGCTAGAACGAAGTGGGGTGGCAAACACTGTACGAGCTGTAGCTTTTCAAAGCAGACTGGTGAGGGACGGAATTTCCTGGTAAGATATTTAATATTATCCAATGCCTAAAGTTGGTATGGCCCATTTTCTGCTGAGGTTTGCCACTGTATAAAAGGGTCTGTGTCCCACCAGGTAAGCACCCGTTGCTTTCTAACGCGTGACACCTTCTGGGGTTTCGGGTTTAATCACGTTGGTGTTCGTTTTCGTAGCACAGGTGCAGCAGTGAACAGCAGTGAGAGCCTCCCTCCATCCTCATCTGTCAACGACATCTCATCCATGTCCACGGATCAAACCCTGGCGTCTGACACGGACAGCAGCCTGGAAGCTTCTGCGGGACCCCTCGGTTGTTGCAGGTGACTAGCCGCCTGCCTGCGAAACCCAGCGTTCTTCAGAGGATGATGGAACCTAGGAGGAAAAAATTATGGGAGCTAAGAGATGAAAAGAAAGAGAAATAAAATACAGAGATTTAAGTGAAACAAACAAAGAAACAAACAAAAAAATCTTTTCAGCCTGCTTCTCCTACAGAGTTATGTAATGCAGCTAAGCTCAAGTGTGTATTTAACTTATAGTTGCTCTGCTTTGGTCTTCTTCCAGTGATGCTTACTGGGGGGGAAAAGGAAAAAAGGAACTGAAAAAATCCTTTTTTTACCCCCTTCCCCACAAGATGTAAAATGAATGGCTGCAAAACCAGCAACCTGCAACTGTCTTTTTCACGCTGGCATGACAAGGTGTGCAGTAGCCACGCTCCACCATACGAGTGTGTGTCTGCCCTCACTCTGCTCTGCCGTCTGCCCCGTGAGGCAGGCAGGGGTCTCCATGCATTTTTCCTCACACACAAACAGCACATACACACACACGTGCCAACAGAATCCTGGCAGTGCACGTGGCTGTGTGCCTGCACATCTGCACGGGCACTCAGTGTGCACGCCACAGCTATAAATGGCCCGCTCCAGGCGAACTGCTTAGCTACGTATGGGATCTTACAGTACATATTCTCTCTCTCTGCTCACTGATGAGGTTACATATGATGTGTGAGGACTTGTGGAAGTGTAAATAACCACAGAGAACTGTGGCTCCCTCAGATACTTGAAGATGTAGCACCAAATTTCTGCTGAGAGTTGTATATATATTTTGAAATAATAACCAGTTTTATTGAAAGAAGAAGCCACAGAGCTTCATAGAAAAATGCTAGTTTGTGAATGTCAAGATTTGTTGTTCTGATTTTTAGAGCAGATATGCCAAGAAAAGACTGGGTTAGAAGGAAGCACATGTATCTTTGCAAGCTACAGGGAACAAGAATGAAGGGGCTTTATGCATGTCTAAGCCCAGAAGGGTATCAGTAAGCAACTTTTTCTGTCAATGTTAAGTGAGTTATCATCTTAGGGCATAGATAGGCTCGCTATTTTGAAGTACGTGTATGTTTGTAAATTAGAGGGTATGACAGGGTTGGGGAATGAGCAGACTATGATCAAAAGGACATGCACCAACTTGTTTTTATTTTATGTCTAGATCTTTATTAGTTTAGCTAGAGAAAGGATATTTGCAGCCCACTCCCTCTCAGTGTCTGTTTGCAGCTCAGAGGTTGTTTTCCCTTTTAATCATTCCCTTGCAGGCACTTCTGCTACTCAGAGAACAGGCATTCTCTGGGTGCTTTTGGCTGTTCATTTCCTCATGACAAATCATTGGACTCCCCAGGAAGCTTTAGCATCTGTGTTACGTGGAAAAGAACCACAGAGTGCATGGGTCTAGTTTTGCTATATTCTAACAGCCAAGGTTATCAGTCAGCTCGTGCGCTGGGCTGGAAGGGTCGCAGCCAGGGGTCTTGGGCAGTTTGGACAAGTTCTGAAGAACCCAACAGTGACTGAATATCAAATTGAATTTGCCAGGTAACGAGGCAGAGGATTTCCCGTGGTAAGTAACAGCAAGTGTTTTTAGTAGAGAATGACAAAATTCCACACAGAATTTCTGAATGACCAAATATTTTTCCAGCCAAAACAGCAATTGGTATTTTTCACTGTGAGATCATCATTATCTGAGTTGGAAATTAACTAAAATCCAAGTCATCTGTCCTTTTACCAAAGTGTGCCATGTAAACTGAAATGAGCTAAATCCTACTCTAATGCTTTTCCAAATGCCAGAGAGAGAAACTGTTTAGACTATATTAGTGGATATTTTAAATTCACTAAATCTTTTGTATTTAATCTCTACCAAAATAGGACTGTTCCATTGGGCGGCTTACAAGCCTGCCATTCTGTGGTAGGAAAAAAAATTAGCATCAAGTCAGATTTTGTTCAAAGGGAAGAAAGGGAAGAAAAAACTTCTCACCAGGGTAGAGAGGAGGGGAGATAAAAATTAAGAGGATATAAAATAAAATCAGACTTGGTAGGTCTGAGCTGTATCAGAATTGCTGTAGGAAGTGGAGGTCTTTCCCTGGTTATATTTTTGGTAGATTTTTATCAAAAATTTTTTTGAGAATAAAATTAGGTTGTTAATGTTCTGAAAACTCAGAACAGTAATTTTAAAAGCAATAATTTACTACTGCTAAATATATTTAGCAATATTCTCTCTTAAGCCATGAAACATCAGATCATTATTGAGTGATGTAATTCTCACTCCAAAGCCAATGATCGTAAAAGTATTGAAAGGTTAACAGCAAAGCTCTGTAGATATGTAGGCAATAACACCAAGGGTGACTTCTTAGCAATAATTAAATATATCACCTCCAGATTTAATTCACCATGGATACATATTAATAATATTCAGGTAACTAGTATCTACTTTACATTCCTTAGTGGGCACCATTTGGGTGTGTTATTTAAACAAAACTAAACTAATTCTCATCAAGGCAAAACTTCAAAAATATCACCAGTGTAGACTGTAGAAACTTGGAGTAATCCCAGTTCATTGCCAGTGATGTTATGGAGATGTGGCATAGGCAAGAGCAGAGAAGCCATTTATAGTAGATGGAGACTTGTAGACCTCCCATGTTTCACCTCTTGAAGGCAAATCTGTACTCTTAGTCCCTTGGCATAATTCAGTCCTGTTTGGGTTCATGAGTGCAGGGTGGAGAATGTGTCCTTAGGTCGGCACCGAATGGACTCCCAACACAGGAGTTACATAATCAGCTTTATTCCCTGATTCTGCTAAGCACCAGGGCTTGTTCAAACACCTCATGGGGACTGTAGGATGCTTACACAAATTTAACTAGCGTGTGCTTTTGTCCTTTGCTCAGCAGTGATCGACATCAGCATGTGCTTAAGTGCCTTGCTGAAATGGGGCCTGAAAGAATTACTGCATCGCTTTTTGTCCTCAAATTAGAGCTTCATGAGAAGCTCTGTCTGGGGGAGGAGACTTGGAGCTGTCCACATTGGACACTAGAAAAAAAACCATCAGTGAAGAAAAGCATTAGTTCTTTACAGTTCTGGTCCTTGTATGTCGAAACTGAAGTAAAAACCATCAAGCAGGAATAGTATCCTTTGTTTTGCTTTGTGCCAGGAATTCGGTGCTGTCAGCTGATATCTTACAATTACACATGTACTCTTGAATAAAGGATAGTAGTGATGATATTCTGAGGCTGTTTTAAGGGAAACTAATTTTTTTTCTGATTCTAGAAGTTTTGATACCTTCCTCTTAAAGTCTGTTCCCCTTTATTCCAAAATTTTGTTCAGCTTGATAGTGATAGATGCTTTCCTTAATTTTGCCATTGATCTTTTAAACCTATTTCTTGTTAACATGTTAGGAAATGTAGTACTTTGCCAACAATTTTCACTTAATTCTCTGAGGTTTGCAGTTGTAAGCATTACTGCCACCCCTGCAGAAGTGAAGGAAATTGGGAAGCCAAGGATCTATGACAGATGTTCCAAGGTATTTAGGCACCAAAGGGGCAATCAGTGAGCCTGTGCCAGAAGTGGCATAACTTACATCATCCTGAATGGCAGCTGGACACCTTGGCATTTCTGAAAATATGCCTCAGAGCCTCTTGGTATCATAAGTACCTCAATACTCAAGGAAATTCTGTCCCAAGTGGCTCACCTAAGTCATCTGTATAGGCATCAGCAGGGTGAAGAGAATGGCACGAGCATTATCTGTCAGTGACTGCTCAGAGCATTACCTGCATTGAGATGGTAGAGAGGAAAGTTGCTGGAAAACATCCCTGCTTTTTTTTTAGATGGAGAACTTTGGGATTGTATGAGGGAAAAAAAAATAAGTCAGAACAGCTCTTAAAAGACCCTCCCTTCATTTTCTTTCTCACTGCTGAGTTTAAACGAGAATGAGGCATTGATTTATTACAAGCTGATGCAAGGTTATGTATGTCTTCAATCCAAAGTTTTTGGTAATTTTTGAAAACAGTCTTCAGATACTGACTTGGTAGCTGCAATAGTATTTTGTGAGTTTTGACTATATTCCATTACAATATATCTTCAGAGAGTTCAGATATTTGAGTCGATCACTGTGATTTATGCGAGTTGTATTGTGGTTGATGTTCCTCCCTCCTATCTAGAATTCCATGGCACAAATAGATCTATGAATCATAGCAAGTTTGCATTACATAAAACAGACTTAAATTGGAGTACAAGTATGGTAGTGTGTCAAAAAACCCACAAAAAAACCCCACAAAAAACCCCAAACAACAAAGCTACAGAAAGCCTGATCAGGTTTTCTAAGCCCTAATGCACTGATGGTTTTCCTCTGGAAATCACCAGTTCCAGCACAGCATTGGCCTCTGAAGGTTACACGAGACAGATGATCATGTCACTATGTCACTCTTCCAAATTTATAAGCAATTTGGTTCATATACATTCCTTTATCTTCCTATATATTGCTTTACTTTCTAATTCTGGGATAACAGTACTGAAGAAATTAGACGTGTTGCAGTGCCTTTAGGGAATTTCCCAAAGTAATACTACTTAACTGATTTGGATTGTATTCTAAATTTGTCAGTGAGCACCAGTGATTTCTTTTCCACCAGTTTATTTTCTCATGAAAAACATGCTAATAGTAACTTTTAGAACTGCCTGAGAGTCTCTTTTAAAAAATCTCCCTAATTTTTTATTTTAAAAAGTGTCCTGGATATGCTGGAATTACTGTAAAATGAAATTGGAATATTTTAATTCAAAGTAATTTCTAGTAACCAATGCTAGCTTATATATATATTGCAAGCTTCACAGTAGTTCAAAGACCAAAAACTGTTTTAGTTTCAGATCTATTTATTTCTATTCAGATCTGTTTATATTTCTTCCTTCATGCTTTTTGAGAGTTTAAAATTTTGTGTGAATTCAAACATGCAAAAACAAACACACAAGCAAAAAAGGCATTTTGCAACACTGTGCTTCCAGGGAGAGCAATATGAAAGAAAACCTGCAGGGACCAATTAGTTTTCTTTTTAAAGTCTGAGCTAGTAGTTCAATTTATGTTTAGGCTTTTCTTTTTCTTTGCTTCTGTATGTGTGTGTAGGGACGAGAGGATGTACATATGGATTTTTAGAACCTCTGTTCCACTCGTGCTTGATCCCAGTTCCCAGTGTGGATAAAGAGAGGAATTGTAACATAATCACACATCTTCAAGAATCTGATGGCTGTGCTTATTTGAACTTCCACCACTTTACAAAGGACACAGTTAACTAATTGCAAGCTCAAGGTGAACTTTTTCACACACACACACACACACACACACACACAAAGAAAATCATTGTGCAGTAGGTTTGAATATTACATGAATATGTAATTGTCTTAATTAGAAAGATGCTTGAGGTATGCAGGGGAATGGTGAATGTGTCATCTTCACCAATGAGCTGGAAAACTGACCTGTCCAGTGGAATTTAGTGGAATCTGCTTGGTGAATTAGGAACTTGCCAGTGGGGCCTGATTTTTCTTTCATTTTTGTTGTTGGTTTGGGTTTTTTTGATCAACAATTGATTGCAAGAAGTAAAGTGTTTAACTTAATGCATGTTCAGGCTCGTTGGCCTATGGCAAGTTTGAGTTTTAAAGAGGGTTTGATTCGACAAAAGAATGTTGAAAATCTTCAACTGAGGCTAATGGTGCCTTTTTACCTGAGAGGGAAAAGCTGAAAAGCACATATTGAAGGAGGACACAGTCAATTTGGGAAATAAATGTATCCTTACCATGCTTATCATTTCAGACAGGTCTCTTTTGCTAATTTTCACTGAACAGGGCCATTCTTGTCTTCTGGAAAGCAAGATATTTATAATGTAAATAGTTGTATGGAATTATTTTTTTTCCTTCTTCTGTAACTAATATGTAATAATCCAACATGCTATTTCTGTTAAAAACTTTTACAATAAGGCTGCTCTTTGCCTAAATATGGTTGACCTCTGACCTTCTCCTGAGTCAGTCACGTGCTGATAAAGGAAGGTGCTGGAAGTTTCAGTGTACATATAGAATCATGTATATTTAGTAAATTGGATATGTGGGACTTATGGCCAGTATACATTAAGCCACAACAGTAACAAAGCTCCAGATCTTAACTAGCAAAAACAACTGTTCACCTTGCCATGTCCATCCTGTAATAAGATCTAAGTTGCACCTGCCTGTAGTTCTGCATGATCAGACTTCAAAGTATAACTAACAAGATCTGTAATGTATCAGTGTTGATAAACGTAGATGTAAACAAGAAAAAAAAAACCAAAAAAAAAAAAGAAAAAGAAAAAAAGAAAAAGAAAAGAAAAATTAAATAACTTGACCAACAAAAGAAAATCAACAACAGCAACAGCTCAGTATCAAGACTGGAAGATGAGACATGTCTGATTTTGTTGCACAGTTATAACTGAAAGGAACAACCGGTGTCAGTCAGCATAAATGGACTACAGTAAGACATTTGTTAAGGAACCAACATTATTTCCATACTGTTTTGTTCTTACCCTGTTTACTTTGAGCATCTGTTGTTCCCTGTGTGTGGCACAGGGGAGAACAGGGCCTCAGTGATCAGTGTTTTATGGGTCAACGTCGCATCAATGATTTCCGATTTCTGTTTGTTTAGCAATTACTGAACGAAGATGAGACTCTCATGTTCTCCCATGTGTCAAAAGGAATCCTGTCAGAGCTTCCTCATGAGGATACTCTTCTCACTGCTGTCTTGACTCCTGTCTGCTGAATGACTTTGCAGTGTTCCCAGGGAAGAGCACAACGCAGCAGAGACAGCGACCAAGGGTTCCATCGCAGGCGCGTTGTGCGTTGTACTTTCACGGGGGCTCAAAGTCACTCAGGGACAGGACTCAATTGAAATATGGTATGTACTCTATGCATGACGCCTATATTACACCTTTATGACCTTATAGTGGTAAAACTGATGATCTTTACAGATGTGGATTTGGACCATCTTTTTTTTTTTGGAGGAAAACTGTCCTTATCCCACAAACCACTCGCTCCTATCCAGAGCAGCTAAATGGAAGTTAAAGAGGTGCAAGGGCCTTCTCAGGACCGTGCCCATGGGTGAATTTCATGCTGTTTGAATGTGATCTTGCCAAAAAGCCTGTATATCTAGCAGGGGAGACTGTGACTGTCCTATAAGGAGTGTCTGTGTTGTTTACTTTAAAACAAGCTTTGCTAATTAAAGTAGTGTATTCCGGAGTCTATTTGAATGGCATGAAGGGTATCAATGAAGAAGGTGGAAAGAATGCTCCTACAGCTCTCCTGGCTTCTTGTTTCTTTTCCTTCAGCCCTTTCTAGGGGACACAGATAAAGCAGTAAACACATGGACATTGCCAGGATTACTGAATTCAGTGCCGCTTTGGGTGGGCTTTATTTAAGAAGCATCTACAGCACTACAGAAATGTAAAGGTATCTTAAGACATAGGAGACTCTGACATTTTGTCTTTGAGTAGCTTTGGAGTATATTCCTCTGGCTGACTGCCTAAGAATATTGGAGGGGGTGGAGGAAATGTCGTTCTGACACAACTGGTCAGAATGAAGAAAATCTGCCAAGTGAAACCTAGTCCTTCTCGCAGCTCTTCCCCCATTAAAAAATGTAAACCAAAATCAAGCCAACGACAACAAGCCCAGAAAAAAAACAATCCCCAAACCCCCATACCAATTGCAGAATTACTATTTGGAGACTGATTTTTCACAAATTTGAGCACACTTCACTCTAGATGAAAGAAAGAATGAATAGGAGAGAAATGCTATCAGTTTGGAAAAGATTGCTGGTTTTTCAATTCTTGCACAAGCCAGCTATGTCCATAACATTGCCAAGCAAGTCAAACCATAGTACACAAAGGACATTTTTATATTTGGATTTATCATGTATAGAGATGAAAATTAAAATCCCAAACAGCTTTCTGCCAAAACAATTTGAAGGCAGGAGCTGTAGAAAAGTATGAATTAAAGCACCTTGTAAGAACTGTAAGGAAAGAAATTCTTATAGCTGCTGATACTTGAATGTTGTTTCAAGCCTACTATGCACAGTAGTACTCTTGTTTTGACTTGCTATTCTTCTCCCAGTTCGTATGTGCAGAGATTGGCCAAGCTGCACCATTTAATAGGAACCTCTGATTTGCAGTGGCTGGGGAATTTTGGCTTTGTGATTCTTGCTGCAAAACGGGGTGGGGGGGGACCCATTTCATATAGGGACCAACTTCTTTGTTTTACTGGGTACCTTTTGAAACAATTGAAGCGTCATTTTTTTTTTTGAGAGGCTTGCCCTTTTCAGGAGACACAACTTTTATGGCCATATTTCAGTGATTTATACATCACCGAATCCAGATCTGAAGCTGTAAGTGTGATTTAGCTGCCCACAAGCTCATGTGCTGGCCTGAGCTCCCCGCGTGCGGTGCGAGGCCGCGCGTGCTGCGCGCTGAGGCCTGCGGCAGATCCATGGAATCGTCCGTGTGGAAGGAGATCAAAGTGGCCCTGCTAAACCCCCCCCTCCCTCTCTGCTTGAGGCAAACCGAGGGGATGAAGGTCAGTGACGAGCCCTGCGCTCCGGCTGATGAACATTTGCCACGGTGCTGTGAGGCCCCTCTGGGTGCACTGGGAGCAGCCCACGGCACCCTCACGGTAAGCGGGACTGCGCGGTCTGCGCGTGGCACTTGCTGCCTGCTTTGATGGCAGAGGTGAAGTTTTGCTTCTCCTGTGGAACCCTCTGCTGAAGGCTGCTCAGTTTTTATTGTTTCTATGTGCTGATGCTTAGAAAGCAATGATTCTCCATCCATTGCTCCATGGCTGGGACTCTCTTCAAGTACATACAGACAGAGACTTGCTTTTAAACATGCTCTCCCAGCCCCTCTGTTAATGGCATAGCTTAGAGCCTGAATTCCAAAACTGCTCGGCCTCCAAGAAAACACGATTTCCTGTACAATGGAAGAAGCCTGGGAGAAAGTTTAGCTGGTAAATTAATTCTAATTTCCTAATGTATTTGTCTTATTTTGAAATAGACTGCTGGGAAGAAGTGTTGTTTGTCTCCTGATGCTTCCATATGATGTTCTGCCCCATTCCAGGAGCACTTATATACAAAATTTTATCCAGAAATTAGGGTCCTGAATAAAATTGCTCTCTTTCTGAATAAGCCTGTTTGATGGATAGACTGGGGCTTTTGTTAAGTAAGTCCCATTATGGGGAATGGTTGATTGTTGCTGTCTGGAAGATTTTAACCTTTCTTGCATCATAAGCCTGGTACTAACAAAGGGGGCATTTAACGTTCCTCCAGGCTAAATTTAAAATGTGTGAAGTTATTCCCTACTCTACTCCACATCTACCAGTGGAATATAAGGGAAATTATTTTTAATACTTACAAACCCATGAGGAAGAAATTACAAAGAAGTAGCCAATGCAACAAAATACCCTTTCTATTTCCCAGAAGAGTTAATGGCTTAAGGTGTAGATGAGCTAAAAAGCTGTACAAAGACCCCTTTCTGCTGTTAATGCCAGCTAGGTAATGACATGTCTGATGTTACAAGATTGAGCTGATAGTCATTAACAAATTGATGGCAGATCCTATGGAAATGCCTTTGAGTCTTGATTCGCCATCAACAAATGTTCAGAAAGATTACCTCTGGAATTTTTTGCCTTGAAAGATACATTTATGCCTATGCTTTGATGGGTTTGTCCTCAGCATTCTCTAGATGATATCCCTGCTCCTGGAATAATCTTATCTTTTCAGTTCAGTTGCATCATCTTAGAAGGAAAAGGATATGTTTTAAGTGTATTATCAGAATGCTAAATCACAGCTAGAATAAATGTTCATTTTTTGGTTTTCTTCTCTTTTTTAATATGAATAATTATCCATGGTGCCCTAATAGTGAAAATCCTGGAGGTATCTCACCACAGGGTGCTGTTAAATGTGGCTACCCCACATCTTTTTTCCAGGGAGCAGTTTGCCTTTCAGGGAAAGATTTTTGGATATGGGTGTTCAGGGGGAATGGAAACTCTTTCTTAATGTCAGCCTCAATTCAGACTTCACAGGGTTTGAACACATATAAATTCAGAATATGGGCAAAAGCTCTCTTCAGTAAAATTTGAAGTACTCTAGGGTCCAACATGTCGCTGAGTGGACTAAAGGATGAAGCTCTGGTTTTAAAATCAAAAAGCATTATGACAAATAGTCCAGGAATCAAACCTAATGTCTGAATACCACTGATTTCAGAGTTCCAAGCAGTCAGAACATTGTCCAAATTCGTTTTCAAAGTCCTAATGCCATGTAAAAGATCAGAAAGTACACTCTGTTCTCAAAGCAAGTGTACTCTGAGGGTTTTAGTGCATGGCTTTCTGGAATGCCAGTTAGTTGAAGGATTATTATGACTCTCTACATAAAGGAAAACACTAATTTTTGGCAAAGTGCAAAACTCCCATGTTTTTTGTCAGAAAGGAGAAAAGTAACATCTTGAACAACACTGCAACACAATGCCATGCTGCTGACTTGCAGGTGGGTCAGTGGAACGATGCTGGTCGGGTTTCAGCACAGTTGTACTCATCAATTTTAGCTTTCTGGCATTTTGTCACAAGCACAAGAGAGGGTTAGTGGACACAACAAATTACAGCATGCATTGCTAAAATAATTCATCGGCTAACATTGTCATGTGATTACTGAAATACATGAAGGCTGTTTTAATTTCCCTTCTTGGCCATAATTATGAGCATAAACAATCTGACAGGGCCACCAAGCTGTCCATCACTTTTAGTGTTGGATTTCTAAGCAGTTATCACACACACATGTGCTGCAAAAAATTTACTACCACTGTTGTGTGACACTAAATCCCGCAGGACTGTGACTGTACATCAAGTTTGTACTGTGCTGAAACCAATTCACAGGAGCATACAGCAACTGGGGATGGGGGAAAGAAATTAAAAATCAGAGTGTGCAGTGTTACTGAAGGAAGACAACCAGCTTGGTTGTCCCAGCTTCTGCTCGGCGTTAGATCAGATCCCTCATCTCAGGTTAACGTTGCACTCGTCTTGCTCCTCTGAATGTGGTATTGCAGAGCTGGAGCAACAGAGCAGCCTTGGAATTTTTCTTCACTCGGCTGGTGTGACACACACAGCTCTCTTCAGCGAGGAGGACGCACGGTACAGGTGAACAGTGACACCTAAAGGCATAAATGTGCTCAAGGCTCCAGCAAGGGCAAACTTCAGCGAGCTCTTTAGCCTATAAATCATCTGCTTGTTGGATTTCTTCTCCAGCCAGACGCACCCTGGACAGTTCATCACGTACTTAATGGTCTGAAGCACTTCTTAGATGCTCCAGATTTAGAGGCAACGCATAATTCTACTTCTTCTGTAAGTTTTTCGTTATTTTTTCTTCCCTTTCCAATAGTTTTTCTGTATGGCTGAGTGTAAAGGGCTCCCTGTAGCACAGGGGATAACAAGAAAGATGGTCAAGTGGGCAGAAGTGAGGGGTAGAAGAGAGTAGTGCTTAAACCAGCTGGGGGTGTGGGTAGATTTAGCCACCCTCAGCCTCTTCAAAACTGGTCGGAGTCCTGAAAGTAAGAGGCAAAAAAGAATTCAGACAATTACCCTTTAGGCATTTTTAACTCTCTGGTCTGTGACCAACTAGAAATTATGTAGTGAAAACTTCTTCCAACAGAGCACGCAAAGCTGCATCCAAACAGATAACTTATGTTAGCACACTCCTCTTCCCTTTAGATAGCTCAGCTATCAGACAGAAGGACAGTTGGACAACACTGCCATTTTGGGAAATTCCTTTGTGTTGAGTCATTTACAAATCTATGCTCTATTTGTTTTCTTTTTTGTTTTTGTGTTCACTTTAACACAAAGGCATTCTCTGGGCAATTTGTACCAGTGCCTCATCACCCCCACAGTAGAGAATTTCTTCCCAATATCTGATCTAAACCTGCCCTTTTCCAGTTTAAAGCCACTCCCTCTTGTCCTAGCACTGTATTACCTTGTAAAAAGTCCCTCTCCAACTCTTTTGTAGGCCTCTTCAGGTACTGGAAGGGGCTCGAAGGTCTCCCCAGAGCCTTCTCTTCTCCAGGCTGAACAAGCTCAGCTCCCTCAGCCTGTCTCCATAGGAGGGGTGCTCCAGCCCACGGATCACCTTCCTGGCCTCCCCTGGACTCACTCCAACAGGTTCTGCACTGTGGACTCCCAGGCTGGATGCAGCACTCCAGGGGGGTCTCACCAGTACCACCAAACCACAGAGATCAACCCTATCCTAATATTAATTAATTGTTAATTATTCCTTACCTCTATAACAACTTCTTTGGCAGTGGAAACAGCCAATGACTACTAGTAATAGGCAAAACTTTCATTTAAATCTGTACAATTGAACCTGCTGCTCCCACATAGAGCAAACATTGCGACATTTTAAAAACCACACATCTTGCCAAGTGATACAGCTTTTCATCTTCTGTTTTATGCTCTAGTGCATTTATTTATTAGGGGCTACTCCATCAGCTCAGGAAATGAGTTCTGTTAAAGATTCATTCAGTAATTATCACATCTCTCATTTCACCATGTCAGAGAAGCCATTTGAAATGATGATCACATGAAAATTCCTGCTAAATTGCTTTAAAGAAGTGTATTACAAGTAAAGAAAAAAATGCAACATCAGCATTGCAGTTTTTCTGTGAGGAGCTAATGATTTGCACTAACTAGTGAAGTTTATGCAAGAAATTCATATTGTCATTGATTTGATGTTTGTGGTGGTCTAGAGTTAATATGCAGGGAACAGGTAGATAACAGTAAATGTACACAAGAACACTCTCTTTTTTTCTTCACAGAAGAGCATTAAGAGGAAGAACAGTCAGAGTAATAACAACATAGCCACTAACTGAAAAAGTGCAATTCATTGGACAAGCCAAATGAAAAATATTTCCTTACCAAATATTTTGTAAAATAGAATCCAGCAGGGCCTGTCTCAGGCAGTGAGTTTCTGTCAGGTGTGTCTTTAAGCAGGAATTACCCCTTATCTGTGCTATGTGTGTGTGAGTTAGTCATATCACAGTGCTTAGTATGTTCAAAGGCAAGTTAGAAAAGTAAATGACATTGCATGTAGGCAGCAGTTCATTACAATTAGTGTGGTGTTTGGAGAAGATATCCCTGGAAATATTTTGGCACGTTGTTGGTTTTTTTTTTTTTTCCTTACAACACAGCACTGAAGTAAGGGTTTAGACTTGCCCCCAGGTCAGAGCAATGCAGAGGATATTTTATGTTCTCTTTCTTCCACTCTTTTTAACTGCTGAGGAGCACAATTGTCTCAGTAGTATTAACAAATTAATCTGCCACAGTGGCATTTTTTTGCAATAATCAACCCTATTGAACTGATACACTACTGGATTGATGAGCACATGGTTGAAACAGCTCTGACACTACAGGCAATTTGGTTGTTGATGCTATGTTCAGCATTTTGAACTGATGAATAAATATCTGACAGCCACGCTGGTTTCAGTCATCACTCTTTTAGGAAATACCAAGTTTAATGAGCATAGTGGAGCAAAGCAACACCTGCTAATGGGAAACATTCTCCCTGTAGGCAAATGGTTGTTAATAACACCAAATCAGAACTTCACCTTCAGCCCAGGCTGTTGGTTAAAAGTTGGTTAAATGCCACATGTGGTTTTGGAGCTTTAGGCTTTTGTAACCATGTGCAAGATTACCCCTGAAACACCTACACACAGGAATGCACATCAGGGTAAGGAAAAAGAGAGAGCTGGGAGTGGCCAACTGTGCCCCACTGTGTGAATACAGGTGTGATAGTTTTGCACTGCAGAGAGGCAGTGGATTCCCCATCATCCCTTTCCATGGCAGGAGGAGTTCTTTGATTCTGTATGATGCTCTGAGAACAATTGCTGGGTTTGGGGTTGTGGCCTTTGATGCTAAATAGGACTTGTAGGTTTTGTTCCAGTTGGCACATAATATTTTCCCTGAGGTTCAGTAGTGGGAACTGGAATGTTTATTGTCACACAGGCTAAGAACTAGTCCATGGTTTGCCTGTGGGAGGCCTCTTCTGACAACCTCACATGGTTCTGACCTACCCCTTCAGAGAGTTTCAAAATTAAAAGAGTAAGGCAGGCAGCTCTTAAGGTTGGGAAATAAAATTACTATTCTTCAACTGAGCAGGACTTAAAATAGCAACTAAAAGGACTAATATGACAGTGAAAAAGTATGGGAGGTGTATCCTACAAAGTACCCTTTGAAGTTTAACTCTTTCCCTCCATGTTCTTGGCACACTAAAATCTTGTCTTGCCCTTTCAGGACAAAATGTTGTAGGAGCAGTGTTCACTAGTGAGATGCATTACAGTGTCCTCCTCAACTCAGTCATGGATGCCACAGCAGAATCAAGCTAAAACCTAAGTGAGAAGGGGAAATTCAGGTACTTGCTGCAGTCATTTCTGCACCTCAGACCTCATGTGTACATTCTCCTTCACTAACACCACTCACACAGGATCCCTTCTTCAAACAAAAACTCCTCCTTCCCTGTCTAAGAGGAGATTTGGCTGAACAAGGTCAGAATCAAGGTCAAGCCTTATATAGAGATGAAGGCTGAGAAAGAAACTCCTTATCTGTTGAGACTTAAGTGTAATTATTTTCTGTAATGTAACTATATAAATAGCAGCTCAAATAGTTTTAGCTCCTTTTTCTTTTTAACTGACAGTGACTGATTTTTTTCTAGTGTGAGAAGGAGTTAAATGCAGTTTCTCTACAGTAGTATGGTGCAAGAGTCTGACAGCTCCATCTTTTTCTCTGCTCCCTGCAATTCAACCACCATCAGATTTTCAGAAAAGTATAATAATTTCAGGAAATTACTTACATGTGTCTTCCATCCTGAACTAATTATTTTTTTTTTTAGAAGGAAGAATCGAAAACAGGCTCGAGATTTAAAAATTTCTCTGTATGAATAACTCTGTTTGTGACTTAAAATAAAAGCAAGTCTTTGAAGTCAGAGTCATAGTGTGGACCTTCATGCGCTTTCACCTCTCAAGCCCTGCTTTTCAAGGGTATCATTATAATCAAATGAAGTGCAGCCATGTTTGGCAATTGCCCTCTGGAAAACAGCGAAGCAAATAAAAAATACTTTATCTTCCAATATAGATATGCTGGATATGGTCAGTTTTTGTGCTGTGGGAATACTCTGGCTTGTGGTAGTAAACATTTGACATGATACCATATTTTCAGCCACTTCCTTTACAAGATGATTGAAAATTGAATAATATTCTGAAGAAGAAAACAATTTACTGCCAGGGTTAACTCTATTTTGTTTATTTTCATTTTGATATTGAGGAATAGTATGAAAATGTTGCCTATACTTATGCCAGTGCTTTGATTACAACTGGGTTTTTTTTAACTACTGAAATCCATTTACAGCTACAACTCACTTTGTCTTTCCTCCAGACATTCTTCATAAATACTTTTTATACAAAGCTGTGACTTTATTCAATGAGAGATTTGATTAGAATGGAAATAGGAAGGTACTCTCAGTTTAATTTAAAAAAAAAAGTTATTTTCATATTTTATCTTGGTCATTTTTTTCTTGTAATTTTGGTTAGGATACTAGATATAAATGAAATGCCTAAGCATTTCCAACAGTTGGCTGAAGTTTCAACACCACCAGGATATTAAACCAGGTTTTATTGAGGGAAATCTGAAACTCATTCTGTATCGGCATTAGATTTTTACAAAATTATTGGTGCAAACAGCACAACTTTGAGGCTGTACATTTCCATAATGGCTCTATTATCCACAGCACCCTGTGATTCCCCACTTCTCTTGGTTAGAAGCACTGCAAATCAGAACAGGCTGTCTGTGAGTGTTATCTTAAGCAAGTTGCAAATTCAGTCTCTGATATTTGCAGCTAAACTTCCCAAGATGTCTACAACTCCACTTGAATCATGTGCAGGAAATCAATCACCTCCCTCTTCCCTACCTGTTTGTATCAGAAGTAAGAGATGGTCAAAGGGATTGCAAACAACAACACTGAGATGTACATTACTTTTGTTGTGCTGATGATGCAAATAAATCTTTTATTATCCTGCACATAGTCTGAAACAAATTTGCTTGGACCTCCCTGCATTTAAGAATCTGTAAAGTTGGATATCAACTCTTTATAAATTATAAAAAGTTAGCTTGCATGCCTACAGAATGGAGAAACAGGGATTTGTTATTAACTCATTTATGGATGCTAAAGCTCGCAGGAGCTAGCAAGAGAATGCAGGTAAATTTAACTACAACAAAAGTAAAAGAGGGTACAGAGGAAATACATCCATGAAAATATTTTCTCTGAATAGTACTGGAATTTCAGCCACACCCTTCTGTTTATTTAACCATCATTACAGGACCATGGGGTTATTGCTGAAAGCTGCCTGTTCTGGAGTTGGAAGAAGGTTTTGGTCACAGCATTCACGTTAATGGTGTGCTACCTGTGCCAAGAAAGTGCAGCTTCACTGCAAGTACTTGAAGCAGATTACATAGAATATAAAACAGGCTTAACACCCAGGCATGCAGACAGCAAAATTTTAGCATGCTAATTTCAAATGCATTTGTGAGACTATCTGCTTTTGTTCATTATTTGCTTTAACAATGAAGAAGATGAACAGGGTGGAAAGGGAGCTGCTTTGTTTCCTTCAGACCAGAACAGATGCACATCAGATGCTACAGTCCTTTGTGTAAAGAAATATATTGCAGTCTGCAGCATTCCCAAGACAAAATGAACAAAATCAGCAGAGTTTCAAGTGTCTTTTTTTGAACATTTAACTACTTGACTTGAAGTGTCTGTGGAACAGGTTTGCAGCAAAGCATTTCTGAGCCAGAAAAGAGTACCTGCAGTGTTAAGGCAGTTACAAGTGGGCAAGTACATTGATACCTGCTTTTGGATTTGTTTTGCTAGCATTCCATAATAGAAAGCTTTCCAGCAGTGTCATAAAAAATATCCTCTGAGCCCTTTCTTGGGTAATAATTACACAACCAATGGTAACAAGGACGCCAGTCTGAGTCTTAGAAGGCATGGTTAATCAGTGCAGCTCCATTGCCTTCAGTGTATTTGTGGCAGTATCAGTAAATTAACTTACTTGGAATATCTCCTTTCAGAGAAAATCCACACTGAATTCCATCTTCTAAAACAGAATAATTCTTATTATGTTTCCTATGCTTCATACCATATTTGACATCAGAAGTATTAGATAGAAAGAAAAATTATGCTGGCATTAGAGTAGACTAATGCACTTCAAACAAACAAACAAAGAAACCACTTTGAAATTATATTTTCTCTGTATAAAATAAAGAGGATGCTGCACCATTGGTGAAAGCAACTCCCAGCCCAAGCAGGACAGAAAAGAGATGGAAAAAGATGAGCCTGTGGATGGAAATATACAGAATGTTTCAAGTCAAAAGATGAAACAAGTCTGTAGAGAATTACAAACCCACGAGCAACAAGCATTACTTGGGCAAAGAAATGGCTGAGAAGGCAACCAAGAGTGAAGTCATCTCATCTGCACTCCTGGAGAAAGAGTGTGGAGAAGGCACAGAACTCTAACCTCCCTGGATCTGGGAATGTTTAGGTTCCAAGAGCAGATCACATGGACGTTGCACGTGGGGCACAACCTTTACCTCCAGTGAAGTCTCCTGCTCCATATGGATTTACAGCAGGCAAGGAGACTGAGGTGCAGGGTGTGACAGGAAACCCCTGCTGCAGGCTGGAGTGAGGTGAGAGGAAGTCAGAGTGTACAACTCAAACGACTGCTGATTTGCTGGTGGCTCATGCATTTAGTGTTTAAGATCCCATTCAGGTCGCTTAGTTTCTTAATCTTTGCTCGAGAAAGAGAAAGGATAACTCTTAACCACAAAGGATTTGAGAATTAAAAAATACCTGCCCACACAGGGGAATTTTGAAAGGGATTCCTTTTTTTGCCTTTTCCAAACTATATCATAGACTTCTCTGGTCCTCCCTGGTATTCTTTTGGTAAGTACCTCTCTTCTCAGTTACATTTTATGCATAGCAACACTCAAAGGACTCCAATTTAGGGCCCAACAAGCAAGAAAATCTTGGTTTTTCTTACTTGCCATCTACCTGTGCTTTTACCTCCCAAATTTGGGTTGCCTGCTCATGGAAGAGCAACCACTGCATTTGGCTGGGGTTTTTAGTCACTTGGTCTGCTGGAATAGTGTCAAGGACTGAACAACCAAAGTGCATGGGCTCAAGTTTATTTACACAACTGCTGATCAGACCACTTAAAAAATAATATCACAGTTTACGTGCAGAGAAGTCTTAAATTAGAGGGCAGACTTCTCTGGCTTGAGAAACTTTTGAGCTAATGTAGCTCCAATTCTCAGCCTTGTTCCACTACCCAGGTAAGTTTGTTGAATATTGTGGCACTGACCAGCCTACTGTCAAAAAGAAGACCTTTGATTCATATTAAAGCTGAGTAATGTCACATCACCTTCTCTTTAGAATAAAGAAAAATGACAATATTGGAACCTGTCAGGCTTTCTATGAGAAAATACACTGCTCATATTAGAATAAGGCAGCCAGACCAGTAGGGAGCATAAATCTTAAAAACTATTTTTAAAAATACTAATATTTTTCTCCAGGAACAGATAAATTCTGCAAATTTTCAGTGATCTTCAGAGAAAATAATTTTCAATAAGTTATGTTTTTACACACACTATTATACAGCTTAAAAAATACAGTTTTTTTTTCCTCTGGTGATTTCATACTTAATGTATTCCCACAGTTATCTAGCAATGATAATTTCACTAAGATTGAAATAAGAAATGAAAAATATATTTATTCACATTTTGTTTCCTGAATGTGCAGAACATACAGCTAAGTTAGCTTGTTTAAATCCCTGCCTGATAAGCCTTAGAGACAATAGGTCTATTTAAAAGTTGTAAAGGAAACAATTGATGCCAGAGAATTTCCTGTAATAGAAGAGAGACTTCTCCCCAGTCATATTCAGCTAAGGATTTCATCCAACAGTACAGGTTAACCCTCTTATCTTAAGCTTCCTTTTAAACTCTCATACAAACCAGGTAAATTAGAGATAGATTTGGTCACACTGCATTTGAGTGCATTCCCCTGAATTTTATTTTTTTTGTTCTATTAGTCTGCTGCTGTTGAAGTTGTCAGGGTATATCTCTATGGACTTTTAGCATGTGAGGGTCAGAAAATATGCTATGGACAAACATGCATATATTTTTCTCTGTAAATAATGGCAGTTTCCCAGTTCTGACCTCAGGTAGACAGACTATTATATGTACCACAGGTGACTAAGTGTTATTTGTAGTTGTACAACAGCATAATCCAAGTAATAAAAGCACTCTGTTAATGACAACTCCTCTTTTTTTTCCCCCTCCATCTTAAATGGGTAATGTGATTATGATTTGTTGTCATGGCATGCTGTATGATTTGGACATATCCCTTCAACATATTTTGTATTCATGGTAAGTGTGCCTTCCCTAGAGCACTATCATTTTCTCTTTCCATGAAATGGAATAAATTACATTGAGATGTGGACAACACAGTCAAATCCTAGCTCAAGAAACAGAAAAAAAAATCCATGTTTCCCACTTAAATGGAAATTAAACACTTTTAAAGGCTTCTTTTATTTTAGAGTTTTATTCTTAACACCAGTGGTGACAAAAGACAGAGAATGTCTCACGGGTGGCTGTGTTTTCTCATCACACAAATACCACGTCACAGATCGTCCTGCCCAGACACAGAGCAAGCACTGGAATTAGCAGACTTTCCTCTTGCCAGCTGTACACTTCTGTCCCTGTTCACTGATGACATGGAGTGCTGGGGCCAACTTTGAAAAGAAGGTGTTTGAAGTGCTTGTGAGTTTAATAATGCTATGAAAAGACAGGTACCACATGCTGCTGCTTCAGTTCACTCTGCATTTCTCCTATTAATGGATTCAGCCAAAGTTGTGTGGAACTGATGATGCCTGATTGTAATTGACATAAGAAGATGCATTCCCTGAGCGTAAAGTAGCTGGACTGTAATTAATCATGTGATAAGTAAGGATACGTGGTACATTTTGTGTTTGGGTTCTTAAAAACACCAGCTGCCAAGCAAAAAGAATGAGATACAGTTTCTTTGATTTTTAGGTGGCTCATGTACATTAGGTAGTGTCGAGCCAAAGAGTGGCAACTTCAGAACAGTGGAAGTTACTCAAAAGATCACAACATTCTTATGCTCTGACTGCATTTGTACACACTAAATCTGCTTGCAAATGTAGCCTGAAATGCTCCTTGTGTGCAATGCCCTGTAATTTTTAAACATGCTGAGTAAAGATTTTATTTAAAAGCATAAACTAGTGGTTCCACCATAAGGAAGTATTTTACAATGAAGCCCTTTGAAATTTAAATAAGACAGTCTTCTAACGAACAATCTCCACAGTTGCAGGGAGAAAAGGGCATATTTTAAATTTAAAACAAACAGGACTCACTATGGAAGGTAGTAAAGTGAAAATAGGTTATTAACTACTGCTGTATGTAGCCAGAGGAAAACCTTCCAGAAAAGAAAGAGTCTGATTCCTTCTGACTACCAGCTCTTCTGGAGGAAAAATGTGGGACTGGGAGTCAAAACTTTACACCAAGTCAGTACTTTGCACCAGGTTTCCTGCATAACCCTGAATATTTCAAGCCATGCCTCAGCTTTTCCTTCTTTGAAATGTTGATAATTTTACCCTTCCATGTGTTGTGAGATTTAGCAAAATTCCATATAGCCACCTGCTTTGAAAGCTTCAAGAGGCAGGAGTTACAGATGCCAAAATATTTTCAAGCATACATAAAAATATATAATTAGGATTATAAAGGCAGAATTGAAAATTAAGCAATTCATTAACACCTCACCCCAATTGTCAAGTGTTTCTTTCACAGGGATTAAACGATGACCGTCTCTGAGAAGTGAGAAACTTTTCCAAGGGTGTGTTTCTGTAACAAATTGTTTCCTGTCTCTGCTTGTTCTGAAAGTAATTTATGGCCAGGACATACTAAAGAAATTTCTCTTTGGGGCTAATAACTGTTAGAAAATCTGTTTATGTTTCAAGCTGTGGAAATACAAAGTAAAAAAGCTGCATGAGGAAGACTGTCTATGACACTGCTCCATCTGCTTCACACTTCAAAAATACTTTCCAGTTAACAAAGCAGTAAAACATTACTATGAGAAGCAGTGTGACACAGCTAAAAGGAAGCTGGAAAGAATTGTCCACAAATTATTACATAATTATATTAATCAATATAATTTTTTAATCACCAAAGTGTGAAATTTTCACAAGCTGTTCACATGCAATTCTCACAGAAGTCAGCTGGAGTGTCTGGCCTATGTATTACTGGAGATAAAATTTACCAGGATGAAGGAACGCCACTCACTCTGTGGGAGGAGTTTTCTTCTCCAAAAGTATCTCTTTCTTTTTAAAAGACATTTGGTTTAAAATCCATGAGAGCAAAACTAATTGATAAGGACTTGCAAAAAAATGTAAAATTACCATGAAAGCTTAGTGTTAACAAGCAATTAAGAAAGCAAGGCAAAATCCTGAAAAAATGCTTGCACAAATGCAAAAGCACATACTTATTATCACTTATTATTCCAATAAAATTAAAAGCAATCCACTTCAGTGGGTGCAACTGTTTGAAAAGTTTAACTTCTAGGTGGAACTCAGGCCCTTCAGTATGACAGAATAGCTTTTTACCTAGTCAAACCAAACTTATCATCGGATATCCCAGCACATCGCTTTTAAAAGCACAGTTTTGTACAATAACATTAAAGAAGTATATTAAAATAATCCTTATTATTACATAGGACACAAGTCAGCTTTTTGGTCAAATTAGTTCAGAGCTTTTTATGGCAAATGTGAATAGAAATATAAATTACAATGGTTTATAGAGTAAGTAGATATCACAGTAATTGTCACCTACAGTCAGATCATGGTCACTGTAACTTCAATGCAAAACTGGACTAATTCCACAGATTTCAGTGTAATTACTCTGGAATAATTCTAGTGGAACTCTTGTGGAGAATGCTACCCTTAAGTGATTTACAGACAGGCAGAAGAGATTTTTATGAGTATGAAAATAAATTCAAGGACCATTACAGTGAGTACAATATTTCTATGTCACCAGATACATTTTCTTATTTTTGTTTTCTTCTGACTCTCTTATAGCTCCTTTAGTAGTTTTCACAGGGATTCTAATTCTTTAATTCTATGTTTCTCTTGCTGTGTTCTCCAGGAGTCTATCTTCAAACTTTTTTTTGCTGGTTTTCCAAAGCACTTAATGACTCAACAAATATGTTTGCATCAGTCTATCTTATTATTGTCTCTTCATCCACAGATATTTTAACCTTTACTGAAATATTTCATCACCTGTAATGTCAGACATTTGTTTACGTACCTTTGGCTGCTACTAGGAAATGCAAGGACCCTGGTATTGCCTCTGTAAAGATGGCACTGGGAACATAAAAAAAGCACAAAGAAAATATTGAGCACAATTTTCAGGACCCAAGAGTTTGTTGCACTGTTGCTACAACCAGTGTCCCCGAGTGAATGCTATCCATGACAGAAACTGAAAAAAAACCCTCTTACAGATGTCAACAATCAGTGGTAAAAAAGTTAGGAAAAAGAAAACCTTCTTTATGTTAATGTTAATTTGGTTTGCTAACTTTTACTGGGTTTACTACCTTTTAATGAAAAGCACTGCAATTACTACATTCAGTTCCCATCCCTTCCAGTTAGGTTAAAATCATCCATCTGAATATGCACACATTTGCCAGTCAAAAATAGCAAAACCATGCTTAGAGATGAATATGAACAACTTAGTTTCCAGTCATTTCTATCACCTTAGCAAAGTGGGATTTGATCAAGCAGAAAAAATTCACAAGAGTAGCCTGGGGAATTTCAACAGCTCAGGAAGTGTAATAAAGCAGTGCACACGCTGTAAAGGCTGGAACTGCGTGTTGGATTGTTTGCCTGCAGACATCCACCTACTGAAACTGTCACTGTGCAACCTTCATTGCATGAAACCAAACCCAAAAATAACAGATGACCCCCAAATCACAGAATTCACCACTAGATAAGCAGCATTTCTTGTTGACCCATGAGTACTGAAGATCACGGCCAAATAGAAAGCTGTCATTTGTACAAGCCAGCTCCTTCTGTGTTTGAGGGAGCTAAGAAGCTCTCGCCGTGTTCAGCAGAAGTTGTGCTATCACTTGCACACAGGATGATGCTGAGTTGCATTGCAGCAAGAGGAATTAATTGACTGAAGACAAACACAATGCTTGTAGATGCTGGAGAGCTACAACAAAAGAATATTCAAAATCCTCAATGCCTGGCCTTTACAATTTGGTCAGCAGGGAGTCATCAATTATAGAATTATAGAAATTATAGACACACTACAATTTTGGAAAAAAAAAATCTTTTTTCTCTGTGCCCCCCTGTCCCCCTGGCAACTTGTCTAGACTTTGGTCTGTCCCTCCACACAATCTAGCTACTGTTGATGTGAGAGCCTTTTCTTCCAAACAGGCTGCAGTCTGGGACAGCCTTTGCGTATTTCTCAGCCTTGGTGACCCTTCATCCCATTTCAAATCTCAAATGAAAACAAGCTTTTCTCCTGCTCTCTCTATACATTTTAATGTCTCTCTTCCGCTGCTCTGATTTAACTCTTCACTGTAATATTCCTAAACAAAACCTTCATTAAGACAGACTCCAAAGTTAAATGCAGAAAGGACCGGTTTGAACAAGTAGTTTCTGTCCGGGCAAGATTGTTCTCTACTGCATATTTACTACTATTTCAACCAGTCTGGTTTTAAGTACCTAGAGCTAATTAGCTCCTGTAAATTAGATTTTCTTGAAGATTGTCCCCAAGAGCTGTAAGTCTTGATGTAAGAACTACTTTCCTAGTAAACTTCCTTTTTTTTTTTTTTTTTTTAACAAGGTACCGATATTCCCAAATATATCTCAGGCCTCTTTTTTGCAACATTACTGATACAGGGCCAACAAGGGTACTACAGACTTCACTGGCATTAGCCTTACAAATGGATTTCATTGCAGATGGGGACTGGAAATACTTCCTCCCACTGGCATTGAGCCTCATCAAATGTTTGGAGGCAGTGTTTTCCCTATCCCTTGATTGTCATTTAGCCAAAGAACATAAAAAGGCCAGTAGTTCTAAAGGGATCTGTGAATCAAGCTGCCAAAGTTCAGATACCACTTGTTCTGTACTTTTTGAAAAGAAGGTCCCCATTTGTGCACCAAAACTGGGAAACACCCAAAATTAATTGTCGCTTTTGAAAATCCCAGACAGTCACTGTACTGTCTTAATATTTCCCAGAGATTTAATCTTTGTGGTAGCTATTTCCCTTTGCTGCTTCTTTCCGAGCCACTCATGTAATTTTCTTAGAATCTTTTAGATAATATAAGGACAACACCTAATACAGACAAACAGAAGGTGCTTTGTGGGCCAAGTGTGGGAATTACTGTTAGATGCACCTATGCTGAGCTTTTTTCTTTTTTTTTTAATGACTTTCCTTCATCACCAAGTGTGAATTGTCAGACTTAGTCTCCCTCTAAACTGACCTTGATGTGTACACTGCAGCAGGCCACACAATTTTTGGTTCTCAGTTGCCCAGACTCTTCAGCTTAAGGGATGGTTCTGTTCAGTTTATGTACAGGTTTTGTCCTAATACACAGTTAAAGGTGTGGCCAGACATGCATCCCAAACCAGGAACTTGGAGGTGCTCTTGAATCTCCCAGTTTAGGCAAAGATAGGGACCTAACTTTTCATCAAGGAAGTTTCAACATGAACAGTAGATAATATAAATTGGCTTCTTCTTTTTTTTCCTTAAGCAAAGTTGCACTACATTAAACATAAGCTATAAGTAAATGATGCAAGATTTTGATGGTGGAGTAATTGGAGGACATTTATTTGCCAGACAATCTCTTCAGAGGAAAATTTAATGTTTGCAGCTCTGGTTAGCATGGAAACTTCCTCTGCACAGCTAAGGAAAAAGTCACACTCAGGAATCTCTTAAGTGCTGGAATGTCAATCTTTGCAGTAAATGTGTTGTGCTCACAGCAAATCCAGAAGCAGCGCACTGACAAAAGCCATTTCATTTTTCCACAGTGGAGGCATTCCAAGGCATCAGTCTTTGTGCACAGCATGCTATGTCTTTCTTTTAGTCAGTGATGTAAGAAGTTGCTAAAGTTATGGCAATGTTTTCCATGTATTTGCATCCCTGTAAAATGCACAGTAGGTGAAGATGGTAATTGTATTTTTCATTGATCCTAAGCTCCAAGTTTCCTTGTTGAAGATGTTTAATTAAAAATATAATCAAATAGTCTAATGAGATAATTGTTAAGGCAATCACATACATTTACAAGGCCAAGGAAAATGCTGTCCCAAATAGATGCTCATTAGGAGAATGAAGAGCAAGGAAATAAATCTTCCTTTGAGGAAAGTAAATTACAATCAAATTTACAGTCTTTTAAGAGAGAGGACTCTCTGGGGAGGAGACTTCTATATTCAGAGGCGTATTCTAGTACAAGTACACAATATTGCCTGGCTATGTAGGCTGGGTTTTAACACATCCCCAAGTCCCCCTTCACTCATTCTGTTACCTTGAATTAATATTGCACCTTTGCAAAAAATCATATTCATACAAAGAATTCTTTCTGTGGCCTACCTTCAAATACAGTGAAGAAAGAATATACAATGGCATGGTTTAGGGCCACTATGAATTGATCTGAAGAGTGGAAGCAGAGTTTTAGGAAAAAATCTATTACAGATCAATAACACCTATTAAAAATTCTCTTTCAGTGAGACAGTAACCTGTAGAAAGAGGAGGTGCCACAGAATGTATAAATGTACAGGGACCAAAATGAGCTCCTTTTGGAAATGAGGATACCAATATAGTCAGTTCACCTTAAAATGTAAGTAGATTGTTATCAACTTAAAGAACTTGTATTACAAGAAAATTATATTTAAATTACATAACTAACAACGTCTCAGATTACTGTAGGCTCTTACTATGTAAATCAGTTTTACTACTCATCTTTATTTTTGTTATGACTTACACAAAGTCCCTGACACTATTAGTTATGGCAGACTGACTTTTATGCTGAGTCCTTAATACTTTAGTTAATACAAAGCAATTGGTATTTCACTAGGAAACAGTTACAATCAAACATTTTTATTTGCTCTAAAGCAACTGTTGTCACAATTTTTTAAAATTAATTGCTTTTTCAAACAGAAATTGCTCTTCCAGACTATTATTCTAAAAGTTCATTTTTGCACAGCCCGAGTTTGGGGCCACATCTCACGTGGCATTATTCTTTGCGACTAAAAGTGCTACTTCGTGACTGTTTTCTTCCACAGTCTGTCTCCACAAAGGAGGGAGCTACTACAAAAACTCCAGAGGATCCCACTGGGGAAGCTCCAACCCCACTGCACAAGTGAGCAGTGGGTTCCCACAGTGGATTTCACATTCGAATTGGAAAAAGAAGTATTAATTAAAAAAAAAAAAAAGAAAAAGAAAAAGAAAAAAAATTTAAAAAGGCAGGACCCCCGACTTTTCACCTCACCACGTGGACCTTTCCCTCCCCAGTTTGTCTGACAGCTATGAACAATCGGCCGTGTTTGAAAGCTTTGCCATTAAGGATTTTGTTCAAGTTTGCGGACCAGGACTTCCAGCTGCAGAGCCAAGGTCTGGGAGCAGCCAGATCATCCCCGAGGGAAAAAAAGAAAAATAAAACCAAAAAACCGCCTCTGGGGCCAAGAACAGGGCTGAAGTTCGCCCCCGGGAGAGCCAAGTCCCGAGTCAACCCTCAAGTCGCTGTGGAGCCCC